>VXBQ01003140.1:102553-255053 GCA_013400175.1 Phainopepla nitens
TTGAACTCAAGAAACTCTTCAGAAAGGCTATTAGAAAAAAATCAATACCCTTAAAAATAGTAATGCAAAGATGGGATTCTAAAATGATGTTCGTTGGATTCTGACTGCATGAAACCATCAAAGTGCAGCACTCCAGTAACATTTTAATAACACATTCAGGTGGTAATATAATAGATAGGCAGCTTTTTGCATTACAGTCCAAATGTCTCAATGCATAATTCTAGTGAAAAAAGAATTCTTATAAGTAACCTTCCATAAGCAGGTCTGTGCTTCTCCAATAACTGAAATACAGAATATTGATGAGACTCCCCTTCTATCAAAACAAAGGAAGCACAATTGCATTGTAAACACCAAAGCAGTGATAGAGCAGGATTCTATAATCATTTTCAAAAGTGCAAAGGACTAAACCAAATACAAAGTAAGGGGTATTTGGATCCTTAAAAATGTAATTCTGTTCTCAAAATGTTAGGAAACAAGTAATGACTTCAGCAGTGACCAGATCAAATGGACTTTGTCTACAAGATACTAAGATTTTTCTTCCATATATTGAGTGAAATCAAATACAACCAATTCCAAAAAGGCCTCAGTATACCTGGAGAAAATGAGACTTTGACTGTTGCCAGTGAAGTCAACAGCAAAACTCCCTTCTCTTTGTGCAAATACACGTCCTAGATACATGACTCTTAAGTGGGTGCTTTCCTGGCTAATTGTACAAAAGAATGACTCATTCTTTGCTTCCTTGAATGACCAGAAGATGAAATGATTAATTTAAGGAAAGTATTCCTACTGTTAACCCAGTTACTTTTCATAGTAACAAATAATCATCATCAAGGGAAATTATTTCAGAACATACTTCATATTGTTTATGCCATACAAATACAAATGGTAGGAAAATGTTGTATATCTGTTCTGCTGCTCCTTTGGGAATATGGTAATGGCAGGAGAAACTGGCCAGTTCTAGCTTAGAAAAAAATCTGTTCCATTTCCCCATGTTTAGTTCCCATATGTTCTGGTCCTCAGGAGATGTGTTTTTCCATTATTTAATGGGACTTCTACCCCCTCCCTTGGGAGACCATAATGTAGTCCAATAAATCACAACATTAAGGCAGATTTTCAGCCTAAAATTCCTTTTTATATACATGTATACATCATGTCTTTCAAATAGTTGGATCTCCAGAAATTATGGCCAAAAGAGTGAATGGATAAGATATTACTGTACTTCTATGAGCAAAGCAGCAAGGTATGACATAGATTTTTTTTTTTCCCCATGTAAGTACTCTAGAGTAACTGAGACATACTATTTTCAGCATTTTAGTCTTCCAAGGTACAAAATGATAACTTGCAAGAGGCATCCTCACTGTATGAAATATGAGAATAAACTCCACATACAGAAGTACCTCTTTATACTCCAATTTCAGAAACAGAGATCAAAGAGACAGCAAGAGTTCTAAAGGTCTGTCAGACCTCTAAGCTGTTAATACGTATTGTGCTTTAGTTCAGAGTTAGTTCCCAGTTATCTTACTCCAGCCAAAAACACTTACTCTAGCTGAGAGCTGCTGTGCTGTGCACTGATGTGTGCAAACCAAGAGGCAGGAGCCACAGGCCAACAAATGACACAAACTGCCTGGTAACAGCTCTCCCTTTCCCTGCTGGGCAAAGGTCTAGGGCTTAGGGGCTGCAATTATTTACTGCTAGTGCAGTTAAAAAGAAAGGGGACCAGAGGCCTGACTGGCTGTTGGGATTTTTTTTTCTCTTGCTCTGCGTGGTCTAGTGTTAAGACAGTCAAGCATTACCATTTTCTTATTAGTTAGTTTTTCTTACATTATAATGTAATGTGTGAACCCAGCATTTTCAAATGGAGAAGAGACAAGAATAAAAGACTGTCAGCATTTTAAAACCTTTTGAATAGCCAAGAGCACAAATCACAGTATAAATCAGGGGGCAGGTGCCCCAAGCATATTTGAAAAAAAAAAAAGTATATGAAAATCAATCCTTCTGCCACTAAAGAAAAAATCAGTCACCTTCAAATACATTCACTAAAGACGTAGATTAACTTTTCGTCTCACATTAATACTTCAAGATTTTGAGGGGATGGTGGCTATAAACTGGTTGGGTTTTTCGTGTTTTCTTGTGGGTTTTTTTAACATTTTTACATCATCAGATTTACAGCTCCTGTATGTACATTGACATTTTTATCCTGACTTCCCTAGAGTTGTGACAATTTATGTTAATTGAGGATCTGACCCATCTCTCCTTTCCGAACGGGAATTTTTCCATACAAACCACTATTCTCCACTGCAAGATTTTTGAGAATGTTTACTTTATTTCAAGGTGATTCCTGAATTATAAATACACAAAGAAAAGCATAATCAAATGAATACTACATGCAGCTTTATTGAATATACAGTAGCTTCACTTGATTTCCTTTTCATATTTGTATCAAGCTGGATATCTATTCTAGACAGACTATCATTTAAAACAAGAGACATACCAAATGAGTAAATGAGGTTATATTACTAATTAGCATACTGTCTCCTACTACCTCCAGTAAACTACTAAAATGTGACTTCCATTTTATCACATAGATGAAACAGTTATCTTTCAGGGTTTGAAATTTCTGTGATCTTTATGCTTAATAAGCTCAGTAAAAGGCATTCAAATTACATCACTTTTGTCTTGGAAGTTAAATTGGGAAATATTGCATTCTCCGAGATGATAAACTCTGTAGAAGATAAATTATCATGAGAAATAGTTTTAATTGATTTACCATAATAAAAGTTATGTGACTTTGAAGTGCAAATGACACATTAAAATGAAGCTACAGTATGTTGATAATACAGTGGCTTCTTTGTTAATGGAATTACTGACACTGCAAATGCTTGCTGAAGAGTTGTCCTCTACTGTTAAGTGAGAAACACTGATGGAAATTGAAGATATACTATATTTAAATCCAAGCCCAACTCCTTCAGTGAGATTTACACTGATCTCAACAAGTGTAATTTCAACCACTGCACAAGCAAAATAAGAAAAGTTTGAGCCTGAAATTTCAGTTTGGTTTGGAATATGGTTATCCTGGCTTTATCACTGTAACTGCACTGAAGCCCCAGGAAAAATATTACTCCTTACCTCAATTTCCCAATTTGCAAAATAGAGCTAATAAAATCACTTTCCTGTTCAGAGGTGTTGGCCAACAGTTAAACAAAAGTGTGTCAACTGCAGAGATAGCTAGTGTTCTGAATGAAGGAAAATGCATACAGGTGCACACAATAATCCCTGCAAACATCCTCCTTTTACCATTGTAAGGGTAAAGATGAAGACTTAGAAACATATAAAGCCGGCAGCATAAATCAAAACAACTTTGTTTTACCTCATTGTTTTCTCATACTACATAACTCTGTGATCTTTGAATAGATCATAGACTCATAGAAAGGCTTGGGTTGGAAGGGACCAGTGATCATCCAATGATTCTTCTTCCTTTATCAAGATCTTTATCTCATCTTTCTTTTGTTTTTACAGTCTTTTCCCCAATTCAAATCATTTCACTTTTTCTGCAGTTCCCTTTTACCTGTGAACCTTTCAATTTCTGTTCCCTTCCCTTGACAAATGTCTTTCCTACTTTTCTTTCACACAACAGTATAAATTTTCCATCTTTCCTCTGACCTTTGCTCAGATGCAGTTGTATGTCTTATCCAAACTTATTTTTTACCCAGTCCCACATTCACATTCTTTTCTCTGGACACATAGTTGTCTTCCTTACGAGATTTCTTTTCATTTATGCCTTCTTCTTTTTTTCTCCTTACTCTTTCTGAATCCTACACTCAGAAATGTAGTAAAAGAAATTTTCATATCTCATAATCCTGTTAATTTTAAGCAAAAAGGATCCAATAACTATCCAAACTATTTTGAATCCATCAGTGTTAGAATCTGTAAGTACTCTTAAGTGCGTGTAGTGGGTCAACCACCAGGAGCCCACTAAGATTAAATATTTTTTTTTGTCAAATTTAAACTCACTTTAACTCCACTCTCTATTTTTCCCAGACTCAGCTTCACCCCTGATTCGCCTGCCTCCTCCCCTAGAGCCACACAGGGAGAAGGGGGAATGAGGGTTGCAGTCAGTCCCTAACACTTCCTCTATCCTCTTCATATTCTTCTCCTACTCCAGCATGGGGTCTCCCGCACACGACAAAGTCATTCACAAGCTGCTGCCATGTGGATCCTTCCCATTGACTGCCGTCCTTCAGGAATGGATGACTCAAGTATGGGTCCCCACTGGCCACCATTTATGTCAGAATACCTGTTCTGCATGGCTTCCTCTCTGCAGACCACAGCTCCTGCTCCAGCATGGACTTCTGGGCATGTCTACCTGCTTCAGCATGGATATTTGCTCCACTATGGTTCTCCATGGGCTGCAGGGGCACAGCTGCCTCACCATGGTCTGCACCACAGGCTGCAGGTGACCCTCAGCTCAGGTGCCTGGAGCACCTCCTCCCTCTCCTTCTTCCCTAACCTAGGTGTTGTGGGCTGTTTCTCTCACATATTCTCACTCCTCTCTCACAACTTTCCAAATGTTATCACAGAGGCACCACCAGCATCACTCTTTGGCTCTTGTGGGCAATGGCAGGTCCATTCTGGAGCTCTGCCCAACCGGGAGGCAGCTCCTGGTCTATTTTTACAGAATGCAAATCTCTACACCCCTTTCCCCACTACCAAAACCTTTCCACATAAACTGAATGCAAAAATACATTCCTGCTTAAAAGAGTTTGTTCAGGTTTTGTAAATTTGGTTATTGATTCTTTTGAAAAATAATAAAATGTAGTGTTTACTGTATGGATTCACATACGTAAACTAATAATGTTAAGTACATTATTTAAACTTTTCATACTAGGTAATGGACAAATATACCTAAAACTGTAGGGGGTAATAATAAATATTCAGATCTTGTGCATTCATTTGCCAGTTTGCAACATTCATATATTCCACAGCCTTTCAGCTTGGAGAGGTTCTATCATTTTTTTAGTAGCTGTTTAAACAAAAATAGATGTTTATCTCTTTAAAATTTTGCCAGGAAGCTGTCACTTTCCCATTTACTCGTGCTATGTTGTGACAGAATGTGTCAGCTTCTTGCACAAATGCAAAGAGATATAGATCTGTATTTACTTTAGCTGAAAAATAAGTAGTCATCAAATCTGAGAAAAGTATTTTCCCATCTGAAAAGATAGATAAATAAGAGAGGTTTTGTGAGGTAACTATTTACCAATGCTTAAAAGGTAGTTGAGAGACAAATATTCCAGTTCAGTTCATCAGTAATCATCCCTGAGAAAGCTGATAGACTCACAACATGGAAAAATAGATACCTGTAGCAGTTTTCAAGGGAGTTAGTATTCTTATTCAAGACTTTGATGCTCAAAAGTAACAGCTATAATAAAAACAGGTAGATCAACCAATTTAAAATTTGGTCTTTGGTCTCATGTTTGACAGAGAAGGGAAATGCCAGTTGGAAAATCTCCCGCCTAGATTGGACTCAAATGCTCAAAATTATGGCAAAATTATGGCACTAAGGAGTGACAAATAAGTAGAACTGGTACATTACTTGAGGGTATTCTTAGAGATACTTTTATAGGAAGGAAAAAATAAGAGACGAGGGTAATGCATAATATCTGTAACTTTCTCCTCTTGAAAATTCGTTAGTCTTTATTAGTCTATCAGAACCCAAGTTTCTACAATGTAAAATTTAAATGCAAGTTGAAATTAAAAAATGTTTTTCAAGATAGTAATTGAAAACAGTCACTAAAGAAAATCAGAGTATGGAATAGCAGAATCCTTTAATCTGTTAAATTCGAACTCAAAAATTCCATGCATCATGAATTCATGAAAACAGAAGTAGAATTGGCCATGAAACAAAAAGGCCATGTCTTAAATAGATATCAAAATTAAATTGTATCTTCTATGGTCAGATATAAGTTTCATAGCAACTGTGTTAGGGTAAACTCTATAAAAATCTTTTTGTATAGTTACTTTCATCTGGAAGAATAAGCAGGAAAGTAACCTCGCTCTGCTTACAATGAAAAATTACCGATTGGTTTGATAGTGAACTGGATCTTCCTTATTTTTATACATTTTTATGTATCATATGGTTACAAATTGGAGATCAGGGAAATAAATCATATATATATATATACATATATATGTGTGTGTGGATGACTGCATGGGTGCATGTGCTTTAATAATTCAAAGTCCTTTCTCTATTTCATCAAAACATGAGAAAGAAAAAATGTGAAAGAAAAAGCGCTGTATTAAGGTTTGATTAATTCATTTTAATAGTGCAAGAATAATATTTCTGAAGTAAATCACTGCAAAAATGTGCTTTGGATAGAGGTCATATGCATACCTAAAAAACAATGTAAAGTCAAGGTCATTATATATGAAATTTCTCAAAAATAAACACTTGGGCTTTAGTATATTTATTCACTGACCCTGAAATGTCAGCTTGACGCTGATACTAATGTAGCACACTTGTCTCTGGAGTTTATCCCACTACGCAAAGGTGCCGCTTACTGTGAGAATCTTTCTGAGGTGCTCCAAGTGCATTCTAGAAACTATCTGCATATGTTATTTTATTGCTAGGTCTCATAAATCAATATTATGTAGAAACATCCCTAATTTCTATAATTTTCTATATTGTGTTAGAAATAGGATAGCCACAAAGCTGCACGTTTGAGGTCCTAATGACACTAGTGGTACAGTACTTACATTTTAAACATTTTATTGAACAGCTTGAGGTTATTTGGTTTATAAAACCCCCAGACTGTTTCCTCACAAAGCCCTGGGGCTCTGATCTAGTAAAGTTCAGGCTGATGAAGGCAGGGGAGGAGTTCTACTTTCATTTGCTAATGGATAAATAGCAGAAAACATCAGTGGAAAATAAAGATCTGAATGCAGCTGGCGGTATATAATCAATACAGCTAATAATAAGTAATGACATTTTTAAATATGTGAACATGATGCTGCAAAATAACTTCCATTAAATGTACAAGGGCCCAACAAGGAGAAACAGGGTCTGCTAATCATGAACACGAGCACAGAAAAGCATCAGCTGACTAATAACCAATTCCTGGTTCTGGGCTATGGTTCTGTGTTGTACCTGTGCATTGTGTCCACTGCCCACTGTGCAATGTGCTATCATCTTACTAACTCCGTTGCACCATTGTCTAACCCCGACTCAAAAAAGGATTTACATCAGAAATTGCAATAACAATTCCTCTAGAAATTTCGCCCTTATCTCTCTTAGAGTGTTATCTCTCTTAGAAAGTTTTGTCAAATCAGAGATATTGTAGAAGATGTCTTATTGTCCATGTTTTTCTGTTTGCTACAACGCTGTATTTAAGTTTTTGCATAGGTATGTGGCAGGACCATAATTCCAGATATATAAACTATTTCAAATTTCTCTCTAGCCTTATATAGTTAAATCAACACAGCCAAAGGCCAAATTAATTTTTCTATTACCTCAGTGTATTTTGGCAATGCCATCTGAGATGTCCTGAGACATCTTTCCTCATCCTCAACTACTACTTCCAAGTAGATCATCTGCTATCCCTAAATGAAGTTAGTTTTGCTTAAGCATCATGCTCAGGCATCTGATCCTCTTCTTACCACTCTCTTTTCAAAAGCAATCTTCTTCAACCTTCTGTCAGTATTGCTGTACAAGGTTCACAGAAGTTCCTGCAAAGACTAGACAAAAGTGATAAATCAGAATGGAGGATACTGGATACTATTCCAGACTATTCAATTACAGAATAATTCCTGTTTCTATGGATATTTCTAGAGTTCTCTTGCTTGCTTTCTCTCAATACTTTTGTGTTATTTCATCTGTTTCTATCTCACACATACATAAGCCCTGTATGACAAGAATTCAGCCCTTTGATTTCCCTCCAGAATTTATGTGATCCCAATGCTGCCTGGCATATGGCCTGCATCTTTGGCAACAACTCTTGTTTGAGCCAAATACTTCACAAATATCTGAATGCTCTTTTATGATTCATCTTACTTCAGAAACTTAAACACTCACTAGCTTCACAACAATTTATCCAGGAGAAAATCAGCATGCCGAAATGCTTTTATAAACCACAAGGATATTATCTTTGATGTGATTATATAGTCTAGAGTTTCTCAGATATGACAAGGAGATCTACCAGTTGGAACTGTGTGTACACCATTGTGTATTTCTTTTGCACATGTCATGGTTAAGCAACTAAGAGCCAAAAAATTATAATTCTTTTGTTTTCCCAGTTTGGCCATGACTAGATGCATGGAAATTTTGTCAATGGTGTGAGAAACTGATGATGGAAGCAGTATTCTAAGAAAATTCAGCTGTGAATTCAGAAGCTCCAATAGCTTTTGTATAAGATCTATTACTTTAGACAATGTAGGGAACTCAGTGAAGGGTTTCTGAATAAGGGAAGGAAAAATTAATTTCTTATAATTGACCACAAGCCTTCATGAACATTTAATGACATAGCAGTCCTTTTCCTTACTTACAGGGGGAAAAGAGTTTATATTACACCCTAGAAACTTAGAAACTTGTCCTTTGCTGCACACATTGCTGTCCTATTTCTACCCATCACAATTTCTGCTTTTGAATATATGAACTGTTAAAAGTCTTGCCTGTGCTCTCAATATACTCATCTTCTCAAAACAGTAACGTGTAATTCCTTCTGAATACTCCCAGACCAGACAAAAGTAACACATCCAGAAGTAACACATCCTAACACTTTTATTACTTTTCTCTGTTTCACTGCACTACATGTTCTCATGCACTGTAGCACAAAGATTACCCTAGTACAGCCAAAAGAAAAGGTTGGCAATGTAGACCTTTCCAGCACAGGCAAGTCACAAAATGGAAGCAGCCTCACACTGCTAGGGGTTACACCCTCCTTGTGTTTAAGGACCAGGTTAAAGCATCAGGTTCTTGTTAATGGGTCAAGTCAGCTCCTAGTTTACATGCTATGAATTTTCCTGTACAGGTTTCATAGATTCTGTACATGTTTTTTCAAAGATGTACAGGTTTCATAGATCATGTAGGCAGTTCAGTTCACTAATACAGATTCTGAAGTTAAATATCTAGTGTTAAATGTTTTGAATAACTTTGTGTATGTACACAGTAATTATTGCAAAACCTACAACTTCAATTAGTTATGCGCAGAAGAAAATATTCAATTATGTTCTGATAATTTGTTTTATGTCGTAGTCTCCTGATACTATTTTCCTTGCCTAATAAACACTGTTAAGTCAGTGTTTGTTTTTCTCATTTTTCTGTGAGTAAACATACTTTTCAGAAGCTGTGTATTACTCAGTAGTAATGTGGATCTCAACATAAGAATGAAAAAAGAGAATGACTGTAAAAATTCAAGTATGAAACAGTCTTATGTAAATACTTTAATCTTTGTGACACTAATATTTTGTTTCAATTTTGTAACTTAAAAAAAAAAATTCTCTCCTGTATCTCCTGTAGAACGAATACAAAATAAGAATTTGTTATAGGGGAGCAGCTCCAAGACTGAAAAACCACGACAAAATAAAGGCATACTTTTGAAAAGCAAAGTTTTTTGAATATGCTGTGGTTTAGTTTATTTCTTTAGTTTTATCTTAGGGATACTTACTTAAGCTTTTGATATTGTTGTATATTTCTGCCTTTGCAATCTTATTATTTAAGAACTGTAGTGAATATGGTTCCTGAAGTTTTAAAACAAAAATTTAATTTAAAAAAAAAAAATGTTTTTCAAGTACGTTGTGTCTGGTTCTATATACTGTCACCACTTGCCTAAATTAACTTTGCTTTAACAATATCTTTGGATTTGATGCCTTAGTACTTCTAAAACCTTTCTAATATCTACTTTGCTATGTGAAGAAAGGAATACTTATGTCATAAGAAAGACTCAAAATAGACCTTATTTTTAAATAGAGCAAGAGGGATTCCTTATCTGCATGGAAGAGTAAAGAACATTTCATCTTCTGAAGAACCTCCCTCAGTTTGAACATACCTAAATGCTGTCACAGCACTTTTCCAAGATAAAATATCATAATAGACATTTTCATGGAATTCCATGATACAAATATATGTTTCCATAGCTTAGCAAGTCATTTTCTAGACCAGTTGTTTAGACAAGAGCCTCATCTGGGGACGTAAGTGAGGTTGTATAATGTCTCCACAGCTGGCAATATGAAGCATTTCACTAAAGCAATTGAAGACTCTCTGGACAACTTTGTTAAGTTCAGCATTGTGCACTGGAATCACTGCCACCATTCAATACTATTTTGAAGATATCTGGCAAAGTGAGGCTTCCTAGCATACCTGAAATATGGTCCATGAACAGAGAAAAATAAACTGTGTGTTGATTACCGTTGAAATTCATGATACATTTTCCATCTCATTGAAGTAAAATGTCAAGATTTACAAGCAATACAGAAAACAGTATCCCAAGCATTTTTTGCACTTCAAGTTAGTTTGAACTGGATAAAGAGATCTGACATTTCATATCTCATTCTGCCTGCGGTCAGAGTCCTCTAATGTCAGAGAACTGTGTGATTTGTACCATACAGGCTTGCAAACTGAAAGTTACTGCAGTGTCTTAATGGAAGACTTCATTCCCAGTATTGCATTTTGTGAGAAGATAATGATATTAGATAAATTTTGTATTGCTTCTTAGCAAAGTTGTGTTAACACTGGGGACATGCAGCAGTTACTTTAATTTGAACTCTCAGCTATTTGCAGAATTTTTATAATATATCAAAGGATCCATATATATATATTTTTTTAAAAAGTTATTTTTTATCTAAAAAGACCAGTAAAGGCACTTTTAAAATAGAACTATAACCATCTTAAGCTCATATACTCCTCATATGTCCCAGCACATGCAGCATAGTAAACACATATTGCATTGACATATGAATACCATGGCCATAAGGAATTAATAAAATTAGCTTGGGAAGTGCTTACTGAGTTATATTTTATATTTGATTTTACTGTGTTTTCATAGAGTATAAAAAAAAAACAAAGATGTTAATTGCATGAATATAAGGGTGAGAAAGGATTTGTTCATTGTTGACAGCAGAATTCCTGAAGTCTTCAATACATGATATATTTACTCTGTAACTGTAGGTAGCCTGTTGCCAAATTCACAGCTGCCTATCTTTTAAATGACATCTATCACTGCAGAATTATCAGAAGAATCTTGAATTTAAAAGATTTTCAATCCTTTAAGAAAAAGATTGGAAAAAAGGAAAGAGTACCAAATGGATGGTTATGTGCCAAAATACTGCAGAAAGCCTAGTCTTTCCCACTGCCACTTACAGCCTAACGTGTAACCACAATACTGTAACCATATAAACATATACTCCTATAGACATAATCCTAAGGCTATATCCCATAATGTCCTTTGTATCAGTTACATACAAAATGGTTTTCTGTTGGAAGAAATACTCTAGAACCACAAGAATATCAAAGAAGAAATATGTGAATGGTGTGTACTGTATATAACATTAAATGACATTACCTTTTCAATGATTGATATGTTCACAGTAATTGCTAAAGCTATGAATTTAGTGAAAGCCAGATTCAATGAAGATCTTCATAATAAAGGGTTAGATAAGTTAGTTTGGAAGTTGTAGGTGGTAAAATCCTGAGTGGCTGATAAAATCCAAAATGTGTTTTATACAACAAGTTTGTGGATGAAAATAGACATAAAATAGATTATAGGTCTCTGGTCTCAGAGTTTAGCAATTTACCCACTTGGTGACAAAGTCACATTTCTTATACAACTGCCTTGAAGAAGAATTCAAAGATCCTAGAGGACTCATTGGTATTATACTTACCAAATTTTGACAAAAAATACTTTAAATAAAATCTCAGATGGGATTTTCCAGATCACAATTGCCAGATAAAACCCTAAGTTCATTCAAATCCCTTTTCTTGGATCTAGCCCTACAGTTGCACATATCAAAATATGATAAATAGAAATGAATGGAGACATTGGCTTCACGGCAAAGATAGTACAGCATAAAATACTGGTATTAACTTAAAGACTTTTACAGAGGGCCACTTATGACAAAGTATGGTAGATTCAGATCTATAAAAATTCTTAGCAGAGTAATGCTTCTTTTCAATAAAGAGTGCTGTAATAGTGTTACAGGTTGTAGTGCTTTTGATCATTATTGTAAAACACCATGGTATCTATTCATGAAGGCTATTGCTTGATTCACCACCCTGTAACACCAGCTTTTATGCTTCCATAACAACTCTAAGGGTTTTCCTTTTCATTAATATAGTAATGATGGCAGGTGCCAGATTGCAGAATCCAAGGCTCATTATTCAGACACAGAAGTAATTTCTCAAAGTCTATAGGTTTTCCCACTGCCCAGCAGCTGACCTTGCCCTGTTTGGTCTTTATGTGTTGTTGATGTAATTCAGGCTGCCTAAGATACAAACGTGAAGCACTGAGGAGTCAAACTGGAAAGTCCATATCTCTGACCAATGAATGCTCTTCACACTGGCCTATCAGTCTTTTCAATGGCAGTAAGAATGACAACTAGTAACAATTTAAAAATATCATAACAGCAGAAACCAGAACCCATGGATATACAGTTTTAAGTCAAAAGAAAGTCAACAGCCACTCACCTTTTATCTGACTGCATTGTGGGCCATTTTTAACAGCCAGGTAGTAGAAAGTTCTCCACAAAAGCATTCTGTGGTCTAGTTTTGAATGCATGGTAGGAAACAATCTGGAATTCATACTTTCCACTTTCACCAGGATAGAAATACACTGGAAGTACAGCAAGTCACACATCCTACCACAAACACACCAGGTTTTTGCATTGCATCCTTCCCATTTTCTTTTGTCTTCATAACTTTTATGAGGGAGACTATGTGTATATCTTCATCTTCTGGCATGGATTTCTATTACAGAAAAGAAATAGAGGTACTAGTTCTGGCTTAGGTCTTTATTATACGAAAAAAACAAAAATACCCAAATCTACTTCCAGAGGAAAGTAGAGAATATTTAATGAGGCTATGTTCCTATTAGAGCTATCAGACTTTCAAGAGCCCACTTTGCAAAGACTTTTCTCTTACTCCTTTCCAGATCAGAAACCCAAGCAGACTCTGAACTGCCATGAAAGAAATGGAAAAAGGAAAGCAAAACCCTAGACTTCTCCTATTTTCCCTCTATTTTCCCATACTTTGGAGTATTATCCAGCTGACAGTACTAAAACAACTGTTATTCCTTTTGAAATTGCTGATGAAACTGTAAGAAAGTGTTTTACACTATCAGAAAAGTGTAAAGTAGCAAGTAGCAATTTTTGTAATTTCTATGAGCATGACCCAAAATGAAAATCAATACCAGATTTTACCCTTTGACTCATCCTGTAAGATGTCACCAAAATTCTGCCTATGAATGTTGTATTAATTGGAAAAAGAAATCAATTTCTCATCTGAGACAACTTTTCTATGAAGACTGTTATGGAACTGTCTATAGAGCATAAAAATCTGGATAGCTTCATCTGCATAGTACTTGGTCAAATATACAAGTGGAACAAGGTTTAAAATATGACATTTCTGAACAACATTACCATATTCCAAATCTTCAGGAAAAGGACTTTATGTAAGTTTAGACAGTACACTTCATGAAAGGGTTACAAACCATGAAGAAACGTATCAAGAATGCCCAAGGACATCAAAGGAGAAGAAATTAAAATTTTTTAAGTCTATTTAAAAACTGCACCATGCAGTCACAGGAATATGCATTCTTTTATAAAAAGTAGACACGGAAGGGTCAAGAAAAACATAACCAAATTCCAGAAAAACTCTAAAAGTCCACTGAAGCAAAAGTCATTATTTGGAATGGAAAAGGAAACTATGCATTAGGTGAACCAATTTTCCTTGTAGGTTTTTTTTACTGTAAAGTTGCTCACATATATCCACCCTGTACAAATCTAGCTCAGGTGTTGAAGAGTCAATAAAAGAAGATACCAGTGCATCAAAACAGACTATATTTGAACAAAACAATACCTTGAGAAGTAAGTATTCACTGAGGTCAAAGGCTGAAATATCAGAAGAATTAGGAATAAAATCATGAAACTAATAACAAAAGTATAGTATTTATTTAATACATAGTTTCGGGAATACAATCTAAACTTATGCAAGGAAATCCTAAATTAATGAGGGCTATTCCATGACAGGGTTGAACCAATTAAAAAAATTAAATTAATACTTATTTAGTTGAAGTGAGTCAACTTCTGTGTGACTAAAGCAATTTCCATGGATTAAGAAAATATTAATGTTGTTCTAGTTTTAAAATACTCTAGGACAATAAAAGGAATGAACATCAGCCTCCTTTTCTTTGGTGTCTGAAAAGCTGTCAGGAGCTTGTAGCAAAAGAGGAAATGCAGGAGTTATATAAAAACAAACAAACCCTCAAAACCCACAAACAAACAAACAAAAAAATCAACCCCAAACCACCCCTGTTTCTCAACCCCGTGACACTTTAATTCCTTTAAATCAAGCAGAATGAACTTATGTGATTTCAGGGAAAAGGGAAATAGGAAAGGGAAATGGGAAAAGAAAAAATAAAATACATCCTAACTGGTAAATAAATAAAAAAAAAAAGTAATTTAAGATTATTTCATACTGAATACTTCCAGAGAGATTTGAAGCCTGATTATTAGCAACTGGAGGTCACTAAAGTTCTTCAGAAATTCCTATTATAATTTTCACCAATGGAAACACATTTTTTCACAAAGCATTTCAAGAATAGTCTTGGAAGTATGCTTACTGAAGACAATACTGCAGTGAACTATTGGTGTAAAAGAGGTGAGACCCAAAGGTTGCAAACTCTAAGATCAAGGTGAAGGTTCCATGATTACTGCATTTCTGAGTCCTAGACTGTCACAAAAAAATTCAAGAAATCCATTGAGCAAAGAGCACTATGTTCATCACTTTACACTATTGATTGCAAGTAATTTAAAACATGTTGGTTTAAAGAACTATGAGGTTTTCTGGCAGAGGAAGTTCAAACATCTTCCAGATTAAAAGACTAACATAGAAAATAAAAATGATCTAAATGCAAACTGTATGTCTGAATAGGAGGAGAACAAATTGATGAGCACACGATAAGAGAGCTCTCGGAAATTAAAATAATTGTGCAAATGTAGTTATCATTTCTTGAATCTCTATTCCATCTTCCCTGTGAATTTGCAAGAGTTCCATTCTGCTGGCCTTTGCCATAGGGACACAGATAATATTTTTTTTAACGTTTAATTTTAAGAGCTGTGGAAATGGAGTATGCAGGTGTGTAATTTTGGAAGTGAGAGGAATTTAATTGTATTAGTTCATTGTAATTGAACATAAATTCCAGAAATCAAGCACAATACTAGTATGCAGAAAATGTACAGAAGAATAAAAAATATTTATGTATGGAAATAAAAATTATAGAAAATATTTTTTTTATTTTAGGTCACTTTTAACATCACTCAACATCCCCTCATTAAGGCAGGCACTTTCGCAAAGAGTAACCTCTTCTCATAAACATCAGGTATGGGAAAGGGTTCTACGTCAAAGGTTCCATACATATGAGTAAAATAACAGAGCAAAGATTAAATGGGAAAGCATAAAACCAGAAAAGATTGAGAGAAATAATACGTGTAGGACGAATATATCTGAAAGGGACTCTACAAACAATATCACTGAGACATTCACACCCTTTTCTGAAAATATAGCAAAGTATTTTGTCCTGATCAACATTGTTCTTGTCATGTCATTCCCAGACTTTAGATGATGATATAGATTTTGCTTAGATAATGGCATAGAACAATAGCTACATCAGAATTAAAATAGAATCTGTTGCATTACCACAATCATCTATATATTTATCTTAGCCTATATATAAAAACAAATATCTAGATCATTCATCCACCCATTATGCTTGCATCTCTGGCCACAAACAAAAACTGAGATCAGTTTATTTACAGAATGTACCCTCCTCTTGTTTGCACAAATGAGAAAAATAATGCTTTGGTTTGGTTTTTTGGCATACACATAAAATACATCATGAAGTTCAAACACAAAAGCATATTTGATTTCCAATGCCCAATATATTTTCTTTTTTACTCATTCTCTTCTAATCCTCTCACCAAATTTCTCTTATTAATATATGATGATGCTACAATGCTGCAAGGTTTCTGAGTCCTTTCTCTGACTGATAGTAAAATAACATAGTCTTGGATCTGCTCCACTTACTCACATGGAATAGTAATCCATTCAGGCAGTAATTTCAATTAGAACTATGTATTAGTCAGTGAATAAGTTTTATTCCTTTGTAGAAGTCTAGCATAAACTCAGCTACCGGTGAAACTCTTCCTCTCGTTCAGAATAAAAGACGTATAATTCCTATGTGAACATTTCCCTGATCTGTGAAAAATGGATATTTCTCACACAAAATACAGATCTGAGAAAGTAAGACCCTTGAATTGCAAACTCTTATTTAATTTTCTTCTACTCTAATACAGTAGTGCTCAACATTTTGAGAAAATTGAGACTGAAATGAGAGTACCTGCCCTGTGCCCTTGTCCCTGTTCATATACTTTATTCTCACCTGTATCCTTATTTTATAATATTGTAATTCATGAAACCTCTTGAACTCTGAAATATTTTCCTTATTTTGAGAATACAAATTATTTGAGTTTATTTTAAATTTTTTTGGTCATATATCATTCCCCTTTTTTCTTATGCAGCTTGCAAGTCTCTAGTGTGTGGCCTATGAAGATATTTAGTTTCTTCAAGTATAAACTATAAATTTTATTCTTAAGAAAAGCTCAAAATCATAATGTATTTCAAAATGTGTTACAAAAAAAACAGTCCAAATATTTATTTTTAACATGTCACTTTCCAAAGAACCCTCTTCTTTGTATGAGTAGCATTGGGCAAATGTGATACTGGGAATTGAGTTAATCAAATGCAGCATGTCTGTGATATTAAGATATGTTAAGATACCCTTTTACTCTTGTTTATTGATATTGTTTGATGGAATACATGCTTTGGTTGAGGATTTTTCTGACTCAACTGAGACATTTCAGATCAAAACTATGAGCTATGCTATTTCAAATCAGTTAGTGGTAGTTTCCAGCAATGACACCTGAAGGGTTGTTCTCATCCATTTTTCCAGCCTGTGCAAATTTTGCATTAAGCAGCAGGCTCTTCCCATCATCCAATGCAGGCAAGTACAGAAGGGAAAGAGGGAAGGGGTGGAAAATCCCTCTTCCCAATTCACTTACCTTCGGGGAAACCACATATTTTTAAGGAACATTTCAACAGTGCCTTATGTACCATGGAAAATGAGAAGACCAAAAGCAATAAAGACCTCTCTTCCTAGGTCTTCTTGTAGTTAATGACGGAAAGCTAACCAGTAGTATCAACAAACTCAAAAGCAGCTCTTGTGGGGTAACAAAAAAAAAAAGAAAAAAAAAATCAGGAGAAAAAGATGATTCAGGTTTCCACTTGTACCTAAGTTCCAGAAAACACATCCCCTGAAATAGATAGAAATTAGTGAACCTCCCCTGTTCACATAGTGATCAACTAAGACATATTTAACTTTGCAATCCTTGTTTTGGTAAGACTTACAAATTTCAGTTAAGCCCTTAGACTAAATATAAAATAATTCATAGTAGAATACTTATTGTTCTCCAAGATAATGCAGGCTGAAAATGCAAGATGCAAAATGAGACACATTTTCCCCAAAAACAGCAAAACCTTCTGAATCGTGCTTAAAGCTTTTTCTCTTTTTTTTTTCGGTTTAGGCTTTTTTCCTTTTTTTCATCCTGCAGTTCAGGGTATTATTGTTTAACAACTTGCAATTTACACAGCAAAACAAATGCTAGCAGCCATGTCAGTATCCAATAATCAAATGTTTTTGCATCGTTAGATTATACAGCTGCGTGATTTGAATAATTAAGCATATATAATTAAAGACACCCCCAAAAATTTGGGGGGATGAAAAGGACAGTTGTAATGTCAATGTGTCAAGATAAAATGAGATCATTACTACTATATACTGTAGAAATAGAGAAGGATGAAAACTAACAGTTCAACCATAATGATTTCATTAAGATATGTATGCGGAGACATGAAAGGGAAAGATCACTAACAGATTGCTAGTAAAACAGAAAGAGTGTGAAAGCAGCTGAATGTGGTATACTTAGAGAAACAAAAGTAGAAATGCTTCAGAAAATAAATAAAATCTAAATATTTTACTCTGTTTAAGGCAGGGCACACGCAAATGATAAAATACACACTTTGTCAATTCACCTTGGAGTCATTGATCTCTTTTGCACATTGAACCTAATGAAGCAAGTAGAAGAAAATTGTAATGGGTCTTTCATGTACTTACTGTTGGACTTGGATTATTGTGTAGAACTAAATAGTATTTTCTATCAAAATGTCTTTCAAATAATAGCAGGATTCTATTACAAATAAGATTATAAATATTATTTTATAATAATGAATTCCTGGACTTCTTTAACTATGAATGAATATTATGTCAACTATGTAAACAAACACACCTCTTTTAAAGTAGCTACATATTATTTATGAATATCATATCAGATGGGTAATTTTTGAGGGGATATGTTTTATACAGACAGGAAAATTAAACTGGAGAATTTTCCATCCTCTAAGTAACTGCTTTTTATTTAATTTAGTGTTCTCCAGATCTAAATGAGATATGGTTAAGCAATAGTTAAAATATCTTCATAAGGATTTATAATTTTATATCATACATCTTTGTAATGCATATGGAAATTATCAGTAATACGAGTCACATCTATGCAGTGAAAGAGTCTATATATGTAACAATTATAAATGCCAAAATCTGTCATTTTTGCATACAATCATGAACAAATGTGTTTGATTATATAAACTAAGTAGTGATGTTCTTCATATATTCAGCAGTGGCTCCTATAAAAACAGTGTCTCCTATAAAACAGTCCAGGAAGCACATTACTGAAGTCACCTAGAGAATAGCCATTAGGAAATGCTACGAGCAGGGATGATTCTGAGCTGCCTTCTAGAGATTGTGCTACTTTTCCCCTTTTTCCACTACAGATTATTTCTAAACAAGCAGTGTTTTCTATTGTAAATGGGCTTTTAAATAAAAGAGGACAGGAATCAATCAGTGATCTACAGGCTGACACTGCTTTTGGATAGCTTCTGTACCAGTTTCTTTTTGATGAGAGTCACATAAAACAAAACAAACAAACAAAAGCCCAAGACAGAAGCAACAACAAAGCAAAACAAACAAACAAGCAAACAGAGAGCAAATTGAAAAACCAAATAGAAAGTTAAAACCACTAAAATCTATACTCATCCATTCATATCTTCATTAGAACTATGAGTGTAACAGTTCTCTATTTGTAGATTGAGTAGGACCAGAGCTCAGACTCAAATCCTTTCACAAAATCATTGTTTTGGGAAGGAAGAGAATTAAACACAATATGAACACGACTTATGTAGTCCTACTCTAGGAAACAGCCAAACACTTACTGCCTTCATGCCAGAGTTCAAAACCATGTGTACAAATAAACAAGTTTCCTATCTACACCAAGCATTGCCAGTAAAAGTTTCCTTTTATGTAGTCCCAGCCCTTACTCCTTTCAGGACATATTAGCTGAGGTTAACAGTTACAGCATAATTATATCTCAGGGAACTTTTTAAGGCTTTTGAGCACACGTAACTGTAGCAGCATGAATATTCACATCCAGGATGCCATGGTGTACAATGCTGTATGAACATTGCTAACACTCGCAGCTCCCTTGATATTTCACTAACCTATTTTTTCATTTTCTTCAGTTATGCTTCCCAAACTATTGCTCAGTGCCAATCAAAATTCTTCAGGAACCTTCAGCATTAACCTTGACAGACCTTTCTTAGGAAGCAGAAAATTAGAGGGTTTCTGTTTATCAGACTCACCTTATACCCACAAGACTTAGAATATTTGATTCCTTTTTTTAAGCAATACAATGGGAATGCAGCTAATCATGCCACAGAGTGTATGCAGACTCTCTAGCCTGCTTCTTTTGAACATCCTGTTTGTTCCAATCCCTTTTTTTCCACTTACATTTTCCCTGGCCACTTTGTCATGATGTCAATTACTAACTGACAGAGTGATGTGTGTGACAGAAATATAGAAATATGTTCACTTCATTTGCTCTATTATTTTAATGTGAGAATGCAGGTATGAAAAAAACAGCAGCATGAAAACCTGATTTTCATTCCCCGAAACTGAAAAATTCAGAAGCACCTGAGAAAATTACTTATCTTTTCACATTACTTTTTCTCCTACAATAACAAAGAAAACGTCTGTGAGATATTTCTCACATGACTTTATAGTGCCTGTATTGCCTTTATAATGTTATAGCTGATTAAGTGGGAAACCGACACAACTGACTTCCTGTTGAAGCTTTTTATTACATTAATTGTGCTGCTTTGTCTGACTGCTCAGAACTTCTGCCATACTTTCTATTAAAAGTAACTGGCTTCAGAATGCTCTTTTTGCTGAGAAAAAATCTACACTACAGTTACAGCTATGTACAGCTACGTTTATAGGGCTGTGTATGTGAAAAAACCAGTCCTGTGATTAGCGGCTACTGAATTGTACCAGCTTGAGTGGTCACTGGATTGGACTCTACAAGAGATGTGATCCAAAGTTATTTCAATATGTTAATAAAACTGCTATTTTAATTTCATTTTTCAATCAAATACATTGTCCTTTCAATCTGGCATTTGAGGAATCAGGGTGTATAAAATAAAGATGTCTAGTTTTCTCCACATGGATAAAGTGTCAAAGGAGCTAAGTAAAAATGTTCTGGTATTATCTGCTTAACAAGGGCAACAAAATAAATGAAAATTAGGACATTCTCTTCAGTACATAGCAGCAACTTGGATAACATCATACATAGAACAGGGAGCCTGTACACTGGCCAACAGTAGATGTCAAGGCTTGGGCACCATGCCGGAAATGCTATTATTAGATTGGAAGAACAGATTTACTTAACATGTTACAATCTTGTCTTCATTTTGCTTCATAAACATATATTACACCATGATGTGAAAAGGCTCTTATAAGGTTTGAAGTAGTCTTGATTATCAGAGAGAAACATAACTCTTTACCTAAATTGGAAGGTCTGGGCAGAAGTGGCAGCACCCTAAGCAAACCAAAAAGGGTTTACAAAGTATTTGAGCTAGAATCCATATAATCAAGTAACATTTATGTACTTCACAAACCAAGAAATATATGTAAGCATGGATATTAGAGTTTCAGATTTATCATGTTAATAGACAGTGGACAAAATCTTCTTCATCAGGGAATGAAGAAATCAAGGAAAGTATTTGGAACTGGAAAGACTGGATTAAAATGAAGTTAAATATTAAGATTAAAGTCAGTAAAGGAATAGAATTGTGTAAGCTAATATTTGTATACAGTTTGGGATGCATACGTGTGTTTCTGCTGTAAGTTAGGATGCTAAGAATAAAACTTGAGTGTGGCCACCACTTTGGCCTTTCTGAGTAATAAAGCCTCCTGCAATATCTCCTGGCTCATTGTCATTTGCCAGGTCTTATTGATTTGGTGTCCAGACATACTCCTAGCTGTTTTACATAAATTTACAGCAGCAGTAACTGAGTCTGTTGTTTTTTTCTTAGAATCAGAATATGATAGCTTATGTTCAGATTTTCTCCACTGGATTACTGTAAGTGCTTCACTACCAGCTCAGCATCTGTTTAGAAGACATTGGTCTAAGGGAGAAAAATAAAAGTGAGTTCTGTTACATTTTAGATAATATTTTTACTGGCATATAAAGAAATAGTTTTACAAATTCAGTGTCTTTCTCCTCTTTCCAGGAGGATTCTAGAATACTACTTCTGATTTTGAGGGTCAAAATGGCTTTTGGCAATGCCCTTGGAAGAAGGATTTTTTGTTCCAAATCCTACCAGTCCTTCCAATTAATGAGAAAATTCAAAACCCTATGATGGGAGCAAAAAGAATGCTGGTGCCTAATTTTCCATCATGTTCCTCTCTTTCTACTTGTTCAAGAATAATGTAAATTGTTACCCTTATCAGATTTTTGCAAAGCCAGTCATATTGAACAGATGCATGCAGAGATTTGAGGTTTGTTGAGGAAGAGGCTTCATTTGGCAAGCTTAAAGAGCTGACAGTTTTCACTGCCAATAAATAGACTTTTGCTGACTAGTTGCTATATTTTGGCAAAAATTTGTTGCTCTTTTTTTCCTTCTCTATACTTAGGGATTATGGTTTTTTTATTATTATTAATTGGTGGCCTTGTATCTTATATGCGTTTTGAAGGACTATTGCTGCACTGTAAATATAGAAGTGTTATCTGCTCATTCACACTATGCAATGCTCTGAGAGACTGCTCATATCAGACTGAAGGGTAGAGGATTCATACATGTGAACTGCAACTAAAAGAGATCATTAAATTAAAGAGTCCCTTGGCCATGATATAACATTCTAAGTCACTTCCAGGCTGTTCCCATAATTCTTAGGTATATTAATTGTGAGGGAGGTGCTCCCTGTAGACTATTGAAACTTCAAATTTAGGACCTTAGTCAGGCAAATGTCTTGCAGATGTTTAAGGGAATTTCCCCAGTTTTCTAACAAAGGTTCTCCGTTATGTATGCAACAAATGCAGAAATATTTCTAAATTATTATGTATGCATGATGTGATGAGATATCTGATCTCTCAGTATACCAGTGCAATTTTGCTGACATTACATATGGCAATATCCAATTTGACTTTATTAGTCAATAGATGTTTTTCATTGACATTGGAGATAAGGGCTTCTTCCAAAAGTAGAAATTATTCTTATGACCTCAAACTTTGAGTCCAGTCAGACACCAAGGCCAAGTTAAGCCTTTACTTAGCTGTGTTGATTATGAATATATTTGATATTTTCATTAATTTATTGGCACCTCAAGCAACTAAAACAGGAGGTAAACATTGTACTATAACCATCAGTGGTTACAATTTCACTACACACAAAAAAAAAAACCTGAAAGATTTTATGGTTTATTGACTCAGTAAGCATCTTAAAAACAATAAAACAATAAGGAAAAGTCAAAGGGGAAAAAGATGAAAGTAAGAGAAAATAATATTGCAAGGATGTAAGAGTCACCATCCTAATTTTATTAGGCCAGTATTGCTTTCCTGATGCTCACCAGCCACTCACACTTCAGAGGGGTTCTCTGGTTTGACATTCAATATTTAGAGGCAAATTCAAATCACAGAGTTTATAGTTTTTCCTCTTTTTTTGTTATTGTTTCTAGCTCTTAACTCTGTTGTTAATTCTGGACATTTTTACTACCCACAACAATTCTGAACCTTGCTAAAATCTTGATTTTTAATTCTGTGGGACACAGGACAATTAATACAATATATATTTTTTATAAATTATAACAGCAATTTAAACTATGTAAATATAAATTATAGCAATTTACAGACATGTGAAAATGCTCTAATTTAAAATCTCAGAAGAATTAGTATGGAAATGTGGAAATTGATCACAAGCTCTCTATCCTGTTTATTTCCTCTTTTCTTGACGAGTACCTTCCACAACTGCAGGTATAGAGAAATGTCAAAAAAAAAACCAATATAAATAAAAATTAAAAGAACTTCTAGGGTCTCATATCTATCACATTTTGATAGGCATAGCATCACACTTTGTTTTTCCTTCCATTACCCTATACCGCTGCCGCAACAAAAAAGTTTAGCAAGAAAAAAATTTACTGGGTTATTCTGATTTCACACAGAACAACACTGCTGTGATTAATTACAAAAAAATACATTTCAAAATTACCTGACTAAAAGAGTCGATATACTCTTATACAGGGAAGCTCAAATGTACACATAAATGTATTCTTCATTTAATAACTTCCTATAAATGATACGTTCATTGCAATTCATTACTTGGACAATTATGTGAAGTCCCATAAGGTCTGGAGGTTTTTTTTATGTGAAACACTTGTAGAAATGTGTGATTTTTTGTAAAATTAGCACATTAAAAGGTCATAATGTTACACACACACATTCATAAATGCATATGAACACATATCTATAAGTGATATCATAATTGTTCTGAATCTGAATTTCAGACGTCTTGTCTTCTGCTGACTGCAAGGTTTTTTCATAGAGGTAATTTTTTGTTATTTGTCTTAAAAATATATTTAAAGGTATTTTTGCTAGGGATTTTTATATTTAAGGTCTGCACAAGATATTTGTATAAGTTTTGTAATCTTTTATTCTCACTCTTTTTTTACTGCTTCTCTGTATACGATTTGGCAATGTGAAAATATAATGACCTTACAGTCTAAGTGACTTTTCCAAGCAGTGAAACTGGTGATTTCATGGGATGACTAAGTTCAAGATTCTATCTCCTTGAAATTTGTTTCCAGGATGTTAACTGCAAAGCAAGTTATATATAGCAGTAAATGCATGCTTAATTTGTGCAGAAATCATGGTGTGATGAATACAATTAAGAGCCTCGGAGGGAATAATTATATTACTGCATAAAGCTGGTGGATCTCAAATTGCTTGGTGCCTGGACTTTAAATTGGCCTGCGTTCCTGTTGTGAAAGTCATTCATAGTAGTAACAAAACTGCAGTCAGAAATAGGGTAGTTTCAAAGTCATGTAAGTATATTTACTCATCTGCTGCAAATGACAGAGCCAACAAAATAGAAACAACATTTAGAAGGAAATTAATAAAAATTTAATTCCATTTAAACTATAAGCATTGTACATTGAAATAGTATTTTATGCAAGAACAAATCTTATAGAAATTATAAAATCTTAGTGGTTGCATTTTCTTTCATATTTATATAAAGTAGCATGTTGTGATTCTTACTTGGTCTTTCCAGCCTACCATAGGTACTTCCAAGAGGCTTTAATGAAGATCTATAATTGAATTAAGAGCCACAAACATTGAATAAGTCTAAAATTTGACTAGTAGGCAATTGCCTCATAGGGACCAGTGAGATTCCTCACCTAAGGTGTGTGATAACCAAGGTCAAGAATTGTGGGACTGGATTCTATCGTCTTAGCAGACAAGCAAAATTCAGTGGGCTGACACACATAGGGTTGCATAACCTAAAGAATTATTCATAATAAAAAAAATTTTGTAACACAACTTGTTGTACAGCTTGGGGATGTTTTCCTATATTAAACATCTAGCAATGATTTTACAAGAGCTCTATGACTTAAACAAGCAATTTTTGAGTGCAGAATACACAAGTTGCTGCAGCCCACTTAAGGTTTGAGGTTTTTAAAATTACTCAGCTTCTTTCAGCATTTGGAAACCATTTTCCTATTCTTCTACTTGGTTTTATGCTTCTCAAACACACTACAGGAAACATGAAATTGTGTATGTTGCACTAGGAAAAAAAAAACCAGCAAATAAATAGTGACTGGTTCTAAGGTCAATGGCTGTAAAATATGATCCAAGGGAGGAAAAAAATTTACCGAGACCTGAAATTCTTACTATGATGTGAAAATAAAGGCTATGAGCATTATTCCTGAACTATGGTAAGTTTTCTTTTCCTTGGTCAGTATTTCATAAAACTCTTACTTGGAAACTAGATACCATTTTTTTTACATTTCTACTCATTTGAAAAAAGGTAATGTTGCACTGTTTGCTTTATCAGACACCCTCTTTATTTGAAAAGATTAATGCATAAATTTTAAAACTATTTTTTTTTTAGATAATGATATAGAATGCAAGTGTTCTTATTCTAGACATAACACTAGAGTCATAAAAGATATAACTCCAGGTTTGTGTACCTTAAGACATCGTGGTAATCCTGGCAATGCCATAATGACAATGATAATAGAGCGTGGCTCAGCTATTCCAGAATTTTGTAATGGTGTCCATTGCCACTATTCTGCTTCCCACATAAAATCAATAGTGAATGAAAAGTTAGTTAAGGACTTCATGTATCAACTTTTTCTCTATCAAGTCAAAATTGTGGCTTGTTAGGATTTCATGTTTCTATAAAAGTTTTATTCAGAATGTGCACTGTGGCAGTGGAAATCCTGTGCCAATTTGCTTGAACCAGTGTTTTAACAGACTGGGTAGTGTCAAAAATACAGGCACTCCATCTGCTTGCTCTTTTTGTTGGAGAAGATGGTCAATGCAATGTAACATCCATATTTATGCCCAAAATTTCATCCCCTCTCTTCCTACACCGGTGGGAAAAAAACCTCCAAGCTACAGTCCTTAAAGAAACACGCATCAAAATTATGTTGTGCAACCTTCATTTAATCACTGTTTTAGTCAAGACCTTTGATAAAGCTTGCATCCAATATGGGACTGCTAGGAGAAGAAACATCTCCAGAAGATCTGTAGAAGATACATTAACATTGCAAGTATTAAGTCCTACTTACAAGTAAGTCAACTAAAATCAAGTATGTGGTACCCATACATTAGCTACCGTATTCTAGATTGAGTCCTATCAACCATTCTTGCTAACTCAAACTGAGCACAAGGGCTGCTCTCAAGTACAGAGGGTGCTTTTCTACATTCATTTTCTTTTTAAAAAATTCAGCTACAAAACAAATACCTTCTAATGATAGTTTTGTAATAAGAGTGTCTGCTGGTGAAACAGGTTTTAATAAACATTCTCTGTGTCTCAGTGTAGAATAGTTCTCTCCTTCATTTCTGAAAGGTATTCACAGTGCCCAGATGTTAAGCCGTAGAAATTTCTTTTTTCAACAGTAGCATCTGGCTTATTGGCAGGCTCTACTTGCTCTTTTGTTGGCTTCACTGCAGTTGTCTTTAGGCTGTGAAATGATTAGGATACTGATGTGATGTCTTATTCACTATAATCCCATTGCTTTTAGCTAGCTCATGGTTTCTGTTCTGTAACACTTCCAAAAAAATCTAAATAACAACAAAATTTCTCCCAAAGATATCTCTATGAGCTGAAAGCTGGGGGGGNGAAACTGAAATGATTCCTCCAAGGATAAGGCAGAATTAAGGTCATCTGGGAAAGGGATGACAAAAAGAAAATAGCTAACACATATATTTTATTACTTTAATGTGATTCAGATTTCCAGTTCAATAGATAACTTCTTGAAGAAATTGTTGATAAAATGCTTTATTTTCTCCTTTAAAAAAATCTCTTTAATACAGGATGAAAGTTGAGATCTTTCTTTTGTCCTACATATGAGGTACCATATAAACATAATAGAAAGCATATCAAATTTTAGAACTCTGTGCTCTCTTGAGGAGAGAAGCAAGCTTGGACAAATATTTATTAGCTAAATTTTAAAGTAAATTGCCAGCCATGTAGGCTGTCAGATATGTACTGAGGCTTTGACACACCTTCTGCAGATACTTTTTGTATTTGCAGTCTCTCCCTTATGGTCATATCTCTCTTTGAAACTGAACTTCAGTATAGAGTCTTTCAAATGACTGGCTGATTACCTAATGATTGTAAGAAAAACACTTTTTTTTTTTTCAATTTCTCCATTCATAATATGTGATATAGTTTCAAAAATATTATTGGAATAGTTACAGAGTAATGATGTAGAAGGTTTTTTTGTGGTGTGAGAGGAGTTTTGATCCTAAAAGTAATATATATATATATAATCTTTTTGAGATTGTCTTTAAGAACTTTTTCCCTAGGTTCTAATTAACCTGTGAACATTTCATTCAGTTATTTTGGTATTAGGTATAAAATTCTGCTATATGGAAGCCAGTCTTTGTTTTCTTACTTATAAATATCCATACAAACTGCATGTTTAGCTATCAGTACTGTCCTGTTTTAAACTCTCATAAACTTAAACTGAGTTTTCAATCTGAACTTGAAAATTCTGTGATTTCCAGGCTAGATTTTGGATCCGAATAGCCATCTGGCCATATCTCTGTTATATAATGATAGAAAAGATTGAGCCAGTGTAAGTAAAACAGATGGTAAAAGGTGCCTGCTGACCAAACAGGAGCAGTGGGACTCAACTTGGATAGGTCAGCCTATCTGCAATAGATAATCTCAATTGTCATTGCTCATATCTACTGCTTTTGATGTTCATCTACTTCATTTATATGACTCATAAATGCATACATATATATATATATAGTTATTTATATTATATATTACTGCTTTCTTTGAAACCCTTATATATTATAGTTGAGATGTTGAAATATTTAGTTTATATATTTGTGTAGAGTTTATATATGTCACCCTCTTACTTAAGAAATTATTGTCATTGGAGTTATTTTACTTTAAATTAAGTATGCATCCTTTTGAAAAGATACAAGTGCATTAGTTGATACATGTACAATTTGTCTTCTAATTTATGAAAGTATAATTATATTGCATTATTGTTATAAAGTTAATCAAGACTTTAATGGGATGGCTATGTTACTATTGAGTGGTTGTTTTTTTTCTTTTACTGCAATGCATGCCTTCAACAAGCTGATTATGCAGTGTAGCAATGAATTCTCTAATTAGAAAGTTATTGCTACACCTATAATGGGCAAGAATTCTAGCTTTGCAACTTGCATTTTTAAGATGCTTTCATATAGAAAATAGAAATTAAAAAAATTAAAATACACATCAATAGTTACAGCAGAATGTTTAATCTGTAGGCACTTGGTCTGGTTTATTTTTCATTCTTTTTCATCTGATGATGCATACATCCATGTATGCAAAGTAAACACAAGATGACTTCTCTTAATAACTCTGTGACTTGATAATTTCTCAAACATGTTTTGCATAGATGTGAGAAGCTTGTGCCAAGGCAAGGACTGAGAAAAATTGTGAGGTTTGGCTCCTACAAGAAGGCAATTTCTTACAGATTTTTAACCTTGTTTCAACTTTGAATTTCACTTGAGGATTGAAATCATATTTTCCCTCAGAGTAAAAGCAGAAAAGGCCCCATGATTATTAAGAAATAGAAATATGTTTAATATTAAGAAGTCCAAGTGTTAACCATATTAGAAATTATGCTGCAGAAGATGAAACAGGGTACCTTCAAAGAGGAGCTGGAAAAGAAGGAGGGAGAAGAAGAAGACGCCTGCACTGATGCAGTGAAAATGGCAAAATCCCCTTTATTTGTTGTGCACATCTCTTATATATGATAAAATAGTTTACATTCCACTTCTTACTAAGATTCTGCCTAATTGGCTCATTCTTTCAACCTGTCTCTAACACACTCTATAATTGGCATACTTACAGAAAACATAGATTAGACTAATTTCAACTGCGTTACAACTCAGGCCTTTACAGGCCTTTGCTGGCCCTACTTAGGCCACAGTTTGGACAAGGTGGGATTGTCCAACTTCTGCAAAAACACCCCATGTCCCTGCTCAAGAAGGTGTTCTTCTACATGCTGCCTTTTTTTGTTTCTGCTTTACCTTTAATTGGAATGTTACTTGAATCCTGGTTATCAGCAAACAAGTTATCTTCAAGTTAAATGAGTACAATGCCTTCACCCAGAAACTGAATCTATGTAACTTTACTTATAACCTGGAGCTTCTAGTCTCAAAACTGTTCATATATCTGTTTTTTCCAGCCTCTAACATCATGAAAGCCCTGATGTGAGGCTCTCTTAGTCAAGAGTTTAAAATTTACCATCAGCATTACCTAAGAAAATTAAATGCTTCGCTAAGAACTGCATCTCTATGACCTCAAGACTGCCAGTTCTGAACTCAGTCTGAAGATCACTGGTCTGAGATCCAGTCTCTGCACTTTTTCTAGTTTTTATTAAACTCTCATTTAATCCAAAATGCATAAAAATATAATAGCAGAACAAAAAAAAGGATGATCAAAGCATGCCTTGTTTACAGCTTAGTGACTTAAAATTAAGATGCTGATTCTTCTTTTCAGATTTCCATGACTTTGCAGTTAGTCTTTTCACTAACTGCAAAATCATGGAAAGGCCTCAGGATGTGCAACAAACGTATAGGATAAAACTATCCTATAGTTTCATGAGCTACTCTCATGCTTATATAGAGTCTTTTTTATCAGGCCAGTCCATTGCTCATTTAATTACTGAGTATAATTACAGCAATTTAACCAAGGGGTCAGCCTTTAGATCTATATAATGATAAATTTCACTAAGAATATGATAAATTGTCAAGAATTTTTTTTTTTTTTATGTCCTGAATTATGACCAGTATCTTCACGGTATGCATCACAAATTAAGAAAATACAAAAGAAAAATTTTGGGTTTTTTTGAAAGCAATGTTTATGTTCCTGTGTGATAGTTTTTGAGGGAGTCATTGGGTTTTTTGTGTGTTTGGGCAAGAACCTAGATGGGAGTGATACTGTTCTAAGGACTTGCTGCCTTGTTTTGGCAGACAGCAGCAACCCTGCACCACTGTTTGCTGGAAGATGTTATCATAATGGACATTACTCCAGTGAATTTGGCAAGCCTAGCAAGTTGAAAGAGATGCTGCTGTGTCTTTTGGCACTAGTATGCAGCTTAGATTTGCAGTCCCCTGATATCTCTTTTTCTTCTTTTTCTTTTCCTTTTCTTTTTCTTTTGCTTTTTCTCCTTTTCTTTTTCTTTTTGTTTTTCTTTTTCTCATTTTGTTTTTTTTAATTTTTTTTTTTGTTTTTATTTTTACTTTTATTTTTTTTTCCTTATTTTTTTCTTTCTTTTTCCTGTTTCTTTTCCTCTACTATTATTATAATCACATATTAAGATGGTCTGGACTCATTATCCCAATCTAAATTACCACTGGCTCTCACATATGAAAAGTTTGCTTGAGCATGTTGTTTGAGGCCTAGGACGAGCTGTTCAAAACAGTTCCATACATTCCTAAAAGAGAAACTGAAGGGAAGAGAACCTGTTCTGCTATTGTGACTCCTTCCAGGAAACTCCTGTTTTTCCCAGGGTTAGTCTCTTCTTTCATCTGTTTGGGTAAACAACTAAAATATTAGAAAACAAAAAATTCACACTCTTCTGATCATTATTTATGCAGGCATCCTCTTATTTTTTTTTTACTTTGATAAAATACAACCTTCCAAATTTTATTAACAAAATTATTTTTTTACTTTTACATCTCTTTTTCATTTCTCTCAAGCATCCTTTGGCAAAACCAAGCAGATATGAACACTGAAATAAAGTAAAAAACAATGTGGTATTCATCACTAATTGCGTGTTTATTTTCCCCTCGTAGTTATACGATGAATGCAAACCGTGTATCTGTAAACTTCTTGAAAAAAAATAAAATTGCTACATGTATGTTCTTAGTAAATTAATACAATTGACCCTGGGATATTTTTATTTCCAAATTAGACATCATTAAAAATCTTCATTATTCAGATCTAACATATGCTTGAAGTCAAAGCACCTGCAAAAATTTGTCATCCAGAGGCTCCTCACAGAGAAAAAGTAATATTTTAGCTGTTTCTGATGAGGAAGAGTTTCAGCAGCATGCAAGAGTGAACACTAAACATTCTTCTTTTCCTTTCCTTCTCCAACTTCTTATATAAGAGAAAGGGTTACAGATATTTACTGAAGTATCGAAAATGTGAACAGGACAAAGGGATAATCACAAAAGCCAATTGTAATAAAAATACCAAGTAATAAATAACATCATTCTTGCACAGATTTCACTCCCTAAATATTCCGTATTTAGCTTTGTGCATTTTGCATGGCAGCAAAATTGCCCCTGAAAGACAATAAACAGTATGAGAGGTTATTCTAATGTTATATGCCTTGGAAACAGTAAATCTGTATAAGATTTTCCGTTGTATCCACACACACGTTTGAATATACTAGTGAATGAGGTAGAAAAATTAGATACAGCTGGAGGAAGTGCAATAGATCAAAATAATTCTTTGATTTTTTTGAAAGGTTCTGCTTTCCTGTTCCTAATTGAACATTTCTGAATTTGTTGATAATAATAAGAAGAAGGATTTAATGTAAAGGGATTTTTTTCTGAAAGAAGCTTTTCTCATAGTGGTTGCATTATCTGTTGGACTCTTGAACCAACAAACAAAACCAAAAAACCAAACAAAACATAGGTCGATAGGACTTACCAAACAAGGATGTAGTTAAGGAAGTTCATAGTTAAGGAACTCAACTGAGTGTGTGAAAACATGGGAAAACTTGGCAGGTTCTGGTACTAAACAGTAACTGACACCTGTAGTGGAATGCAGAAATAAGTAGGTACCCAAAATGTCTTTCTTTTTCTTTTTTTTTTTTTTCCTGTTAGCTTATGTCCTCACACAAGTATTTTATTGATGTTAAACCTTTCATCACCTTCTGTTGCTCAGCAGCTGGTACAAGCCTCTTTTCCCTGGAGTAGAGGTGAAAAAAAGATAGTCATTTGGAATATAGATGCATTTAACTGAACCACAACTTTTTATCTGTGATATTAATTATAAAGAAATATATGTCTATTAGAAAGTTTTAATATAAAAAATAATATTTAATTTTTTTATTATTTATTTACATGCTATAAAGTGTGGGAGCAAATTAAACAGGAGCTCCTCACAAAGAATGAAAAATGCTGTCATATTTCTGAGTTTGTGACACCATTTTATTTAGTTGCTTGAAGTAAGAATTTCACACCCAGAGCTCCATTTTCTCCTCAGATATTTAGGCAAACTACATGGACTGAAGACATTTCAATGGAATTTTTCCGGATTAAAATGTAACACAAAGGTACCAAGGACCAAGCAGAGGTTCATATCATGCACAGATATTCTAGAACTGACACCAGAGAATCATGACAGTACATCTAAGATAAAAGAGGTGATGCTGAAGAGCATTCAGAGTGTTACATTTTCCTTTCTGGGAAATGGATTCCCTAAAATATTGGATAGCCTCCACTAAACCAGCAGAGGAATCAATCTAGGAAATTACAGAATAGCAAGTTTAAATTCAATAGCTAGTAAATTGCTAGAACATTTATTAAAGCAGTCAGTGTGTAAGCACCTAGAGGAAAGTAAGGTGATAAAACGTAGCCACCATATAGTAGTCGCAGAGAAATCATGCCAACTTAACTATGTCTTACTTTATAAGCCTTACTAAATTAAGGAAATGTTGGCAACACACAGTAGATCTCAAGCTAAATTCCTACACAGTATTCTCACACCATGAGAATTACCATTCTCACTTGACGATTAAAACACAAGGAGGTTGAAATACTGCATTATGGGCATGCAACCCACATAAAGATTGACATAAACAGATAATGATTACACTTCATTCCTAGATGGCAGGACCATTAATAGAATCATTTTCAAATGATCAAGAGAAATGATCAAGCAAACGACCATGATTTTTTTAAAATATTCTATATGTATTTTTTTTAAGATTTCCTCATTACATGCTAGTAAGTGAAGAGCCTCTATATTTGTATTCAAAGGGAAATGCTTTAAACACACAAGAATTTTCTGGTTTTTTCAGCTGAAAAAAAAAGCCAAAATATAATCTTTATCTCCAGTTTCCATTCACTTGGAAGGGAAGTAAGTATAATTCACATTTTACAGAGAACAGAGACAAAATCTACTCCTGAATCAGTTTTTAATATTGCTAACACAGGGATGAGACAGCTACCCAGCTCACTGTCGCTGTCTACATCAAGTACAATGGACTGTATTCACATGAAATTTAATTAGATTTTATAAATAAAAGTCTCTAATCCCCACTAATGATTGTCTGTGAATCTGAGACTTCTTTAAGTTTTAATAAACGGAAGTAAAGGATGTATATTCCTTGGACACAGTGGGGCTGACAAAATACACAGTTGTGTGTTGCAGTCCATCTCCTTTTTGCTGCTACTTTTCAGTAAAACGTTCCAAGAAACAAGAACTAAGTGAAGAGACAATCCAGATTTCTACAAAGAGATGAGAAGTTTTTTTCAGTTCTGCATATTCCAGGCCTGAGTTGAGCCATTTTTTTCATGTCTGTCCTTTTACACTTGAATTCTGGGCACTTTATTCAGTTGAGGAGGTTTAGAATTCAATCTTAGCATTGTTTCAGTCTGAAAAATGATCCCATCAAAACACTCAAAAACGCAATGCAGAAACACACATTGTACTGGGTAAAATCTAGCAGAAAATGGAGATCTGTCCCAAGTGGGAGGTGATAAGGTTAGCTAGAATGCAGCCTTTTCTTCACCTGCTGCTTTGTGGTACATTTACCAGAAGGCATATTAGTTTTCATATAGTTTCAGGCCTAACATGTCTCTGTGTTAAATTCAAACTTTGTTGAAGTTCAATTTGTGACACTAAATCACTGCAGGATGAAGGAGTCAAGAAAAATTCAGCAAAAGGCACTCAATTTTTGTGTATTTATCTCTCCCAGCTTTTATTTATCTCAAATAAAACACCTACAAGTACACATTCAGCAGTAGCAGCTGACACTAATCTAGAAAGAAATGACACTAAGATTCTTAAACAACAAAATCTCTTCTCCTACAAAGAAGTAGAATATAACGAGTGCTTGGAAGTAGAGCCCCCAGATAGATATTCCCATTCAGTGATTGAGATATGTGTATATACAATCTCATTTTCTCACCCTGTGCTGTTGAGTTTGCTTTTACAACAGAGGCTAGTAATGTCAGCTGAGATGTTCCAGATCTTCCATCTGGCCCATGGCTACTACAGCAGAAGGGAACTGGCCCTTGTAAGACTGTGTGTCACATCTCTGAACTGTGTGCCATTCGAATGAATCAAGCCAGATTTTTCTTTTTATATATAGTTCCCCTATACTCCAAGGAAATAAATAGGCACTCTAGGGTACAATCCACCTCTCCTCAGTTAGACATCTAAATATGTCAGGCAAAAAAATACTTCAGTATTTCCTATTTCCTCTACCTCTCCACTTGGAACGTATTTTGATCACATTCCTCCGAGCTTCATAGCAGCACTTTTAATGCAGTACTTCTGACTCACCTTTGCCTCAGAAAATGTGAAGTTTGCTCCAGGCTATAATACATTTGTTTTCTGAACTGACAGTTTAGAACTACTAGCTTTCCAGAGCTGCTTTGGGCGTCCATCCAACAGTTTGTCATGCGGTATAGAAGTACCTGACCTGCTGAAGATATTTTGTATTCAGATCATTTAATCACATTTTGTTTTAAGTAAATTAGCCCACTGGTCCCTCACATGTTATATCCATTACCTAGATTCATCTTGCGATGTTAGTGCTGTTAAATTGCCAGTAGCTGCTCTTATTCTCTTTGAGGTTATTAGGACTTAGACAGCAATTAAGCAACATGTCGACTGCACTAGTTTCAACATACAGTATAAGAGCTTGTAAGATTGAATAGTAACTCCTGACTAACAGAGCATGTGGCTACTTATTGTGTTGTAGATGCCAGCATATGAAATAATTTTCCCAGGACAATATACTAAATAAGTTAAAATCTGACTTGCCAAAACATTAGAGGATGTACTGCAAACATTCTGTTCTGAATTTTGCAATGAAAATTGATTCATTAGCAATTAGGACTAGAATTTGTACCACTTGCATGTCTCCTCAGGTAAAGCTCATTTTCTTTCATCTCTTCAGGTGATAAAATTATTGCATCAAAGGCAGGATTCTGCATTAGAAGATGTTCTGTCCAATATGTGGGAAAGAGCACTCCACAGCTGTGTATTTATCATATAAATTTGCAAATACCCCACAATTGACCTTACAGAAATATTTTGTCAGTGATTTCAAGAGTGGATGTTCCTTCACCATGAACCCTTATTAACTATGTGCAAAAAGTGATTGTAAATTCAGGCTGTACTTGATAATCTGTACTCTGATAATTTTGACTCATGGAAGACTCGTTGCTTATCAGATAAACCACATATTTTTGGGTTTTAACTTCTAATTGCCAATATAAAATTTGTAATTGAATAATCAATTAAGGAAAGTAAAGAATTAAGCTCGACTGTGCAAAAGCAAAACACCTTTAATATGTACAGAAAATGCTTTACAGTTTCATCAGCTCTTCCATTATTTTAGTCATGTGGTAGTTCATAATAGCATGGTTCAGTTGCTTGAACACAAGCACTATGTGAGATCACTAGAGTGTTCTACCTCAGTTTTAGCTGCCAGTTTGGAGTGGTACAGGTTCTCTGCAGGTAGTGTCATATCAGCCAGTTCTGTGTGGATTTTTAACGAAAAAAAAAAAAGGGCTTCATGATTAACATGCCTATTAGATATTTTACAGGGATAAAAGGGGAATAAATCCACTCATAAAAATACTGACATCGATATAGTTTGCTGTTAAGCTTCATAGTTCATTATTAACTATCTTATATCTAGAATTCTCTTGAAAGAGAATAAACTTTATAAAATGAAATTTTTACCTTATTAATGTATTAACAAGTTATTCGATAATACATATTTGTCCAATACAATAGTATTACGTTTGTAGTATTGTAAGTGCAAGTTGGATTTTGACAATACCTTCAAGATAATAAGATGAAAATAACTTGAAGAGTATTAATTTGGCCTAATAATATCTCCAGCATAGAAAGATATTGCATTTTTCTCTATTTAAAAAGAGTCATTAAGAAATCTCTCGCTCATGGGAAGAGATTAATCTCACCTAAATTAAGACATCTGAAGTTCAAGTATGTAGCTTAAACTGGTTTTCCTGGCTCCCTCTGCAGTCAATGGAGAGCAATTCCTACTACCTGTTTTAAAAGCAAGCTTGTGATATGGAGGATCTCATTTCTCTTAGTGATTATAGAGATTCCAGATGATCTCAAACAGGGAGGGGAGTGAAGCCTTGAGAGGCTACCTAGAACAGAGGCTAGACAGTATTAAAAGAATAAAGTAGGTATTTATTAAAAGGCCTTCAAAGGATACACCTTGGGCAGTGCAAGAGCCTGGTTGAGGCTACATCTAAGACAGTCGACCTGTCATGGGTTTTCACACTTTTATAAGTTGTGCTCCATTTACACATTGGGGTTAATTGTCCAATTACAGCTTCAGGTTATGGAGTCCCATCCTCCCAGATTGCTCACCTCAATTTACTGTTGTTTACACTTTTTGGGCCTGAAGCTGCAATGGTGTCCTTGGTTCTCAGGCTGGAAAAGGATTGTTTTGTCTGAAACTGAATTGTGTGGAGAACATGCTAACACTTTATATGAAGTTCAGGGTTATAGACTAATGCAGTACAAAATCTGGATTATATGAAGGCTAAAACTTAAGGCACTAGGGGCAGGAGCAGATAATCTGTTCTATACTGGTGGGGCATGAGACACGTCTTTAAATTCCTGGAGATCTTTGAAGAGTTTTTCCACGGGCAAGACACAGGCCTGTATCAGGAAAGAAATATCTACTTCATAGCTGAGTTTGGTAATCAAATGATCCACTCTTTGTTCTCCTTCTTTCCAAGACATCATTGCCAAGGAGTTGCCATGTGGCTATGGCACACTCCATAGGACATTCCACCACGTGATTTATATATACTGGACTTCACCTGCATTTATAAGGGGATTACTCATTCTCTGAATATTTACAGAGTACCTCCAGCAAAGCTAATTCTCTCAGGTACTGGAGACCTTGCTCCATGGCATTCTATGCAATAATAGACCATCCCTGAGAAAATACCTTTCCCTCCCTCTTGATTGGAGTCGTATCCAGAGGCTGAGTGTCTGTACTTGTCCCAATCTCCTTATCAATGCCTGCACACTGGGACAGGGATCGCAGTTTCTTGGCTTCACTACCATAAAAAGCTTTCTCCCTATTTAGTTTCCTTTGTTTAAATATGGAGACTGAAATACTTTTGATGGTGGTATATAGAATGATAGCCTAGCTGCTTGATGGCAGTGTCCATTTAGATCTCTTGCTTTTGCAAATAAGTGCTTCTCTTAAAAAAGCTAGCTTTTTTAGCTATTTGTTGAGTTCTTAATGCTTAAATGTCTGAACAATTATCCACAGACTCCCCTCTCTCAGAAACCTGGCATGCTAACATATCCTTTATAATACAGCAATTCCACAAAACCAGTATTTTCCTGAAAATTAAGAGTATTAATGTATACCCAAATATCCCTTCACACTCAAAAGGAGGTTGAGAATTGAGTAAGCAGGATGCCTCATATAGAATCTCTCAGTATTAATAAATAAGTGCAAAATATATGACTAGGATATTTCTCTCCTCCTTTGAGATATAAACCTACATAAAATACAGTTTATTATTTTGCTGTTGAGTTTCATCCTTATAGTTTATCCTTATAACCTCAAAATGGTTTCTAGTTACAAATTAAATACCTTTTGGGCTGTAAATATAAAAAAGGCAAATGGTAGTGCACACCTTCTGTAAGTTAGATGCAGGAGAGCGTTGGATATTTGTTAATGTCGATTACCTGGTGCACAACTTTGGTGCTCACTTCGGATAACACAAGCTCCTTCTGTGAAAAGAACATCTTTTCAAAGAACCAACCTTGTTTCCAGAGCCATAGAATTATGTGCTTGTCACATGCTGTGGGAATTGTAACCCTGACATAGCTACATTTGAGATTCTCAGCTGCAAGCAAGCAAGACAGAGTAACAACCGACGAACACAAGAGCCTATTCCACATGTACAGTAAAACACAAATTATTTGGAGATTAAAAGCAGGGCTGAAGCCACATCCTGCAGCACTGGTGCAGTGCAGTTCAAATACAGAAGGAAAATGAACTTAAACTGTCTGCCTGGGGAAAACATTTGCATTTGAGCGCTCAGTAGAGGACTGAAGCACCTGTACTGAAAGAATGTAACAAGACATAGTCAATAATTATATTAGTGATGAGAGAAAGGTAGCACTTTTATGAAATGCAGTTAGAGTTGAACCTAAACATTGCTGTGTATCTTCGGCTGCTTCACAAAAACACAGTCCTAAACCAATGCTGAAATTGCAGAAATTCTACAAATTTACCTTAATTCAGAAGTTGCTGGTGGTTTTAGAATTTTTACAGACTGATTAAAGAAAACAGAACCAAAAAACCCAGCCATTATTAATTTGCTGAATTAAAGAAATGCATTTGCTGTAGACAAGTGATTTCAATGAAAAGTTAAGGGACAATTCTTTAGTCTGAAGGGACATATTGCACATAGCATGCAAAATTAAGAAAACACAAATAATTTACTAATTGTAGTTGCTTTCATAAAAGATATATTTGATATTACTCATTAATTTGGACTGTTACTGAAGATGGCAAGGGGTCACAACAGTATCAGAAAATCTGTTTAGCGACAAATACACCAGGAGAAGAGCAGGAAGTACAGCGTAGGGAACATTACAGATTGTATATTTTTATTATGAAACACAGTCTCACAGTGCCAATTATTGTTGGTTCAAGGACAAACACTGTGCAAAGAAACTGGGACACACAGAGAAAAGATGTACAGGTCAGTGCAAAAAGGACCTCATGGGGACAATACCTGAGAATTCCAGAATCATCAGCTTGCAGACGACAGCACAGAGTCCATGGAGAATACCTTAACATCTCCACAGCTGTTTAATTTAGAAGTTATTATTTGAATTCTTTGCAAGTGAAAGCAATGCAGTATAAAATTGAGCTTTATCCAGAGTTCTGTGCTTCTTAAAATCTCATGGCAGGTTTGTCAGAGGCTACTTATGAAGGTGAAATTGCAAAAAACTTCAGTTTTTCTAAAACACATACTATGAAACCCTCACTCCTCTGAGTGTTACACTGGTGGAGGTAACATATAACTGTAAACAACATATGTTAAATCCTTATGTTGTGAAACGAGGAGGTCATGCATTATTTGGTACAGGATGTCTGAGAAAGATTCAGTTGGACTGGCAAAATGTAATGTGTTTGCAGGTTTGAAAATAACTATGGATTCCAGCCCAAAACAAAAATAACTGTTCCCAATATTTATACAATGAAAACTGTATTTAGAATGGTATCAGAACCACAGACATTATCAAGACATATCAGCATAATACAACTGTGACAAAAAGGCAAACAGGATCGGTTGGGTGTACTAAGCAAAATTTCAGGAGCAATAGAAAAGTATTAATGTAATCATTCAAGACAATCTTGATGTCTCTTTCTGCTATAAAGTCTGTATGGATTTACTTTTTTTTTTATATAATTAAAAAGGGACAGTTGTCTTTGTGCCTGAATCCATCTATAATTCAAAAATGACACACTTTTTAGTTACCAGAATGGATTCATATTGTAAGCATAACATACATTGCTGTTATTAGAACCGCTGTTGAACTGGAGGTCACAAAATTTATTTCTCATTATTTTGATTTGCATTTCCAGTTTGTAAAACAAAATGTTGTTTTCCAGGTTTCCATCAATTATGTCCAGAATTTCCTATGGTCTAACTAAACCGTCTCAAATTATCTCAATAGACAAATTCACATAATCTAAGAAGTTTTCACTCCTCTGAAAGTAGTTATTTCCCTTTTCTCTGAAGTGTAGCAATTGATCCAATAGATAACCTTGGCCTATTTCAGGCAAAGCCAAGCACAGTAGTTTAGATCATCACCAGAGTAAAGACCACGTTATGTAGCATCACTGACTCAGTGAATAATGATAGTTTGATGAATCTTATAACTCTTTTCCTTCTCCAAGCTGCTCTGGGACATGAAGGTATAAAGGCTTTGCTGATAAAGTCACATCAGGAAGAGGGAGATAGTATTTTCTTACCTTGTACTGATGTGGTTTCGAAATAACAACTTTTAGGAAATTTTACAGCATACCTGGAAGACTAACAGTTCAACAAACCTATTTACTTCACATTTTCACTACTATCATCAATAGTAAATTGCATTTCACTCATCAGTTATGAAGACTTGCTTTTGAGGGCTAACATACCTCTTCTTCCTTGTAAGTCATTATCCACAGAGAAATCACTCTTTCAATGGGACTTCGTGATCTTCCTCAAATGGCAGTTCACGTGGCAGATGGGAAAAAATATCCTCCAGAGAAGATGCATAAACTAGCTAAGACTGCAGCATATTCTGTATCAAGATAGAAATGCTGTAGTAATGGATTTGTAATTTTACACGAGAAGAGCCTTTCAGACGTAAGGGTTAGATTCATGCAGGGGATGTACTGAAGGCCTCACGGAGACTTGACTGTTTTCCACTACTGTAGCCATTTAGGACCCTACTTGAGCAATAACATGGATCAACAAGTAAGCTTTGTTCATTTCTAACCTGTGAATATGTACTGCTAGTGTTGAAACAGCCACCTTCCTGTCTTCATGTTGTGAAAAAAGAAAAGGATTTTTGTCCTAATTTCACAGTCAGAAAAGATAAGTGATAGTGGTTTCAAGGTCTTTGACTAGATCTAGACTTCCTTTTTTACCCCAGTATCCCATTCCTCTCACTGTTGAGGCTTCCTGGGTTTTAGAGCCAGCTATGGATGCTATCTAATCAAGGTCTTCTCAAAATTTATTCTTTGTGGAAGCTGGTTGAAAACTCTTAACAGTAGCAGCAACAATACATAGTGAAATACACCCAGGTCTCCCCTAACATAAATTTAGGATACAACCAGTGTGAATATATGATCGTGGGATGCAAGGGGTGCTTTCAGGTTCCTTAGCCTAGATATCAACACAAAAAAAAATAAGAGACAGGAAAAAAGTCTTTGCGTACTGGGAAGCAAACTGCTTTTCTGAATCACACCACCAGTTTTCAAGACTATTTTCTAAACATGTTTTGCTAATGGCTATTAGTTGTTTTTTCTGGTGTAGACTTGAATACATTGCAAAGATTAATTTATCCCCTGTGTGGGAAAGGTATGGTATAAGTATATAAAGGAATATAAAATTTTCTTAATCATGGCATGAAATGCTGTGAAAGTTTAAAAACTAAGGTGGCAGTCTCTGTGATTCTGTTCTTCTACTAAATAAAATCTACAATATATATTTTTAATTATATGATATTTAGGTTTTGTAGTGCAATTGCCATGATTCTCATAGTGTTAGCTGCAGAATGTCTTACTTTTTAAACTGAGATTAGTAAACCTGATTTTCTTGTAATTATGCTGCACTTACAATGCAATTACATAGTAATTAAGTTGTGAATAAAAAATAACGGTAAGTTTCTTTGTAATCTATTTAATCCAAATCTGGGTGACAAAAGAGTGACAGAACTCAGAGCATCTCAAGGATTATCAGATGTCAGCTGCTTTGTTGCAACTATGGTGGGAGTGGGATGAAATTGAACTCTAAATATGAAGTTATTATGTATTAGAAATATTGTAATTTAAAAAGATGATGCCAACAACAACAACAAAAAAATCCAAATGTTTTTGATATAAAGGCAGTCTAGACATTTTGTGTATTAGTAACTGCAATAAATATTTTTATTGTTAAGTCCCATGTGAATTTAGGATAGTTGCCCCTCCAGATTTTGAGGTGAGATACTATCTTTTAAAAAATGCATGGTTAACTCTTTCCCTAACCCTAATGCTCTTTCCTTGGTCAAATTTTTATGTATACCTCTTCAAAAAACCAAAACAACTGAAACCAAAGCAAATAAATGAATCAAACAAACAGCAATGTACATGCATGTTTATTTCTAAATACAGTATGATACAATTAAGTCAGAAAGATATCGACATGATTAAAGATAAACTCAAAAGCTATTTTCTCAGTTAGGGTTTAGATGGAAAGAAACAGTCCTTAAATGCTCCTCTGCTTAGTTCAAAATTTCTTCTGACAGAAAGATTGGTGAACTGGTGTCAAGCAAATGTGATAACTATCCTAGTGAAATGGCCTTGATGGACATACTGCAGACTCTTGTACTGGCTCCTAACTTAAACCCTGGTCATTCTTAATTTCCTTGAGTCCTAACAGAATCCAGACATTTTTACTTACTGGGACGTTTATAACCACTCTCCAGATAAATGGAATTCATTTCATCTAATTTGAAATTTTTACCACATAGTCTAGTAAAGCTAAAGTAATCATCTTAGTTTCCCTTTCCACTCAATCGGGAAAAAAGATGGTTCAAAAGTATCTCCTATATTGCAAACTCACTTAAAGTTTAGATGCATTGTCCATCAGGTGTTTTTACCCATTTATTATGTGTAGGTGAATTGATTCACCTTAGAAAACTAACAACAATCCTATAGATACTGAACTTAATGTGAAATGAATCCCTACTTTTTTCTCTGGCATACTTTTCTGAATCCAGCTTTAGCCAATATGGGTCCTTTTGACTTATACACAGGAAAATGAATTCATATAACTTCTAGATAGTTCCCCAAACAGTTTATGCAGTATAACAGAGAACTTGGGTAGTTCAAGTCACTGTACTGTGCTGTCCAGGATTTTTCTCTGTAATTCAAGGTATTCCCTCTGAAATAGAGAATTTCACTTCTATGTACAATAAAGTCTTTCCAATCACTTCCATCACTATATTCTGGTCATTTTTTTCTGGCCTGGGTTTATTTTGTTTTAAAGACAGTCATCTCACCTGAAAAGTTTTGCGTTCCCTCCCTCCCTCCCACACTGGTTTTTTGTTTAGATTCCAACTGAATAGGTGCCATCCTTGAATTTAAGGTGCATTTAGCCTTTTCTCTTTATTTTATTTACCTGTAATAAATTCCACTGAAATCAAAGGTATGATTTGTTGAATAAGATACCATGAATGAGAATAACAGAATCTGTCCTACAGTAAAATTTTTTAAAAAAATCTTTGAGGTTTTTCAGTAGCACTTTAAAAACAAAATATTGAACATAATGTATTATAATGTAAATTCCATCAAAGACTGTGTCATTAACATTTAGCAATCTTGTTTATTCAAGTCAATCCATCTATATATACAAATCTGATATTTGCCTTTTTAAAAATTTAACACGCCTAAGTGCCCATAAATCAGTTATGACAATCATTGTTAAAGCAATCAATAGTAAGGAATATGCATTAATTCAAATAATATTGATAGCCACATGAACCTGCATCAGTCTTCTGTGAAATAAGAAAAATGATACATCTTTTTAAAATCAATATTTTCCTTTTTATGTCATTCATTTGAAGAGTATCAATAATACATTACTTTATACCTTATGTGTCAGTAGCCTTACTTCTAAATGTAGAGATATCTTGAAAAAATATTGAAGTGAGGCAAAAGAAAAAAATCATCAAAGCAATGACCTGCTAAAAAGCTTACATTCATCCATTGTATTGTGAGTATTCATCTGAACTAAAATATGTATGGGCAGCATTACTGGTTGGATATATTATTTATGACTCAGACCTCAATAACAGATGCTTGTATACCACATTTGTCCTGGAGTTAAAGAGCAAAAGGAACAGTAAGGGAACTCAGTATTGCCTTTATCTATCTTCAGACATTAGAACCATGAAGTTAGGCAGGTGTGCAGACCAAAGTGGAAATACAAGATGTGGAATTACAACATCCATTCATCACAAAAGAAACATTTTAATTGGTTATATGTGGAAAATATCTACTTGACAGTCAGTTTCTCACTTTTCACATAAGTGCTTTGCTGCTTGGATGCCTAATCTTGTTTAGTATAGGGAAAGTAATTTGACATGAAAGTACCTAGATGGCTGCCGAAAATTAATTGCCAATTAAAAAAGAAAAATGTTTGTGCTACTCTATAAACAAGCCAACATATAAAGCTTTCAGTCTTGTTGCTTTATTTATGTCTTTGTAGATCTGGTTTCAAGCTATTTGCATACAATTTACAAATTCATATTATAATTCTCCAGTATATTTATGATTTTATAGTTGTATATATTTTACCTCTATGAAAAATATTTATTTCTTTATGCTTCTGTTGCTTATTATTTAACAAAAACATTTCATTACATTTGATAGTTTATGTCTCTTCTTTAGAATGAGGCATTTTTATTTGTAGGGCCCAGAATGAGAGGTTTATTTTTCCCCCAGATTAAAACAAAAAAGCCAAACCTCAAAACGATGAACTCTTGTCTGTTACTTCCCATAGCTTCCTCAGTTTTCTTTCAAGCAAGGATGAATACCCCAATGATTCAAAGTATAAAGGTTAATCTGAGTGGAAAATGAAGGCTTTAACAGGATTGTAAAGCTTAAGGACTCCTTTCAGCACTAAAGAGACTTTTGAAAGTGGCTGAGCCATAGAAATTTCATGAGTACCATGGAATGGCCTGCTTAGATCCAAAATACAGTCCGAATGGCACAGCTGGCTGAATTCATGAGTAGAAATGGATATTGACTTCCATTTTCTTCCTTCTTCTCCTCCCCAAATTAATTTTTTACACATTGGGTAGATTGCGTGAATCAATGTTATGTCCACATAAATGTTAGCAAGTACATGTAGGATAGATTACTGAATAGCGTGAATTTAAAGAAATGATAGAAAATTAATAGAATTTCAAATCTTGTATTATTTTTATACTGTAACATAAGCATATATCTTTTAAATTTTGAAAGCTCTTGATTTTGGGGGGGGGTTGTTAGTTTGGGGTTTTTTGTTTGTTTTTAAAATTGAAATGTATTACCAGTGAGAGAAATTCAACCACTTTACCTTACAATAATAAATTGGAAATATCTATGATTGTTCAAAGCTATAGCTTCTTATATTAACCTTTTTTATTCAGTTTTCAAGTCCACATGAGTGAGACAAGTCCTTTGCTGAAGCCAATCCAAAAGCCAGATTTTAATGAGGGAGGAAAAAAATCTCAAACCAACCAGACCAAACTAGAACAACACAACACAGAACAGAACGAAACCCGCACCCACAAAGTTTTCTAGAACGAATTTCGACAACTGTAAATCTCTTGGCAAAATATGAATCTGAGACTCCTGATCTACAGATTTAACCAGCATGAAAGACTGACTGCAAATATTTTGGGAAGATTTTTTCAAGATAAAACTATACAATAGGAAATTCTTGTGCACACTTATACACTGTTCAGTTTTCTCACAAAACCAATGGTTCCGTGTGAAAATCAATAGTGTGGAGACAATGTCAGGGTCACTTATTATGGCTGTGCCAAACAGCTCTGTAATGCTGAAAAACCAGACACCTACAATAGCCCCCATTCAAGGCGTGCATTAACAAACAGTGACCTGTCTTATTTTCCTTTCTCTTTCAATTAGAATTATAAGAATAAAAATAATAAGTCATATATGGATTCTATTCATTGCAACTTTTTACTGGAGAAGAAATCTAATAAAGAATAATAATGCAACAGTTTTTAATCTCAATAAAAAAAATCTATATTATTTAATTGGATTTTATATTTTTAAGCGTTTGTTGATACGATGCCCATTTTGTCATTATTTGTAGCCCTTTAAAAGACAGGTATCATTAAGGTTACAAAAAGGTCTGTCGACATGAAAAGTTATCAAAAACCTCAAAGAAATGTGTTCAAATCAGTTCTCAGAACCCAAGAAACATTCAAATTGAAATACATTTACCATTAGTAAGTATTCCAAAATATTTTCATTTAAAATTAAATATTTTATGAATATGTAAATAAATATCCTATCATGTTTTTCTTTAAAACTCATCATAAAAGTAATTCTTAATACAGACTTTGAATCACTCACAGTTCTATAATATGGATCTCTTGGAAAGTATTGGGCAGTAGTGTATCTGTCTTCCTTTTCTAATATGTGATAACAGAGAAACAAGTAAAAATGACAATCAAGTTAACAAAATCCTGAATCATTAAATATGCAGCCATAATTAAAGAAATAGAGACCTATACAGTCTTCAACAGGTGACTGTTTTCGTCTGTGTGCAGGAGATAAGTGCAGTCATAATTCTGTGCAATATTCCATTTTGTTAGGTATTTGCACCCCAAAATTTTATTTTACTTCTCCAGTTAACTCCAAAAAATATCAGAAATTTTACATTTTTCTGTCTTTAAATTACATATAATAAAGTATGGGGTCCTGTTTCTTACTGTCCCACAAGGATCACAAGACCTTCACGTTACTCAAGACACATAGAAAAAGATGTGGGATATCTAGAGGTGAAACACAAACTCCATGTTTCTTCATCTCAGATATCTACTGCAGCTTTTTGGTGATTCCTATTGCTAAAATCAACAGGACAGCCAGGTAGCCATAGATGCAAGTATGAATAACATTTGAAAGAGATTTATCTTCTCCATCACAATCCTCACAGCTGAGGGCATTTTTAAGTTGGTTTGCTATCTTGTCGTCTTTTTGGTTTTCCTTATTTCTGTGAGGAGTTGTATCAAACATTGTAATAAATATAGTCAAACACAAAGTATCTACCCCTTACACTCTTAGGAGATTATTGTAGTCTGTGCTTTTGGACACAGATCTAGACACAAGATTTAGACTTAATTATTTTAGCTTCCCTCTGGCAACTGAGACATATATCCTGAAAAGCTCCAATTACTTCAAATAAACACAAGAACTCTCTCAGCTATGTAGGTCACCCTTCACTTGCTTGTAAGTAACTATAGAAAAGAATTCAAAGTCCTCTCTGACTGGCCCGCTTAAGATATCCTGCCTTCCTGAGGCCAATAATACTGGGTTAGGTTGCTTCCCACTGGAACAATAAAGTAGCATATTGCAAAGGAAATCTTGTGAGAGTAGTGAATCTCTCCATAAAGGGGAATTCAGCGATAAACCTCACCTGTGGATTCCCTAACAAATTTGCAGTTTTCATCTCAAAGCTTTTTTCTTATGTTTTACTTTGGAAATAACAAGCTAGCCTTCCTTAGCTGCTTCTATGCAAACAAATGAGCAAGTGAAAAAACAAACAAATCCTATCAACATGGTAAAAACAGTCCTTTCCTAGGATAGAAAAGAAGCAGAAAGAAGTTTTATTTTCATTAAAGGATCTAACAGAAATATTGACAGAAATTAACATATGCCATTGTACTGAAATGATAAAATAAGTATTGGTTATATAAATAATTTACAAAATCATAGGCTAAACTTATTTGTAGATCACATTAAACTATTTTTTCCCAAACCTAATAATGTTGTGAGAAAATAACTGCCGGCAGCATCTAACACATCCGTTTCTATTCCTGTCTGAAAGCAGAAATTTTAAAAGAAGGTTCAATTTTTTATCAATTGTTAGTATTTGATTTTCTCAAAAATCTACTTGCTTATTAGATGTTTGGAGCTGAGCCACAGCCTAGCAGAGGTTCTATTCTCACCATCTTATCCTATACCCCAGGTGCTTTTGTAATTCTCCATTAACTGGGTTAGGTATTTCAATACCTATCTATATTGGTTATATAGAGTTATATTCTTAAAAAACATTCCTTACCTGGCGATAGCTTTCAGTTCTTAAGCGTTTGGTGATCAAATTTCGTTAGACATTGTAGTGATACAAGATATATAATCATACCAACATAAGCTTCACACTTACATCAATGTCTGTGAAAGAATGTTCCTCTGAAGAAATTACTTTTTCAGTAATGTCAAATCAAAATTGAGCCAACAGTGCCACTTCATGTTTCAACCTTCTGTGATTCTTGTCATGTCACATAGTGAAAACCAAGATAAGTAACTCAGCAATCATCACTGTATTCAACCTTTCAAAGAAAACAGAATATCCAGTTTAGATAAAGTAATATATACAAATTTTCACATAGATATTTAGATCTGAAAAATACAACAAATTATCTAATTTTACAGCTGTTTTGACATGACACTGTGGGATTGATTCATTCTTTCCTCAGTGTGTGCTTAGTTATATGTTTTATAGTTATATGATAAAGTTTTTTTTCACTTACCCTTCTGTTGAAATAATACCTGGTTTGGAATTAAGTAAATAAGCTCCAAATATATTTCAGTGCTCTGTTCCATACTAGCTATCAGAATTAGCAGCAGCAAAGGGGGAACAATTAAAATCTGAATGGTTTTGAACTTTTTATTCGTTACTTTTTATTCAGGTTTTTATAAAGGAGGAAAAGAAGTCTCAAAATTTTACTCTAAAGGAAGTGCTGTCCTGTCTTTAGGAAAACTGACTTCTGAGCAAAGTAAAATAGTCTTCAGGCCTGGGAAGTTTCCATCAAGGTACATACGCATATCTCTTGGTCTTTCCATTTCCCATGTTTCCTAACTTGTGATACTCATGAGAAATAATGTCTGTAAGTGACATAATTCACATTTATTTATGGATAAAATATGCCCAGAAAAGAAAGAAATCAGAAGCTGTCAATTTTCAAAATAGTTTTATTGATGCATTGATCACAGTTTCTTTTCTTTTCCTTCAAAAACTCTGTGACATAGCAACTAAGAGAAAAATTGCATGATTTTTTCCACTTTTATCACTGCTTTCAAATAAGCCACTCAAAGACTCTGTCTCAGTTACACAATAACTGGAAGGAATTATGTTCCTACCTCCTAGGCGTTCTCCACTGAACCCTATTAAAGAAAGATTCTAAAACATAAATACTTAATAGAACCTGACAATAAAGGCTTTTAACAAATATTTAGAAATTTCAGATTATATTTGCAATAAGGAAGAGGATAAAAAAATACAAACTTTGTTCATCAAACCCTGTTTTAAAAAACTGAATTTGGGCACACAAAGGATGTATTGCAGCAAAATAATTCATGCAAATTTTAAGAACATTTCTTAGTGGAAATAAGTGTGTGGTATAGCCACACTGATGCAGAGCTCCACAAAGCCTTGTCACTTAGTACTGAGGCGCAAAGTTTGTCAGTTTAGGCCTAGCACCATGTCCATGGCTATATTGCTTCTCCTGATCCCAAACCTGCTTGTTTGCCAGTTTGATACTGGCAATGTCAACCCTGCTTTGCATACAAAAACTACTGATTGTCTGAAGCTCTCCTTGCTAGCAGAAAAGCACATAGTGGAACTTCTGACAATATGTATTAAACAGCATTGACTGTCATGACTGTATCAATCCTTCTCTTAGAAAATGCAGCACGTCTCTGATGTTGTTTTAATAAGCAGAGGTGAAATCCAAGTCATTATATAACCTTTTTTTCTTGCAGAGCATCTTACTTTGTTCTAGATAGTAATGTGACCAAAGTGAAAAAAAATAAAGTCTAGTTTTTAATGAGCTGTCTCAATAGTATTCATCAAAAAGCAAGCTCAGGATTCATCAAAATCAAACATGTTTATTTGTGTAAGCTGTGGTATTAAGTGGAGCACTTCATGCCTTAGTACACAACTGATGAGAGACAGTGAAATAGGAGTGTATTTCTGATGTAAAATGTCTGAAGTGGCAAGTCCCAGCTCAGGTGTAAAGTGCAATTTAAAAAACTATCTTCTATTTAATCTATACAACAATCTTCCATACTATCTCTTTCTCACATTATTATTTAACTGTTAATACTTAAATTTTTTCCTAATGCCGTACAAAATATGACTTGTTATATTTGTGATAGAGATTACTTATTTATGTATGATATTAGTCACTTCTAAGGTAAATAAGCAATGCTATTACCTTTTGAGTTTTATTTATATTCTGAAATCAAATAATTCTAAATCATATCCTCTCTCTTTCTAATATCAGTCATTGAAGATATGTTTTTTCCACATACTAATTTAACTAGAAAGGCCTGCTAATTCTTCAACACATTTTAGAGACAATGAAAATATTCCAGAAACTAAATTAAAAATTTTATTCAAACTGTAGATGAGCAAGTATTTTGCTATTGAAATTTCCCCCATAACTTTCTTGTACTAGATAGCTCCTTATCTCCTTGTCTCCTGTATACCCCAACTTTGTAGCCCCTCAACAGCTCAGTACGGTAAATAATCTCCGAGTTCCTATAAAGTCTCAGGATTCAGGGTCCATGTTGCTGTAATAACTAAAAATTCACCTCAGCTCAGTTTCCAACAGAGAAATTTCCAGCAGAACTGCCTGAGAATATGCCTTGGCTAACAGCCTAAGGTCTCAAAAAAAAAAAGCTATTCTCACAGGTCCTCCTTTAAAAAATGTTTAAAATTTTATTCATAAAATCATTAGGTAGGGAATAAATGCAATTTCTATAACCTATTTAGTAGATACTACCTGTGTTTGAATCCTTTCTCTGTTGTTTTACAATTACCGGTATTCATGTCTCCCTTTCTAAATATAGTATCTACTTCTACACATCTATTTGAAACAATATGAAATCATTTTAGTATTAGTATAACTAGGTTAGGCTGTGCATTCTTACTTTTCACAATATATTTAAAAATTCCCTGAAGAAAATGGCCACATTCACAACCAATGAGGACAATGTAAACTATTGTCAGGCAGAAAATGAGCTAAGTTCAAGATTTTCACAATCTGGAGGAAAATTTTAACTACTGAACTGCTGGATAAGAGATAAGAGAAAGCTCATCTGTCTTCAAAAAATTAACTTAGTCTCTAGTATGACAAAAAAATTAAGAAAAAGGATCCTATTTGCGATTGCTTAGGCCCTAGAGAAGGCAAGATTCCATTTGTATAGTTTCTCCCCAAAATTTTTTAATTGTTGCCTAAAAAGAAAAAAGCATTACGATTTTCTTGCCATCCTTCTGTTCACCATGTAACTATCACCATAAGTTCTGTCAGGATAGTAGTTAGAATTGTAACTTGATGCTACAAAGCAGATATCTTTCATAATGGGACACTTATTGTAAACAAACTAGAATATACCGGTCACTCGATATGACAATGCCTCATCAGTATTTGCAACGAGGAAATATAGCAGTCCTAAAATTACATAAATTTATCAATGTTTGGGATTCACTCAGCCATGTGATATTATCCTTCTTCATAAACTCGAATCATTGTGTTTCACTCAATATGCGGCTTCTCCAAGAGGTAAAGAGCATTATAGACTTCTGTCAGAATGGCTGGTTGGCTATGAATGGCTGGTTGGCAGTAGATCGCCTAAAGTCTGCAGAATTTTTATGAAGTGCAGCCATAAAACCTTAGGGCTGTGCTCTTGTCAGTCTTTGCAAGTTTAACAGTATTAAAGCTGTCAATACCTAGATGGCAAATTTAAAAGGAAAATGAAACAAAAGGAAAAAGAGCTACCCTAGGAAGTAATGTTGCTCATCTTCTGCATATCAAACTTTCTTGTGAGTCAGTACTCAACCAACATTGCAGCATTTTGTCAGGATGGCTTGTATTAGCCATACTGCTCAAAACTGAAGGAAAACTAAACAGCTGGATCATTTCTCAAAATGTTTTTTGAGGCTCCCATAGGGAATCTCCTGTGGGGTTTAATTATAGTAACTGGACTTTCTGCTCTGGTTTTGAAAGTAGGCTTTTTATTTAGATGCCTACTTACAGAAGTAAAGAACAGTCTTTATATTCCTAGCTATAAAATTCTCAGTCTCAAAACCATCTTAGGTAGTGTTTCCAAGATAATGTGAGTCTTCGCAGTTGCAGGATAATGGTGAAAAAACTTTGTCTTCCTTCACCCCGGCCACTTTCTTTTACATCCTTGTAGGTGGTCTAGAAATTGAGTTGAGCTGAGTCAGAAAATAGACAGCAAGATCTGTCAAAATCGAAACCAACAGACTCCTGTGACCTGGATGAAACAGAAAGAGTAGCAGAGCTTCCCTCTGTTACACAAACTTTTTGGGTGGAGCAGCAGGACTGACCAGAACTTGAGCCAAATTTGAAACTACATGTTAAGTCTCCTAAGTTGTTAGAGAAAACAAAGGTGTTACTACATGTAGATATGAAAAGCCAGGGTTTTTAAATTTTATTTTCTTGAAGTAGTATATGATCCTTTTTGTTCTAAATAAATCCTAACTGGTTTATTTTGTTAATTTATATCAACTCAAAAGCTTAACTTTTTTATATTAATATTCACAGAATATGTCCTTATAGGATGCTCTGTTCAGGCTCTATCTTCAGAAAATAAGCACTTTTGTTCAAATGCGTAAGGAAAAATAACCAACTAATATACTCAGGAGAATGACAAGATAAAGCCAGGTTATTTCTGTCAAAACTGTCTGTATTTACAAAGAATAACAAACTTGAGTGTCTCTGAATAAAGCAGAAGTCAAATAGAGGAAAGCACTTTAATCTCAACAATCTCTCACTCAGAGCTTTCTATGTTATCCAGAGTTCTCAGGCAAACTTCTCACCCTCATGCATTTGATAATTTCCCTTTTTTTCTTTTTAACCTGCATATACTCATGTATATTTGTTTTGAAAGCTAGTAGTATTCCCCTGTTCTAGGTAAAAAAAACCAAAAAACAAAAAACAAAAAACTATTGTTTTAGCCTTATGATTTTATAACTTAATATGATGATTTTTCAGATGTTCTCCTGAAGTGAAAGGCTTTTCCTAACAATTTATATAATACATAACAGTATTCACTCTCTATCCACACCTATTTTTCACCTTAAAAAAGAATTTCATCCACCAAAAAAAAAATTAGAAAGCAAAAATAGTGGATTAAATTGAAGTGAAAATGGGGTGGGATTATAAACAAGAAGTAATATGCTTTTACTTGATTGTTATTATCGTCTGCAAAAATTAAAAGAATGTATTTGTTTTCAATAAAATTGTCCCTCTCCTGATTTTTCATGTTAAATATATCTTTACTCTATGATATACTAAATTTGATTTATGTTTCCTGCTCATACAGGTAATATTAGACATGTACCATAAAAGATTTCAGCTGTGGCTTTTAGTTTCCAGAAGTTGTAGCCTGTGGGCCAAGGTGCTGCTAGCTATTCTACACAGGACAAAATATTTCCTGAAAGATTTAGTTCTATTTTCCTAAGAGTTCATTTGCAAAATAAACCTTGACAAGATGCATCCATGAATGCTGAGAGGTCTGGCAGACATCATAACAAGGCCTCTCATGATCATCTTTGAAAGGTCGTGGTGATCCAGAGAGGTGCCTGAGGACTGAAAGAAAACAAATTTCACCCCAGTCTTCAGAAAGAGTGAAAAGGAGGACCCAGAGAACTGCCAGACAGTCAGTTTCACCTCAGACCCTGGAAAGTGATGAAGAGACTCATTCTGGAGGCCATCTCTATCCACATGGAGGACAGGAAGGAGATTCGGTTAATCAGCATGGATTCACTGAAGATAAGTCATGTTTGATCAACCTGATTGCCTTCTATGATGAAGCAACTACCTGGATGGATGAGAGAAGAGCAGTGAATATTGTTTACCTTGATTTCAGCAAGGCTCTCAACTCTGTGTCTCATGAAATCCTCATAGTCAAAAGTCAGGAAGTGTGCACTGGATGAGTGGACAGTGAGGTGGATTGAGAACTGGCTGAACTGCAGTTCCCAAAGGGTTTTTATCAGTGACAGAGTCTAATTGGAGGCCTGTCACTAGTGGTGTCCCCCAAGGTTCCATACTGGGCCCACTATTGTTTGACTTACCCATCACTGGCTTGTATGAAGGGGCAGATGCCCCCTCAGCAAGTTCACTGGTGACACAAAGCTTGGAGGAGTGGCCCAGAGAGCTGTGCATCCCTTCAGAAGGATCTTGACAGGCTGGAGAGATGGGCAGAGAAGAAATGTCTGAAATTCAATAAAGGCAAATGCAGGGTCCTGCACCTGGGGAAGAACAACCTCATGCACCAACAGAGGCTGGGGGCTGACCTGCTGGAAAGCAGCTCTGCAGAGAAGGATCTGGCAGTCCTGGTGGACAAGAAGCATGACCAGCAGTGTGTCCTGGGGGCCAAGGAGGCCAAAGGTGTCCTGGGGGACATTAGGAAGAAAATTGCTGGCAGGTCAAGGGAGATGATCCTGCCCCTCTACTCAGCCCTGGTGAGGCCACATCTGAGTGCTGTGCCCAGTTCTGGGCTCCTCAGTAAAAGACATGGAGCTCCTGAAGTGAGTCCAGTGGAGAAATATAAAGTTGATCAAGGGTCTATAGATGTAAAGGATGATAAAAATGAGCCTGTTCTGACAACTGACAGGGGACCTTGTTGTCTATAAGTACCTAAAGGGAGGATGTCAAGAGGATGGAGCCAGGCTCTTCTTGGTGGTGTCAACCAATAGGACAAGAGGCAATGGGCAGAAACTGATGCACAGGAAAAACACCTGAACATGAGGAAGAACTTTATTGTGCAAGTGACCACACACTGGAATAGATTGCCCAGAGAGGTTGTGGAGTCTCCCTCACTGGAGGGAACAATTTGGATGCAATCCTGTGAAAGGTGCTCCAGGATGACCCTGTCTGAGCAGAGAAGTTGGATCAGATGACCCACTGGGGTCCCTTCCAACCTTTCCTATTCTGTGATTCTGTGAACATGAAAAAAAAAGTAATCTGTTGGTTTATGTGAACATATCTAGGGAGTATCTGTAGCTCTTTGTAATGACAGTTAATGCAAGTAACAACTGTAAAAATGTGCAATCAAATGTGGGTGTAGAATTTTCCAGAGGAATTAAACGGACAAAAACTGGTAAGGTTTTAGATGCTAATAATTGCAAGGGAATTAATCTACTGGGGTTGAGAGGTTATAAAGTCAATGACATGACAGTGTTATATCAAGAGTGTTACATGTAGCTTAGTCATCAACATTCTCAAACACTGTCTGCGATATGTATGTATTTGGGAATTTGGGACATAATTTTCAGGAGGGTAACAAAACCCATAGCTTAATAGTGACTGAGTACTTAAGTTTAAATGAAGAGTCACAATAATATTAAAATTAAATATGGCAAAAAACAGCTAAAAAACCTGAAACCTTCTGGTCCTAGTTAAATTAATCCAAACTTCTAAATTATTAATTAAAATATATCAATAAGTCATGAAGGAACATTGTTTCTCTGATCTCAAAACTCTCCAAATTTATTACAAAAAGAACTATCTCTTTTTTTCTGTGGAGAGTTTTTGTGGTGAACATTATAATCTAGTGATGCGATTAAACAAAGATGAACAAAGGAGAGACTATCACGATTTAGGACTTTTTATTTTTGAGTTATAGTCCAATCCTATATTTTGTTTTCTTTCTTTCATTTCATTGATAGAAATCTCTTTTCTGCAGACATTTCCTTGGCCTCTGCCATATTGATCGCTGCTGTTGAAGGAGAATGAGTCTTCCGATTGCATTCTACTTGAGAGATTGTTAAGGCAGAACAAACCTGGAGATTCTAAGCAGGTCACTGGACAGTCCTTCATAAATATTCAGGAGAAACAAACATTGTGAAAGACACTAATGTTGATAGAATTCACAGATATGCTAAGTAAGAATAAAGTATTTCCTGCAGAGAGCTCCTGTAGGGATTATATGGCCTTCTGCTTTAATGAAGTTACACTTCTGACTAATGGCAAATGATGTTAACATTTTCCTTTCAATATCAAGGACTATTTTTTTATTGTTTAAAAAATGATGGGGAAAAAAAAAAGAAGAAGAATTCTAAACTGAATTACAAACATTTATAAGCATTCTTAGTCAATTTCCATTGAGAGTTTAGAAACCAGTCCTTGATTAGGAAACAGTATTTGCCATTCATAGGAATAAACATGATTATTTCTTTTGCTGCTCCATAAATAATAGGAAAAGTGTGTGTAAAATTACAAATAAACTTTTCTTTGTAGAATCATTTCATACAGATCAGTAGAAACATCAGTTTATCCACTGTTTTTTTTGATGAACAGCACAATTCAGAATGAGGATCTTATTTTCTGTTATATTTTACAGACTAGTGTAAAAAAGGCGCCAAAGGAGGAATGCTTTTCTGTCTAAATGTCTACATAATTTCTGTAAAACTTTTGTTATTATGTTTCTAGCTGCCATGTCACACTAATAACACACACTTCAATTTCAGTTGAGGGAATCTTCCTAGCCCTTATCCACAGTTCTGGCATCAAATTTTGAGAATCTACCTTAGTCTTTACTCAAAGAAAGAGTCACTCCTCGGACTGAACATAAAAGGCTAGAGTCCTGATCTTGTGCCAGACTTAACTTGAATCTTTTAAATAGTTTAAATGAGACTACTCAACCACATTCAAGTAGTAATACAAGAAAGGGTTGTAGAAATTTATCCTCTGAAGAAAGACCCTCGGTCTTCCTTTTTTAAAAATTTCTACTATTTTAACTATGACTAAATAGCAGTGAAAACTAGTTCTCTTTATTTAATTAGATAGGGGTTTTTTTTACAAATTGTGCTAATGATAAGACTAACTAAAAATTTTAGCAAATAAATAAGAATTTTCCTAAAAGGACCAAAAAATATTTGAGGATTTATGGATGTGCACTGAGACACATGAACTAACCAGTCTAATAGCAATGAATCAGACAAAGAAAAAAGGGTGTTAGATTCTGTCAGCCACCAGAAAGTGTTCACTCAAGTGTGCAAATGTGCTATATGTGTTAGCTTGACATATTATAGGAGCCATAGGTTTCTGGAATTAACTCTTGCTAGTGTCTGCTTTTCCCCCTTTACACTGTATATGTTAACACCAGCTTGAGTCAAATGACAGTCAAATTTTGGCCCAGGTGTCATGACAGTTCTACAGAAGAGGAAAGTCTTGCTTTTCTGTGGCTTTGAATAATCCAAGGACTCGTTACACTGAGGAATGAAAAGATCCTTTCAGTTGCTGTGCCAATAAGAGTTTTCCTTATTATTGTAGATAATAACACTTAAAAAAATCCACCAAAACCTGAAAGAAAACCCTGTCCACAATCAGCATTTGAGGGTGAGCTAAACTATGGATGTTAAGAGAGAGACAAGGAGAAGTCATGAGTCCATTTTATTATCCCACCACAAGAGGATGGAAGAGCTCTGAAAATTACTTTTTGAGAACTGTAAGGGCAAATACAAAAGGAACTTCAGATCTGCTCTTGATTTTCATCAGGGAACTAGACTTGCCTAGGACTTTGAATGCTCTCTAAATCTACAAGCTTCATGCCCAAACTAAACTTCTCAACTGCCTTACACATTTAAGAGTAACTTGTAAAAATCCAACCCCTCCACAAAGAGTGAGCATGGAGAATTTCTGAAAGAGAACAAATTTTCAGAAAGGCTGGTTGCTCTCTGTAAACTTTGAAAGTCTAAATTGGCCAAGAAAAATCCCATCCTCATACGTCTTAATGATTGTCCTACTGAAGGTTTAGGTTAGTACATTCCTACTTGTTACCCAGAAATATATATCTTGCCAATTCACATTTAGGTAGTTGTGTTACCCCACAAATATTTATTCATTTTCTAATTCATTTTTTTAATATTCTGAGAAATGTTGGAAAGTTTAATTCACTTTAAAATTCCAGCAACTAAATTTGAATGAAAGTAAAAATAAATTAAACATTTAAAATACCATTTTTGATGGTTTTCATTACTTAAGTAAAACTCTTAATTGTGTTCAAGAATAAAAAATGTTTTATAAATTCTGCCTTAATTTTACTAGGCAAGACAAAGAATTAACTGTGTTTCAGAGGCTGATTGATTTCTTACAATCAGCATATAATACCTCTCTCTCATCCTATACATCCTGTTTATTTTTGCCACCATAGAATAGATGGGGAAAAAAAAGCATTCCTGTCTCTTTACTTCCAATCAGTTTGTCATTAAACTTACAAAGAAGGAAATATTTTCTTCATTTGAGGAAAGGAGTTACTCTTAAAACTTATCAAAACTCTCCTACGCACATTTTCTAAATACTTAGTCAGTATTCCACCATCTTAATAGATGTACTTCTTTTACTTAATTTAAATCACTCTGGCAGTTTGTTTTTCAGTTAGGCAATATATTTGCTGACGTAACTTCTGATTTAATTTGGAATGGATTTATAGTGATTTTTATTTAATAATATACATTAAAATCTTTACAGGTGTCTTTAAACCTGACGCAGTGCAAGAGGTTGGTCCAATGAAAATCTGAAGGCTTTTTCAATGGAACATTCCAGTGAATCCAGAAACAAAATTATTGGCAGTGTGTTTTACAGTTACATCTATATGTATGTTCACATACATATTGTCTATAACATATTTATTATGCATACATTATATTTACATTTCACATAAAATAATTTTTTAAAATAATGCAAAATTTTTCTTCTAGTGGTTGGGCATCTTGTGTCCAATGTAAAGTTGGCAAGTATACAGTATAGAAATGAGAAAATAATCTTCCACAAATTCATATTCTAATTGTCACTATAAGTGTATGTGTGCAGGTTAGTTTATTTTTTGTCTTAAAAGTCACTGATATTTATTAATAAATAATCATGCATTGTTGTACTCCTTTTAGATGTATAAATAGCTTTTTCCTTATTTTCATCTTGATCTGTCTTTGATCCTTTTAATTATAAATGCCAAAATACCAAGCTCACAAAATGAAAATACCTTTGAAGTGGGCAGTGAAACCTAGATCAGGTCATTATAACCTCTATTTCTGCTAATTAGGCAGTGGGTGTCCTGTGGCCTTTTGACATCCATGCAAATATCATTAGCCAGGTATGTTTCTCTGTGACAGTAATATCATTACTGTTAGACTGAATCCCAGACTGGATATTTGCATTGATTTTTCTCTCAACATCCTCTGTTCAGAAGTAAAACTTCAGAGGAATGAGGTACCTTCATACTGAAATGAAGGTGATCAATTGTTCAATGTCCAGATGGAGATCGGTGATGAATGGTGTCCATCAGACCCTGGAACCACTACTGTTGTCTTCAACGATGACATAGGCAGAGGGATCAGGTGCACCCTCAGCAAGTTTGCAGAAGACACCAAGCTGAATGGTGCAGTTCACATGCCTGAGGAATGGGATGCCATGCAGAGGGATGTAGACAAGCTCAAGAAATGGGCCTGTGGGAACATCATGAGGTTCAAAAAGGCCAGGTGCAAGGTCCTGCACCTTGGGCAGGACAAGCCCCAGTGTCCATATAGACCAGGGAATGATGGGATTGAGAGCAGCCTGACATACTTGGGGTTACTAGTGAGTGAGAAACTAGACATGAGCTGGTAATGTGTGCTTGCAGCCCAGAAAGTCAAACTTATCCTGGGCTGCATCAAAAGAAGTATAGCCCACAGGTTGAGGGAGTTGATTCTGTCCTTCGACTCTGCACTTCTGAGATTCAAACTAGAGTCCTGGATCTAGCTCTGGAATCTTCACCACAGGAAGGACCTGGACCCGTTGGAATGGGTCCAGAGGAGGACCATGAGGATGACTGGAGGGATGGCATTTCTCTCCTATGACAAAAGACTGAGAGAGTTGGAGTTGTTTAGCCTGGAGAATAGAAGGCTCTGGGGAGACCTCATTGTAGTCTTTCAGATTTTAAAGGGGGCTTCTTAGAAAGACGGGACAAACTTTAGCAGCTGCTGTGATAGGACAGGGAGCAACAGTAAAGTATATTCAGATACAAGGAGGATTTTTTTTTTTTTTTACAATGAAGTTAGTGAACTACTGGGACAGATTTCCCAAAACACAGGGTGATTGAAATAATGATGGGTACATACAAGCAGCTGATAAACAAAACAGCCCTAGCTGGAATTTTGAGGATGTGAAGAAGGAAAAGTTGGGGGTTTTGTTATTATGTACAAATAGTATACTTTATCTGTAACTGGAGGATATGCACAGATGTTTAGCCTGAAAATTTTTGTTTACATCCAAAAATTAAAAAAAAAAAGCCTCAGAAGAGAGATTAAGATCATAAGTGATTGCTGTGGTAATTTAATTTAACAATTATGGTACAATATACAAAAAAAAATCTTCTTATAAAAAGGGTTTTATGGTGCTGTCTTTGTACTAGCTGAGAGATATTAAAGCAACCTGAAGTATATCCAGTCACTTCTGACATTTGTAGGAAATAATATTTGCATATTTCTAAATATATGGACACCTTTTTGTAGTTAAGGAATGCAAGAAAATGCAAGGCCACTACTTTTCCCAGCACATTGTGAAATGGTTCTGACTTCACAAAGGCTGAAAGTGGTCCTGACCTATTTTTTTAAAATAGCATCACCACATACATACTGCTAAAGTAGCAGAAAAAATAAATGTGTTCCCTTGGATGCAGAGTGCATGTAAAAGCTTTTATGTGTTTAAAATGTTTTCTTTTAGCTGATGTTTAATAAATGCAGAATATGGGAAAGGCAGAATTCCCTCCTTCCCCACTCCCCTTCACAGTCAAGATAATAAGAAGGTTTCCTATAGAAATGAGGCACAGTAGCTTCCAAGAGCGCAATGACTTTGTAGACAAATGCACAGTCATAACACACAATAGTTCACATTCAACCCTGGACGCAATAATTATTTTAATGAGAAAGATAATGGCTAGTCAGGACACTGGAGCTAGTCCCTTACTATATTAGAGAAATGTTTTGTGAGTTTAAAATTTATCCTAGGCAGCCCTCCAGACAGTGAAGGAAAGAGCTTATGCTCAGTGAGCTGACAGTTACCAAATCTGGTGCACAGAGCACAATGGGCACGGAGCATTGTCCCATGTTTCAAGTAAAGGACTCTGAGTCAGAGCATTCCAGCAAAATATTGGTTCTTTAAATTAGTTCTATGCTCTAGCATTGCTACAAAAATTGCACCATGCCAAAAGGATTCATCCTGACATAGTCACAAGAATTAGTACGGAAATTCACCCTATTTAGCTAAACAAAGTTTCATTGTGCTCAGACATTTAGTGAGCATTTTGAAAATCGACTTGTGGTGCACCTTAAGCAGTAATTTGTGATTAGGAAAAGAAGATAGTGATGCTGCTAGCTCCACATGATAGCCTTTTATTTCTTTTGTAGAGAACTAAATTACTCCAGCAGAAAAGAGCAGTGGTGATTCAGGACAATATCTAGCATTAAAATTTTTTGGTTTATTTAACTTTTTCTTTCACAATTAAGCTGAAAAAAAATAGCATTACAGTGCTTTATTGTTTCAGCAAAACATACCACACTGGATTCAACAATACAAGAGAGTCAAGACTGTTGCTACTCCCTGATCCCAGATTCAACCAGTAGCAAGGCTGATGATGTAATCCCATCAGGAATAGGCACCAGTATCACACATACAGGTAGATATAAAAATTAATTATATAGATATAGGTGTATAGAGATTAGATAAATAGATAGACAGACAGATAGATAGATTGATTGATTGGTTGATTAGATAGATAGATAGATAGATAGATAGATAGATAGATAGATAGATAGATAGATAGATAGTTGCTGCCATCATGAACACACAAGCCCTCCAACCTGCAGTCTGATCCACTGTTTTCAGACTCCGATACATACACAGATGCACATGGAACAGAGAGTTCCTCTAACCCAGGAGAGAGTTTGGAAGAAAAGCAATTAGATGATAAGACAGACTGTGCTGGTCAAACAAATCTCAGAAGCACAAAATAAGCTGAGTTGGAAGGGATCCACAAGGATCATGGAGTCCAGCTCCCAGCCTTGCACAGCACCAACCCCAAAACTCACATCATGTACCCGAGTATTGTCCAAATGCTTCTTGAACTCTATCAGGCTTTATGGTGTGACCACCTCCTTGGGGAGCCTGTTTCAATGCTCAAACAACCTTTGAATGTTTTCCTGATATCCAAGGTAAACCTTCCCTGACATTTCAGGCCACTCCCTCAGGTCCTGTCACTGGTCAGCAGATAGAAGAGATCAGTGTGTTCCCCTCAACTTCCCCTCATGAGAACGCTGCAATGTTGCCCTCCATTGGACATGCTCTAATTGACTTTTGTCTTTCTCATATTTTGGTGCTCAAAACTGCCCCCAGCACTCAAGGTGAGGCCACCCCAGTGCAGTGCAGAGTAGAACAATCCCCTCCCTTGCCCAGCTGGCCATGCTGTCCCTGATGCTCCTAGGACAGGGTTGACCCTCCTGGCTGCCAGGGCACTGCTGACTCATGGCCAACTTGCCACTGACCAGGACCCCCAGGTCTCATTCTGTGGTGCTGCTTCCCAGCATCTAATTCCCCAGACTATCCATACATTAAATGTTGCCCCATCCCAGGTGCACGATTCAGCACTTCCCCTCATTGAACTTCACGCAGCTGGTGCTTGTCCAGTCCTCTGATTTGTTGAGGTCTCTCTGCTGGGCCTCCCTGCCTTTGAGGGAGTCAACAGCTCCTCCCAGTTTTGTATCATCAGTGAACTTGCTCAGTATCCCTCCTAGTCCAGTGTCCAAGTCATTTATGAAGACATCGAAGAGAACAGACCTGAGGGTGGAGCCCTGAGGAAACCCACCAGTGACGGTTCTGGTGCCCAGATTACTGGTCTGATGTCACCCCATTCACTAAGACCCTTTGTGTCTGACCTATGAGCCAGTTGCTTATCAACAACATGATGCGTTTATCCAGCTGAATGCATTTTGTTTGCCCCTTGATTCTCACCTAGAAGCTTTCAGATGTGCCATTGCCAACAGTGAGCTCCTTATAGTCTAACCCTTCTACTATGTACAGTGCCACCCCTCTGCCTCTCCTGTCCTGCCTTGCACTCCTGAAGAGCCTGGAACCATCCAACAGGGCACTCCAGTCACAGCACTCATCCCAAAAGGTTTCAGTTATGCTGGTGACATCAAATCTCCGGACAAGTGTACTGACAGACTACTAACACTAAACTGGCCCTTTCTATCCTCTTAGTTCTCTCCTTCCTCCTGAAATCTCTTCATTTAAGCCTCTCCTTTTTCCTAACTTTAGTTTCTCCCTTAAGCTAATTGTAATAAAACCTGCATAATCCCAAAATGCTCTTCCACTGTATTCCATAATGTGTCTCACCCCCAGGCAGCAATTAGTCTGAAATGTGATCTGGAGAGCTGTTCCAGGTGATGCATCTTTATGAGGTTTATGCCTGGATGTGATGGATATTCTGGGACAGCCTAACAAGATATTCACTCCTTGGAACTCTGTACTTCATGTTCTGCCTGTCCTATCCTCCTCAGGGTTTGTAAAGATAGGTCTTTGATGATCTGATGGGCACAGCAGTGGGAAAGGAATCCGTTCAGCAGGGAACTGTTTGGGCTTCTCATAGTGCCATTGTCTTTGAGAGATCCCCTGTGAAGCAGATAGAATTTATCTCATAATCTAAGACTTTTGAACAACGAAAGCCACTGAATCATCACATCTAAACATATTTCAATCAATTCAATCACTTGAATTACCAAAACTTTTTGAAAAACTAGTCACCAATGGTTCTTGAAGAAAGTAAACCAGCAGTCATAATTATGTTGTGGATTATTATATGATTTAAAGATGGTGAGGTATTCAATTTTCAAAATAAACAGTATTTGCCAGAACTATCTCTAAAATACAAGTAAAAAGTGAATAGGCAATAAAATACCAGGCAATACTCAACACTGGTAAATGCAATTGTATTCTAACTGTGCAAACAAACGGATAGGCTCAGATGATGTATAACAGCACCCAGGAAAGAGATTTTGGCACACCCTCTAAACAGATACCTGTTGGTCCATTAGCGTGATGATGACACAAACAGAATTTTAGCAACTATGAGGAAAAAAAAAAGAGATGTAAAAAGAAAATTTCATGTTCCTACTGTAGAAATGCATGGTACATATTCCTCTTGAATAATGCACAATTCTAATCTTGGTTTGAGAATGAACCAGTGATATGCAGAATTGGGTTCAACTATGTAGCCAAATGATTTAGAGCCCTTTTTTTCATTACAGCAGAGAGAACCCCTTATCTTCAACATTGCATGCACGTTACTTGGTTATTGGGCTCTCCCCCTTTTGTTTTGAATGGACTAATTCCTTCCAAAGCAAACCTCAATGGGGTTCTGAGAGCATTTCAGGAAACACAACAGCAGGTTGCTGAGAACTGTACAGGTCAGTTTTTGCCTCTCAGCATCTGAAATGCTGCTTCAATACTGTGTGAATAGAACTTGCAGCTTTAAACACATCTAATGTGTCCTGGGTTACAATGTGGGGTGTAACCAAGCTGTGTATTCTACTCCCATCTACATTATTCCTAATGAACAGTTAATGGTGGGTGTCACGATCCGATTTAAACTTAGGAAAGCAAAGAAAGCTAAATCTCTGTGTATAAACTGGAAAGAACTTAGAAGGCTCAAAATAGACTCAAAAATTATATTAAAACCAAACTAGGTTAGATGTTGGTGCCAAAAAATTGATGCATTTTATTTAATAGTAAAAGAGTAGTAGAAGAGGTAGAAAGAGAGAGGNGGAAGGAAGGAAGGAAGGAAGGAAGGAAGGAAGGAAGGAAGGAAGTGTGCATGGGGGGTGGGGGCACAGGGAGAGTGACAGGGGTTAGGTGGAAGAATATCACCCATCCGAGGGTCCCAACGATGTCTCGTTTCTCCCCTCCATCTGCTCTTCTTGCTGGTGAGGCTCCCCCATTGCCGCCGCCACACGCCAAAGAGTATAGAAAGAATTCCATGGATTAATATATGCTTTGGGTAGGTGGGAAAGCCCAGATGTCTCCCTTGCAGGGGGCCAGTTTGACAATATGCCTTGCAACACTGAGGATCTCTTGCATTATCTCTGGTGCTGTGGTGCAGGGTCTGGGGACCCCTTTGGGTGGCCCTTTGATGGCCTTGTCACCCCCTCTGTTGAGGAGATGCTTTCCCCGGGTGAAAGGCCCCACAGCTGCACTGGTCTGCACATCAGAGGATGGGTGATCACTGCCTGTGACCCAAAGGCTCTTCCAAAACACACACAAATCCTCTCTCCGCCCACCCTTTTGTACCAGAGTCTGTTCGAGCTTGGCAGCTGATCGCCTTGGGTCTGTCATCTCCTTCCTGAAGGTGCTAAGCTTGTGCTTTGTGAATGTCACCATCCTGAGTTTTATCACATCTCCATCAGGGAATGGCCTCACTCTGAAGGCCTATTCAGGGTGTGGTAGTATTCACAGTTCTGAAAGTCCTTCATGAAAATATTTAAGTTAAAACCTGTAATATTTCAGTCTCTGACAGTAGGTCGTTTGCAATAGCTGCCCAGTGCACACCCAATACCCCAATGCCTGCAAGCTGGGTGTTAGATGAGGGAAAGTGGCAAGCCCTGCTTGCAGGATAGTGTTTCTTGGTCCTCACCAATCGACTCAGCCATGATAATTATGCCCAGCCTAAGGGGCTAGTCGCTGCCAATGGGCAGCTGTAACAACCTACTGAAAAATGAAAAGAAAGAAAGGAGACCTAGTTCAGAAAGAAACTGGATGGAATAATGAAGATTAGACCTTTTGGGGTTCTGCATTGCTGCTAACTTCAGTTCGGCCCCTGACTGGTCACTTCCAAAAGTTCAGCTGGTACATTAAGGAAAAATCACTGAATAGACCGCTTCCTTCCTACACTCTTTCCTTAAGCATTCACTTTCTGAACCGGAATCTTATTTGTATTTACATTAATTCTTATGCATTACATCAGTTATATTTCTGATCTTTAATCTGGAGGGACTGAAAGGTAATACTGGAAAAATAAGTACTTCAGTGATCTCTTTTTTCTGGAATGGAAAACAGACTAGTATAAAATCTATATGGAGGAGAGAGGAAATCTGACTGGACTGCCAAGGAAGGGGAGAGTGTACAGTACATCTTTTGCTTTTGTAACTTCTATGATTCTTGCAACATTTACCCAGTTTCAATCTGACATTCCCACAGGTAAACTTTCAGGTACTGAAAGGAAGCACAGTGGGATAAGTTCACATTATTGCATATCCAAAAGAATCATTATGTGACAGCAGTCTTTAAGTATTCCAAAAACATTTTACTGTGATATATGAATGTAAGAGAACTCATTGGAAAAGCACTCAAAAACTAAATTATTCCAACTTCTACCTTCCTATTCCATCTTCAGATTTCTAGCACCTGAGAAGAAATCATCATACTGCTAGAAAAGAATGTTGTGGTAAATAGACACCATAAAACGACTAATTACATGCTCATTAAAAAAAAAAATAGAACTGACTTTTATACCTTCAATGTAGAGGTTACTGTGAAGAATCTGCAATTACTCCCATGTGAAGAAATCTCCATTTTCACCTCTTAGCTTACTGAATTTGAAAACTACAGTGGTTCTCATCCTGGAGTACAAGTTAAAAAAACAATGGCCAGTGTTTGGTTACTTCAAATTATAACAGAATCAAAGCAGAAAATTGAAATATGTCTCTCTAATCTTCCTTAGCACCGTGATGTGAAGAATAAATACCTTATTTTATGGAATTCAGACACTTACTATAATAGGCTTGCAATAAAGAAGCAAAGCAAATAGATAGAAAAGAATGACCAGAATATCCCTTACTTGAATACTTTAAGGAATCTTGTGTTTTAAGTGAGTACTTATGCTCAAACTTTGAAATTCATAACTCTTAGAAATAACTTACGTTGGCTTTAGACTTCATATTATTTATTTTATTCTCGTTTATGAACTTCTATATACACATTGTTATTCTTAGTAATACACACATAACATATATAGTATATACATAGAAATATGCATTACAGATATTAAAAAAAAATCTAAAACAACTCAAACATCTGATGGCTTATAGGCCTAGAATTGAAAAGTAAATGCAATCAAAATCAGTGCTCAGGGTAGTAATCGATGGACAATATGCAACCTACAGTTAGCAAAGGACTCATAAGAAGTATCAAAGGGCTAACCACTGCTTCTACAAATGCAAAGAAAGCTTTAACCACACTGTAGATTTACCAGGAATTAGAGTTTTAGCGAGCTCACTTGAAAATTTAAGAGCCTCTTTTACATCATGTCAAGTACCTAAATATGTAATTAATAGCTGTTTTAAAAGCAGTTGAAGGCTGGATATATGAAGGAGACCTGAATCAACAAAATTTCAGCATTTAGTATCCTCATGTACTTTTGAGTATCCTTGGGAAGCTTCCTTGCATTTCTTGCACCCAAGACCATTTAAATTCCAATTTTATATTACCTATAAAAGGAATGAACAAACACAGATAGAAGAAGACTGATATATGTATATAGAGATTATTGATTCTTTCTGTCCATTCCAAACAGATTTCCTTAGACAAACTGAGGTCTTTATAAGTGAATGAAGATAAGTCTGGTTTAACAGAGCTGTAGACAGCCATTAAAATTAATGTGAGTTCAATGGAGGCCTTTACACTGTGCATAAGAAATTATCCATTTTTCTGTCTTCATTTTTACATATAAAGAATGTCCCCTTCTATTTAGAGATGGCTGCTATTTTATTTTTGCTTGTGCTTAGTACAGTGCAAAGACATAAACACTCTCATGCTTTCTCACAGATGCTCATCTTTGTTCTTGTTTGTTATGTTGTTCAATTAATATCAAAGAAAGGTCAATCTGACAAAGTATATTGTTGGTGTTTGTGTATGGAAAAACATAATGGGAAACTTGTAGTTACAGGAGTCCCATGTGCCAAAGAAAATGTTAAAAAGCCTCTCCTTAGTGACAAAGTGAGCTTCATTTGTACTGCATAAGTACCCTACTACAAAAGCAGTCTTGGACTTCCATGGGACTACTATGAATATGTTTATAATATGATTAGGCAGGCAAAGCGCTCCTAAAGTGCTGCATCACTAGTCTTGTGACTGTTATACTGCTGTAGTGGGACCTCTTAGACTTCTAGTGGGCTGAAATAGCATTACTTATAAGTGTACTTATATCTTACTTAAAATGAAGAGAATTTTGTTGGCTGATGTCATGAGGCTTGAAGAATTATACTAGTGTTCTGAATGGTGACAGACTTTTGCTCACTTTACTTCTGTGACTCAAATGGCAGCATTACCCCACAATTTTTGAATCCCATAGAATGGAGTTCAAAATAAATCCCTGCTCACCGAAAAAATTGAAAACATTTACTGATCAAACAGATTAATTTAACGCACATTTGTGAACCACTAATATGGTATTCTCCTGGGGGCAGTGGAAGCATTGCTGTGGGACTACCAGCCATGGTGCTACACCACAACTGTTAGAATTTCTGGAGACTTCTAGATTTGCATTTTCTTTGTAGTTGCATTAACATAATTTGAAAACAGACTTAATTAGTGTTTTAGCACTATTCATTTTGTTTTATTTTTATTTTTTTTTAATTCCGGAAGAGATGCTTTTTCAATGGGGTAAGATATTAAGTTGACAAACCTGAAAAATCAACCTCCCTTTGAAACAATACAATTATTCTGTATAAGGCTAGTACCAAGACAGTTTTACTGATCAGGGTGGGAGTTTCTTTAGTTTTTGTTTTATTGCCATTTTTAATATCTCTTTGTTTATCAATGTGACCAGATCTTGTTCTAAGTTCCTAAAGGTGTGACTATCTGGGCTTCATTCTACACTAGCCTTTAAGCAAGAACTTTCAGGAAAATAACTTGTTAAGCTCTCTCAAATCAGGCAAACAGAACTGGTGTTACTACTCTAAATGAATAGACTATTTTTCCTAAGAGTGGGATAACAGTAAATCTATTAATGTTGTTCCTCTTCATGGTTAGCTATGTTTAGCATTTTTCCATGTATTCTATTAATGAAGTTTTGCAGTTTGCACTAGTATTTTGTTCTAATGGAATACTGCTAATAGTCCTGAAAATGCTTTTTTTTCTCCACCAAAACTTTTATCCTCATTTCAGTTTATGATTTTTGCATTCCTATTTTTTCTCTAAGTTTCTTTTCTCTTCTGACCAGACTGATCTTGGCAGAACAATTTTTCCTCTTTATTTAAAAATTTTTGATCAGTCTTTGCCTTTACATACAAAAATATCAGTTGGTGTCACATATGATGATTTTACTGGTCCACCAGAACTAAGAATCAGATTTTCTGCTCATTTTATGCATAACATCAAACAACTAAGAGACGGAAAAAATTACAAGTTAGGTTTTCCTTCAGCAGATATGAATTAGAGATCTGAAAGTCTATATCCTTCTACACTTTTTCATATAGTTCTCTATTTAAATTAATTTTGTTATTATAACATAAAAATAATTTTCGCAAAAGAACAACAAATCTAATCACCAGAGTAGTAAAAAATGAAAGAAAAATTGGTCTACTTACAAAGACACTTCATTATTTTATTGTCTCAACAAATTATGTTGCCTCCAAAACATCAGTTGTGAAGGATGCTGAGAACTTAGGTATAAAAAATGTAAAAAAAAGCTACAAGACATTTGCAAATGTCAGATAACTAACATCACCCAAGAATTTCCTGTATGGTACCCTTAGCCTCATTTGGACAGTAATGTAGCACTAAAATTTGTGTTCACAAATCACAGATACATAAAATCCTCATGCAACCAGATTACATGTTTTACAAAGCCTTTAATAAAACTACTTCTGGCTTACACAGAGCACTATTAAGCTGTGGAAAGGTGTGTTGCATTAGATGCCAAAGACCAAGTGCCATATTTCCAGCAGGACTAAACTGCCGCAGCTTCATGGAAACAAATCACCGTGGCCACTGCAAATGAAATAGCAGTGGGAACAGTGAGGAGGGAGCTGGCTGAGCACTGATGATCTGAGGTATCTCTTGTATATGTTAGAAAGCTGCTTGCTAATCAGAAGTTGTTAAAACAGTTGTTTGAAATGTTGCCACTGGACAGGATCTTTCTAAGCAAATGAGTAATCTCAACAGTACTAATGATACCAATTTATCACTGAGGCTCTGTTTGTATGTTTTGTAGTTTCCAATCTGTTACAGGAAAATGGTGGTGGCTGGTTGAATGCCTTTTTTTTTTTTTAATGAACATTTAAAGTACATAATTTTACTTCATTTGTGCCAGAAAATTGCCCAAACACCTTCATTAGAAATAAGCAAACCTGTTCAATACTATCTGAACAGCAGGCAGTAGATGCTTTATTGAACAGAAAAGCTTTAACACACCTTATCCTGTACACGTCCTGTACTATCATTCTGTTTATGTAGTCACAAGTTTAAGGAAAATATGGGTGCTGCTACATAATAAACAGTGTCTTGCTACCCTCCTTTTTTATCCAGGTGGTTGATTATATGGTATTTGATTATACGGATATTTTTGCAGGTGGTATAGAAAATCATATATACCAGCTGCTGTACCCACTGAGCAACACTTTGCTAAATGACACAGCACCAATCACATATAACAGCTCTAATGACTTGAGTGGTATCTTTACTAGGTGTACCTTTTTTCTTTTTACACTGAGAAATAGCCTTCAAAAAGACTTTTACGTGCCTCTGGGTTTTGGTTTTTTTTTGTTGTTGTTGTTTGGTTTTGGTTTTGGTTTTTGCATGGTCTGTTAGGTAAAAGGAAAAAATATTCAGGAGAAAAAAAAGTTATTAAAAAAAACCCCACAACAATACAAAGCCAGATAGGATAACAAAAACGAACGGTGCAATGGATGGCTTGGCATGGTGCCACCAATCCTTGGCAGAAATCACTTGCTGCTGGCACTGAAGATGTTAGATGTACTAGCCACTGGGCCCCTGCTATAAACATTTTACTCTGTAGAATCAATATTGACATACTGCATAAACAACTGGATGAACCTTGGACAAAAATGAGAGCAAATAGCATTTCAATAATTTCACATAAATCTGAAAATATAATCGTGCTTGACATCACTATTAGTATTGTATCTGAGGGCCCTGATTATCATTGAGCACCATTAAATTTAGTTTATTGAACATCAGTCTATGTTTTGCTTTCTTTTCCTATGAGTATGATTGCTGTAAAGAATGCAGCAGTACAAAAAATATCTTCAGTTGGTACCCTGTGGGAAGGCATCCAGGGTATTTGCTGCCCTTTGTGCAATTAACAGTCGTATTGATCACTTGCTTATTTCAATTAATAGTAGATAAGCTGTCTGATTCCATCCCTGCCGTAATTAATGAAAGTGGACATTAACTGTTGTTAGAACAAAGTAATGGCTTCTTTACCACCAGTACTTCTTGTTTGGAAGGGTGAGATATGTTATGACCAAGTTTGTTCTAGAAGTAGACAGTAGATTAAGAACTTTTAATAACTAAATAGTGCAGTTTTGTAGTAGAACTCCATCACTGCTTACATATTTCCTCAATTTTGATAGACAAATTAATATATTTAAGAAAAAGATTGTTCGCACTTGTAATCCCTGAAATTTCTCGTATTTTAGATAATGGGAGCACTGCTTTCGTCTCATAAAAAACCAGTACTGATGCTTCTTTCTCATGGAACACTGTTACAACACATTTCACCATTATTTCCAGGTTTATGTGCAAGACTCATGAGATCACGTGCTTGTGCTATAGCTCCAAGTTCTTGAAGTCTCAGGCTGGTGCTCCAAGTCCTCTAAATCCCTCTAAGGATGTGGACTCTTTTACTCGGTTGGAAGCTGTCAAATCACTGAAGAAGATTTAAACTACCACATACAGTATTGCTTCCTGCTGTGGCTGATGAAGGAGATACACAGTAGCTTTACATTCTGACATTATTATTTTCTTTCTTGTAAAAATAAATTGTCCTCTGTGCAAAAAGAATTTGACATCCTCGTCAGTGCTTTACTTTTGATAGGTACAGTTAAATGATACTAACCATGGATAAGTTTTCTAATAGAAAGAAGCAGACCTGCTTCACATCTAACGCTGCGGTAGGGTGGGTGAACATAACGAATGCAAACTGATGTTGGCAAGGACAGAAACTGATGAAATAGATGGACTGTGTGATGTATACCTCTTTATGTCTCCAAAGTATATGAAATGGAGGGGAAGAGCTACAGCCTGCATTAAATTATTCAGATTACTTAAAGAAAAAAAAGGAGAGAAAAGCAAAGGAAGCAGCATATATAAATATACATTCACTTATATGAAACAAAGCAGCAAAAGAAATTTGAACTTTTCCTGATTCTTGTGGTGCTTTATATTTTTTAGGGTTGTTGTTTTTTTTTTTTCCTTTTTCTTTTCTACCACTAACAGTTCTTTCAGGAGCACATTGACAGCTTTGAGCTGAGAGAGAATCATTATAATCAGTGTAGAAGATATAAAGCCACAATGAGAAGGGAATTCATGTTTACAGTAGTGGGGACCACACACTGTGATAGTTTGCATTAGAAGCTCAGCAGGGGGAGTGTGAAAAGCTGTAGCATTACAGTAGATATGGGGGCTTTTTGGCATGAATAGGTCGTGTGTGTTCAAGTACCTGTCTAACATCTAACAATCACAAAATATTATCATATTCAGCAGGACCATTATTGCTGCTGCACTGAATATGTAACCTCTTAAAATCCCACATGCTCTCAAAAAATGAAAAAGATACAGCATCAAATAATGGATTCCCCCTAACCATATCAGTAGTACATTTCAAAATATATTGCTACAAAAAGAGGAGACAGAGGCATACAAAGGAATAGATCAAAACTGCATGGAACAGGTGTTACGTCAGAGCAAGGTTATTCCTTCAGGTAAATAAAATCTTTCAGCCAAAATGCAGAAACAAATGCATGAAACAAAGCGAACACCCATAGCTTTATATCTAAGCTCTGAAAAAAAAATTAATATCATAATGAGCAGAAGCTTATAGCAGCTCAAAAACAGGTTCAAAAATCCAGGAAATATTTTCTGGGGAGATACAAATATACAGCAAAGATTCAAAACCCTTTAGTTTTTAATTTCTTTCTTCTCTGTTTTTTACTTTGAGCTTAGGAGGCAAACTGTAGGCAGTTCAAAATTACAAAAAAAATCTGGAAGAGACAGAGATCAAGCAGTAGAAGTTTGACCTCAAATTCTTTTTTACAGTAGCAAAATCGACATTTAATGCCTGTTATTACAACACCATGTTGGAAGAATGTTAAGGTTACACAGAAAAGCATTTAAAATTTGAGAGATAGCATAAATACTTTCCTACTTTGCCCAGTGAAATGGAGGGGTGTTACTGTCTTCATTTCACAAATGAGCAACTCTCACAGGGAAAGATTAAAGCCAAGGGATATGCTTATTTTGGCTGTCCAGATGCGCCTGCACCTCACGCCCATGCACCTGATGGTCAGAGCACTTAGAATTTAAAGGAGTAGATGAAATCTATTTTAGATTGTACACCAAAGTGGCTTGGAATTAGACATCTTACATTAGTGGAGGTGAATTACAGAATCACAAATTCCCACCCTAAGTGTTCAAAGAACTTTTCCCATTGACTTCAGAGTCAACAAGCATTCTGGAAAATGGATCTGCCACCAAGAAAGTGAGGAGTAGCCCATTGGAAACACTTTTGAAGAGATAGCTGTCGACAGCACGAGACAACCTGCCTACAATGTTAGGGGTCAGCTGCCTTAACTCCATTGTGTTTTCTCCTTTGCCACAGCTAATCTCAATAACCATCACATTAGTGTACAAATACTTACTATTGTATAAGAAAAAAAAATCAAGAAATCAAGAAAGGAGTGTAGTTAGATAGCTAAATTAAATTATTTTGCATCTCAGTTTGCCCTTAGAAAAAATGACAGAGGAAATAAACTTCCAGACAGGAACCTGATCACCTCCACTCTTTAATTCTTTGATTTTACTTTGTATCTACTTTGTTCTGTTTCAGATAGATTTCTTTGTTACATAGAGATTTAGTTCCTATCAGAACCCATGCAAGTTAACAAGCTATTTGTTCTTGTTTTGGAGGACTAGTCGCCTTTTATTTAGCTGATAAACATAGTGATATATACTGATGTAAGCCTGTAAGAGCCTGCTTCTAGTCATCCTCATCATCAACTATGTCCTGACAAACCCTAATGCTCAACTTCATGGCTACGTTTTAGTATCACTCTATCACTCACAAACTCATGTGCCAGATGTGAACTGACAGACATGCTCAGAGTTCTGACTTTAAGTCCCAAGAAAACACTGGTGGCAGGTCATTCCCAAATACTATTTCTCCCTATAGAACTTTGGGACACTCTTCCAAAATGGTAAACTAGGCCTAAGTCTCTCTTCTACAAGAGGAGATGTAAGACCATATCCCAAATGAATGCAATAAAAGACAGGCTACAAGGATTTCTGGAGCAGGCATTTCTCATTCCTGCTTGTGCAATTTGCTCTGCTATGCATCACATAAGACTCACTGAAGCAAAGAATTCAATCTTTCCAAGTAAATGTCCTAAGCACTGGTTCCTAGGAAAAACATGTGGGGGAGGGCATTTCCGCCTACCCTTCCTTTTTAAAGAGAGGTCTGAAATGCCAAACTCTCAACAAAAGGGCTTTGATGCCTATTCCCAGAAGAAAGTGGAAAATAAATGAATCTTTTAAGGGAGGGAAACTGGTAGTCAAAGTTAGGGGTCAAATCACCTAAGAGGGAACTTAAATATTGGCATTATTTAAAATGCTTTCTTCAAATCTAATTCCAGGAGGGGGAAAAAATTATAATCATATACATCATTTAAGAGCTGAGAATTTCAGGAAAATTAAGGATATCTGAAAAGGTATCCTAAATATTTTTTTGCAGTCTATACAGAGGAAGAAATCTGTCAGCAAAGTACAGTCTATACTAAGTATATACTAAGTATACTAAGTACAGTCATGGGTGGAGAATGTAGATGCAAGCTACTGCTAAACAAAATAAGGTAAAAGCACATGTTTTAGCACTGACCCTTGATAATCTCTAATGTTTAGACAAAACATAACTGCAATTGAGAGAGCAGTACTTTCTGCTAAGAAGGAACGAGGACCTGTTGCAGGTGAGTAGTGATTCAGATCAGGCGTAGTATTCTTACCTGAGAGAAACAATACTTCAGCAATTCCTCTCTCTTCTTCCATTTCCCATGTTGGTAGAAGCTGTGGCAGACTTCCATGTATGTTTATATTGTCCCTTTCATGTTTCACTGTATATGAGATTCATTAGAGATATTAGATGCAGGGATTTTGTTTTCTCCTTGTTATACTGGGAAGTGAGTTCTCTCTAGCTCTTTAAGTTTCATTCTTCTGTGACCATATAGGAATGGTGTTTATATTTTTATGGCCCTTTGTATTGTCTATCTTCAAGGTCTTTGCAATCTTCTTGGGTTTTTACTCTTGAGGATCACTGTTATACTGCACACAATCAAGACAGTGTAAGGTAAGAGCCTACCTGATAAGGTGGAGCCATGACTTCAATACCTCCATCTTTTCTTAGTATTCAAAATTAAAGTTTCTTGCTCCTATGAAAATGAATTTACCACTGTGCTGTACCAGACAGAGACATTTTCATTTCTTTCAGTCAGGTAACTATGCAGCAAAAAGATAGTGACTAAAACAGGAACAAGGTAGAGAACAAGCCCACACTGTTCAGTGTTTTGGTTTTGGTTGGGCTTTTCTGTTGTCATGGTTTTTTTTTTTTTCATTTGTTGTTTTGTTTTTGGGTTTTTTTTGAGTTGGATTTTTTGCTGTTGTTTTTGAGGGTTTTTTTTAGGGGGGGGGTTGTTTGGTTTGATTTGCTTTGGATTTGCTTTATGTGCTATTTATATTGTATGATAACTACATGGGAAGAAAGCCACAGCCACAACTCCCAAGACTGCCACTATTTGCTATGTGTTTAATGTAAATTAGGTACCCAAACTCTGCAAAACTCCTCCAATGATTCTCCATGCTTGCCAAAGGTCCTAGCAGGAAGGCATAGCAAAATAGGATTTGGTAACACCTCATACTACTGTAATTCTTTAACTATCAGACCATTCTCCTACTATAATATTCTTGAAATTAAACTGAACTCATCTAATTAAATAGAAGTATTTAATAAACTCTCCTAAAATGGACTTCAGTGTAGAATTTATGCCACATCTAAAGCCACACTATTGAAAAAAATTAAAATATTTCTTTTTCTCAAGACAGTTCTGCTTGAGTTCTCATTGTTACATGCCCAGCACAATATCCTCCGTGTTCAGTTTCAGAACTGACAAGTAACAATAAAAAAAGCTTAAATTCTGTAGATAACTAAATAAATTAAACACACCACCACTCCTAATTATCAAGACAACAACTAAAATCGGGTTTGTATAAGCAACATTCTGTGTGCTACATTCATCTGTCCTAGCTATTCTAATTGCCTGGGCTGAGATTACAACTTGGAGAAAGTAAGGTATTATGTTGTACTACTTCATAGCTAAGAGATTTTTTTCCTAAATGGTGAAAAAGGAACAATATTAGAGCTACCCATTCACCTCTATCCCCATTAATATTGACATTTGGAAGAAAAAAAATGCATGTTCATGGAAATAAACCATGTTTGATATCTGAAGGCTGATTTATTTCATAGGAAAAACTAAACTGTGTTGTAAGGATTTGTGTACAATACAAACCTGTTAAATACTTAACGGGACATAACAAAAAAAATGCATTCTTTAAGGAAGAACTGCTCTGGTCTGATTGATACAGTAACAGTCCTTGTTGTGACAGAAGAACACCAGTGTCAAGGAAATCTCATTAAAAATCCTTTCCTTTAATAGATAATGGACTGTGCAGCTAAACTGTGCAGCTGTTGGCTTTCTGATCTGTGCTTTCCAATTTTAGTCTCAAAGCAAGGTTGCCTTATTAGCAAAATCTTCAGTCCAAAATATGCCGAACTGGATTAAAAATATCAGATTTTGCAAATCTGATATTTGCAAAATGTATTTGATTACATTTCTCATGCCTTTTCAAAAATAAGGGCTAAATCCAGCTTTCTTATAAGTGAATGAGTAGCTGTGGGCTGAGGTTGGTTACAAAATACTGTGTGCCCTTCACCAATACCGTGATGAGGATTATTTTCTGAGAGACAATGAAGGCCCAGATTCAAGAAAAAGAATAGATCCTGATTTATGAAATTACACAGAATTAAAAAATAAATGTATCTTATTAAAAAAAAAGAAAAAAATTAAAAAAATATATCCTGTGAAAACAGACTGAGAGAGTTGGGGTTGTCCAACATGGAGAAGAGAAGGTTCCTTATGGCAGCCTCACAGTACTTAAAGGAGGCCTACAAGGCAGTTGAAAGAGGGACTTTCTACACAGGCATGTAGTGATAGGACAAGGGAGAATGGATTCAAACTGAAAGAGGGTAGGGTTAGATTAGATATTTTGAAGAAATTCTCCATTGTGTGGGTAGTTCAGAGAAGTTGTGAATGCTCCATCCCTGGAAGTGTTCAAGACCAGGCTGGATGGGGCTCTGAGCAATCTGGTCTGGTGGAAGGTGTCCCTGCCCATGACTTGGAAATAAGTGATCTAAAAGGTCCCTTCCAGCTCAAACCATTCTGTGATTCTATGATTTAACTTTGTATACCAATAGCAGTTGATCAAGCCAATTTAAAGATGTGAGCCTTCAGGGAACAGGAGACCAAATTCTATTCATCTACTGAAGTACCAGCACAGAGACATCAGAAATAAGAGTATTTTGAAGTATCTCTTGTTAAGAGCCACATTTGCATTTCTGTTAAATATAAACAATTATCTAAGTAAAAATGCAAGTAAAAATTTATGAGAAAGGAAGTGAACCAAATAATATATTTGGGAAGAAGTAAACAAATGAACTAATAAAAAGACTGGGCTTCAATCACATAGGAGTCTTATTTTTTCCAGATATATAATTGATCTTATGGTAGATATTAACTATAAAATTTCTTCCTTTAGAAAGGATAAAAGGATAAAAAAGGTAAAAGGTACACAATTTCTCAAAATATATTCTTTTGATATCATGTGTAATTAAACCAAGCAATGCAGTGCCACAGGATGTTGTGAAGGCCAAATGTCTAAGTGAGTTTAAAAAGAAATATGACAAGTTCATGGAATAAAAGTCTAGGACTATTAAAACTGTCATGCCTGACTTCATTCTTGAGTTTGAGAATTTCCAAAGCCATTGATTCATGTATGTTAAGAAAGCTAACTAATAAAGTAGTTTCTTTGCTCCTGTACCCTTTCACAAGCAAACTGGAAGAAAAATCCTCCGTTACATTGACCTGTTTTCCCTTTCTTTATAGTCCTTTGTAATTATATTATCACCAAGGATGCTTAGACACCTGGACATTTAAACATTTGAAGTAAGCTAGGTGAAGCCAGCAATTCAAGACCTAAAGGTTGGCATTGTTAAATTTACTTTGTGAGTCCTACAAGAGAACAGGAGCATTACGTGAATTGGTAACTGATTAATTCTCAAATATTCAGTCAGTATAATCACCCAAAATCAACCCCTCCATAGACCACAGTTGCATTCTACCCAGCCAAATGTATCACACATACAGTTTTATATATACATATATATATGTGTGTGTGTATGAATTATATATAAAACAATATAAACTATTATAATATGACAGATTAGATATAAAAATTATTTCTCCCTGAAATGTGTATTCATTTTAATGTTATGCAGTTGCTGAAGGAAAGGGAAGAAGAATCATCATGAAAGAATTCTTAACTTTTCCTTCTTGCAGCAATACAGTAATTTCTGAGCTACTTTCCGGTTGCATTCTTTTCTCTCAGTTCCTTTCTCTCACCTTCTGGCTTCATCAGGATCCAGCTTTGACAGAAGAGTTGTAGGTTGTCTCTCAGCCTCTTGGAATCCCCTAATTTCTGCTAGTAGGAGCTCTGAATCAGTTCCATAGCTACTGTACAAAGGGTGGGCACTTCTATCGTACCCTCTTGTCTACTGACACAGAAAAAGTGTATTATTTAACCATGTGCCTTCACATGAAAACCCCACGGTCCTGATCCTCAGAAGGAGGAAATAGCTCAGAAGGAGGAAAAAGACATGTTTATGTAGCTATATCAGTAAGGCCCTAAATGTTCCCTTTGAGGTTTAACAGCTGAACCATCAACCTAATAAAATGTAACATGGTGCAATTTGGAGCTTCTCTGAAAAGTAAGTATAGCACTGAATGTAAACTGATAGCACTCAGAATCCAAAATTAAATCCACCCTTCCTGGTGCAGGGATAAAGGACTGTAATAGGTCTGTAGTTCAAAGCCTTCCAGCCAAGTGGCATTTAGGAAGCTTTTTACTTGTTTTATTTAGGAATGTTTTTACTTGGTTAGCCACCAGTTCCAATTAAGACACTGAAATTAATGAGTTGAAACCCCAGCTAATTTTTTTAAAAATAGCCTTTCAGTTATGAGCCTTATTGTCTTGTCTTTTTTTCTTCCTTTTTTTTTTTTTTTGGACTAACTAGAATTGCTCACACAATGTTTTTAGAACTTAAAGTTATTTAAGAAGCTGTTCCTTGATGCGTTTCAGCTAATTAATTCCAACTTCCAGCTTTGACTCCATAACCGACTATGTGTAGACAGGCTTAGTGTATGTTAACATATCAAACATGGACATAAATTTGATGTGTTAGCAGGTCTGCTCTGATTAAACTTAGGATCAAGAACTTAATTGCATCACTACATAAGCACAACCTTTATTGGATTACTAACCTGCAGAGAAGGGCAAAAAGGCAAATGTGTCTCTGTACATATGATTTTACATTGTTTAGTCTTATTGACTACACCCTGTTCAGCCTCAAGAACACTTACATTTTTGGAGTGATTGCATAGAGAACATAATCCCTCAATTTATAAAATCTGAATAAACTAAACTTATCTTGCACTTGTCACCTTCTGTTAAGTGTCTGAACAATTAAATTGGTTCTGGAAACAAGCAATCGGGATCTCATCCTATATGGTTCTTATTATAACTGAAATTAGAAGTCTCTTTATGAACCAAAAACCCTAACACTTTTTGCAGAGGCTGTTTGGGAACAGAACCTTTTTCTAATAGGATTCTCCTTTCCTCTGAGTGGGTAATTTGTCAGCATGTAAAGATGAACTCTAGCAGCCAAATGAATGAGACTTGAGCCTGGAGAAGACCCTGGGAACCTGCTGAAAAGAAAAAGGCTATATTAGAAAACAGCCTCCAGCATGGTGGTAAGGAGACTTTGCAATCCGACTCAGAGGCTCTGTTCTAGTGTTACTAGCTGCCTCGGGCAGCTCAGTGAAAAGCAAGATAAAAGGAAAAGGTGCGTCGTTCCTACACAGAAGACTAGATTTTACTAAACTAAAGACAAATTTTACATTTATATTTATTGTAATAAAACATAGATTTGGAAGACTTTTGTCTCTTATGACATTAATTTCAAAGGAAAGGTGCTGTAGATCCACTAGAAGACTGTCTGATTCAAAGTCCCACAACAAAGACCTCTGATCATACTCCATGTTCACAGGTTTCAGACAACAAGGCTTTAAGGGTATTCATCTCTCTGTACTACAATATTTAGTAAAAATAGCTCCTCTCCAACAAGATTAAAAAATTCAGGTTAATTTAATAGTCACTCCATGAATGAATACTTTATCACATGGCTCTGATGCTTGCAATTTACCTCATTTCATGAACTATGCCAGTCTGACTCTTGAACTTGGATTTCAATCTTCAGTGTGGCTCCTGTGTATCATTTGGTCTAAGGAAAAAGGAACAGATTACTATAACTCCCAGTTTTATATACACTAGATTTTTTTAGAGAAGAATATAAAGATTTTATTAAAAGTAAATATTCTATTAGAAATGGAATTTTAGCTTTTAGGAAATAGTAGGGTTTGAACATATGTTAGACTATTAAAACCTATTATACAGTTTAATATAAACACAATAAAAAGTCTAATACTTCAACCAAAGATGCTGTTTCTTGGTAGCCCCTCATAATTCTTAAAGAAAGAAAAATGAATAGACTAGTTAGTGTTGAAAGAATATTTTACTATTCATAAAAGTATAATAAATTAGTAGTCTTTTCTGTGTGCAGTGCTTTAATTAAAAAATATGGTTTTCTTCTCAAATATGATAACACACTTTGTGAGATGGATTAAAAGCCCCTGAAATTCTACATGTCACAGAAAATAAACTCCTTTTTTTTCTAATTAGAAAAATTAATGTTGGTTACTGTTACAATATTAAATGTTTGATGGACTGCATGAGATGACATTAGATTATCTTTAAGCCTATTCGTTATAAAAGATGAATGGCAAATAAAAACTCAAAACACATCAAAGTGCACAATAACTTTATAGAAAAAAGAAGGAAATAAAATGTAAATATGTTTGCTACCTTGTTCCTGCTTTGACCTCTTATATGTACTTGCTTAATGTGCAATTTATACAGCGCAACTAATTCTGATGGCTTATTTTACAATGCAGAAAGTTTTAAAACAGTTTATGTATTTTTCTCTGAATCTTCTATGGCAGTTCATGGATGACCATGCAGAGGCAAAAGATTATCCACATGAAAGCATAAAGAAAATATCCTTACATTTTATTTTCTTTCTTTTCTTTTACCCCCAGGGTAAACAAAGGTGGCTGGACAATAACAGAGAAAGATGAGGAAATTTTATAAAACATGGATGGGATTAGTCTCACCTAGTTTTTTAGGTATGTGAAAATCTAGCTTATATTTAAGTTGATTTTCCTGTGTTCCTGCTGTATCCAGTAAAGACAAACAGACATCTCTGAAGGACAGTTCCTCAGTGGTGATGTGCAGAACATGTTTGCTCTTCTGGTTCTTCTACATTTATCTAAATTGATTTTCAACCAATGTCTTCCACAGTGTATATTCCTCTCTGCATACGCAAAGGTAGGCAAAGATCTCCATTCAGCTATCCACATAATTATTTTTCAATGTCCTAGACTCTACTTCTGGCTTCCGTCAACACTTCCACACACCTTCCTGAACAGTCCAGTAGCATGCTAGACTTGGCAGATATTTTTAGACATTTTAAGGTGTATTAAAGTCTCACACAAGTCCAGCTCAAGATGATCAGATAAATCTTAGTTGAATTGAGCAGGAATCGGTTCATCTACACTTAGATATCTACAGCTACATGTCCTCTGATTATCTAAATTCTTATTCAGCTCTAGTGGAGATAGCAGATGAGATTCACCTAAACTCATTCTGTTTGGGATGCCCTAAGATCTCAGAAGCAATAACATGAAGCTTGACTGACAGCCAACAAAACTCAGAGGAGACTTGAACCCTTCTGAAGAAGCAGTTAAAAGCCAGGTGGAATAACCTCATGGCATATAAAATTGCAGAGGCTTATGTGTCACCAGATTAATTTTTTCCTTCATCACTGCAGTTCATGAGGTGCAGAAGAATGTTTTTCTCATCCCACAAAAATCAGCTAAATTTGATCCCCTGAATAGCTCTTCAGATTCTGGTGACTATACTGTCTAGAATTGTACTGGTTTTAAAGGAAACCTACACACTCTGCTTCAAGGTAGACTCTGCCTTATTCTGAAAGTTGATCTCACTCAACGAGGTAGGATGAGCAGAGTCTCTCCTCTAAAGTGACAGAAATTCTATCTTTTCTGTTATTGATGATGTAAGGGTCAACATAATTAACTCCTAAAAAACAGAACATCAAATATTTATATAACAGGAAGTATTAAAACAATTGTGGGCTTGGAGAGATTTTGAAGCTGCATCTAGATTTATGTGCTGAGGGACATTAGCAATCAAATAAGATTCAGGTCCTCTTCAAAACTATGATTCTCATTCATTATACGCTTTTTCTGAAAACCAAGATACAGAGAAATGCTGGTTAATCAAAAAATAAGCATTTTATTAAATGGCAACATATATCTCTAGCTTGAAATTTTCCATGAATTCTCTGCTAAATCTAGTAAGTCTGTCTGAAAACTGAGGATGTCCCAAGGTAAGGTTATATAAGATCACATAACTTTAAATTTTAGATACAACCATCTAACTTTTATTTCAATCAATATGCACTATACACTAAAAGTCTATATAGAAGTAAATATCTCTATCTTACTTTGGGAAAAATAAAATTTATGGTAGCTTTTTCAATTACTTGAACAATCAAGTGCCTAGTGCTTTGTTCTGTGTTGTTTTTTTCTGTTGTTTTTTTTTCTAAATATCACATAAAAAGCAAAGTTAAACATAAATCACATAAACATCCATGTAATCATATGTGTATACTTGTATATGAGACACTGTCCCACAAGATAAGTACAGCAACAGAACTACACACTGACATCAGAAAAATATTAATATTTAAAACGATTGCATGCCTTTATCTCCTGCTGATAAGGGTTTTCCTTAAAAAAGCTGTAAGAGATATTTTGAACAGATGGTAACTGGTTTGTTCTATCCTGCATCTCTTCACAACTGCCACAGAGTTTTACCATTCATTAATCTTCCATAGACTTCCAGTAGCACAGCAACTAAATTACACACATACACACTCTGCGGCCAGGACTGCTGTCAAGCCTAAAATTAAACTGAAGTGCACTCTGCCAAGTCTTTTAACAAAACTCTCCTATAAAACAGTTAGAAAAATAAACATTTAGCTTGGAGCCTGACCCATGAACATTCAGCCCTAAAAAGGAGAGCACCAGTTGGTCATTACATTTAGGGCATTCTATGAAGCAAGTTGAGCTGTGATTTGTCAGTGGAAATAAAACCAGAAAACATCTGGTTTGAATTCACCTTGACTCATTAAGGTTTAAGGAGAGAGCTATTTCCTCTATGTTTGAAGTGATGAGGGGAAAAAAATACATTATGCCCATAACATCCCCTATGATCTTTGCATTTGTAACAAGGTCTCTACACAGCAGGTGATAACTAAATAAAATTGCAATCTATTTTTTTGGATTAGAAATTAGGTCACAAATTCTAAAATACCCCTGTTGTTTGGAGAACAAATATATGCATCAAATTCCTAATCTTCCAAGCTTCATTTACAAAAGCATAGCTCTAGCATTTCAGCCTCTGAACTCTGCCAAAACTTCCACTCAAGTTTTCCTCTAGCATATTTTTTCAAACCTAGAGATGGTTGAATTTTTTTTTTTTTAATCTTGAATTCTTTCTCACAAAACTTTTTCATAATTTTCCTATCCAGCATTTCTGAAAATCCATATTGGCAACTATACAAGGATTTCAAAGAGAAATTTGATCCCACTATACAGTGTTGGAAGGCTGGCTTTGCCATTTCCCCCTTCTACCTCCTCCATTACTTTTGGTTGAGGTATACCCAGAAAGTACTGTAAAATGACAAACTCAACAAAACAAGCAGCGACAGTTTGGAAGCTTAACTTATCATCTATCTTTTTTGGCAGTGTAGATATACATATTACATGTGTGAACAGATGTTCCCAAAATCCAAAACTGAAGTGTTGCAATGACTAGGAGAACAAAGCTCCACTGTAAATAATTACAATGTTCCTGCAGTCTATCTCTTCTTTATTTCCTTTGTTTTTTCCATGGGAAAATAAGAAAGATTACATTTTTACTTCACAAAGTTTTATTGACTAATCTAATTGTTATCTTTCAAATGCAAATTTGAGGTTTTAATTTAGAACTACTACTATCTTTTAATTGCATCAGTTTTAGAGGAGAATTAGTATTAGTGTGCAATCTCTATAATCTCTATAATTATGGAGATTTCTGCAGTGGGAATCATAGAGCTCTAGATATTATGTATCTGAATTTCTATGTTTACTTTAATATACTTTTGTTGCAAAATACCTCCAGGTACAGTTATGCAAGCTGCAACATTAAAAGACAAGTCTTCTTGAAATTTAACATACACACGGAATAATTTTAAATATCTTTGCTAATAGTATTCTGTTTAAAACTGTGTTTCCATCTAATGTGTATCTTGTATACGCATTTCAATATCCAGAGTCTCAGACTAATGCAAAGGAAAAAAAATTAAGAAGCTTGGTTAAACCACTCACATCTTCTCAATATATATAATGCAGCATGCAGTGTTTCTGAAGTAAGTAGAATTATTATAATTCCATACCAGAAAATTACTTGTCATTAAAAAGGTATGAAGTCCTCTCCAGACAGTTCCTATTTCTACATATCTATGCTCCTCACATTTTATTCTTTTTTTGCTGGTCTTAAAAAAAAAAAAATCCCCAGCATAATGTGTGAAACCAGCCTGTGAAGACCTCCTGAACATGTGAATTCTTCTAAATTTTCAGACAGAATGAATCCATGTTCAAAGATTCATGATCTGGTTATTGCATTAGCATAAGCTGCAGACTTACAGGACCTATGACCAGTTGAACTCTGATCTTGGAATTAACAACGCATCTTGGCTCACTTGATGACATACTAGCTATATGTGCTTTAAGTTTTCTAATGTATGTAAAGATGAAGAAAGATATATATATATATATATATATATTTAGACAAACCATAGAGCACACAGTCGTGGTCACACTTCTGTTTCTGAGGATTTTAGTGGTATCACACAGAGTACAATTTTTCAATACAAATTTAGTTTGTTACTACATCTATCACTGGAAAATAAATAGTAATTTATACACAACAGTTAATATTTTTATTTTCTNAAAAAAAATTAAGAAGCTTGGTTAAACCACTCACATCTTCTCAATATATATAATGCAGCATGCAGTGTTTCTGAAGTAAGTAGAATTATTATAATTCCATACCAGAAAATTACTTGTCATTAAAAAGGTATGAAGTCCTCTCCAGACAGTTCCTATTTCTACATATCTATGCTCCTCACATTTTATTCTTTTTTTGCTGGTCTTAAAAAAAAAAAAATCCCCAGCATAATGTGTGAAACCAGCCTGTGAAGACCTCCTGAACATGTGAATTCTTCTAAATTTTCAGACAGAATGAATCCATGTTCAAAGATTCATGATCTGGTTATTGCATTAGCATAAGCTGCAGACTTACAGGACCTATGACCAGTTGAACTCTGATCTTGGAATTAACAACGCATCTTGGCTCACTTGATGACATACTAGCTATATGTGCTTTAAGTTTTCTAATGTATGTAAAGATGAAGAAAGATATATATATATATATATATATATTTAGACAAACCATAGAGCACACAGTCGTGGTCACACTTCTGTTTCTGAGGATTTTAGTGGTATCACACAGAGTACAATTTTTCAATACAAATTTAGTTTGTTACTACATCTATCACTGGAAAATAAATAGTAATTTATACACAACAGTTAATATTTTTATTTTCTTCTCATAGATTTTTCCTGGGGAGAAAAAAAGAGGGTCTTTGTGAGAAATTTGTATCACATGGCTATGCAGCAGGGAACCCAGAGGAGGATTACTGAATATTTACCAGCTCCAAGTCATTTTCAGCCTTTTAGAACAAAAATTTTATTTACCTCCAGAAAAATTACTTCACATTTTGATCAACAGAAATTGCTTAGCATCTAAGGCTGCATCTATACTTGTGAAAAAACTAATAGGATAATTCTTTGGCATTCAGTGTTAGTAATGCATCCATACCAAAATATTCACACCCTCAAGTACCAGAAATTACATCCATATTGTCTTTTGGGAATTGTTGCTTTCTGAAACTGTCATCACGAGCTAATCGTTGTTAGTTTTTGTAACAAACCAGAAAACACGTAAAGGAGTATTATATAATAACAGTACAGACAGAGGCATTCCAGTGTTCTGCAAAAGCTCTCTTGCCCTTCTTAATTTACTAATACAGATGCAGGTCAAAGTATGAGTAGAAACTAGACAGATTGATGTCCAAAGCTTCTGCTGGGAAGGAAAGATTACCTTTTGCTCCTTTGGTGAGTAAACTTTGAGTCTGACTTGTATTTAATAAGGGACAATGAAACTGTTCAGTATCTGAAGTAGATATGGCAAATATGTATAACCAAGATAGCCTGCTTTGCCAAAGTAAATGCAATGTTATGGGCATTAAGCACTACAAAAGATACCAAATTACTATTTTTTATTAATTTACTAATATAACCCAGTAAATATGATGGCACTTTACAGACAAATAGGATCCATGTCCCTGAGTTGGAAAGCATACACTCTAAAACAATTGAAGTAACAACACTATGAAGGTGTTAAGACCTGGGTAAAGGGTAAGCGAGAGAATATTTTCTTACGACGGATTGACAGAGACTGACAAAATAATGATGTAATTACAGCATTTTGCTATTTTGGTACCAATATTAAGGAGAGTATTTTAACTGTATAGAGTAGGTTTTTGTTGGGTTTTTTTCTTGAAGAAAGTTCAGGAAAAACACTTTATCTCTTAAGATTCTTTGCATAGTGAGTATGGTTATTTTTACAAAATGTAATTCTGATAGTACATGTTCTAAAACCAACTTTGCTCAGCACAACTCCTTGTCATTGTTTTCCAGTTGAAATTTAAACAATTAAAGGTTAATCAAAGACAAAATGTTTTGAAGAGAGATCATAGCAAGATAGTGCATTTATCTGCTAATTTTCTGTGGACAAATTCACAGAAAGCTACTTTTGTTGGCTTTGGTTATCTGGCTGAGGGCAATGAATTTCAGATGGTTTGTTCTACTGATAATCAAGTTACTCATCAGGGTGTTCAAGGATTAGGTACCATTAGATGTTTGACAAATATATAAGTTTTAATATTAAAGCCTTTTTTGTCCTCAGTGTGAAATATATACCCCTAACCTGGTATGATAATTTGATATTCAAGGGCCACTGTGTGGAACATATTGTTCCCTTCCAAATGGATGTACTTTGGCCATTATGTACGAGGAAAGATCTGCAATATTTTCTCAATTTTATTAGGACCTTCCAAGATAATCTAAAAGACATGACAAGAGTTTACCTTTGGAAACTTTTTTTTCTTGTGTGCTTGCATTCCATGAATTTTAAATGTAAATGAGCCCAAACACCTCAATGCAAACACTGGGCAAAAATTTTTATATGTCAGAGTTCACATTTCAAATCATAAACTTTCTGCTTCTAATAAAAAGGCGCATTTCATACCCTTATTCTTTGCTCTAATACTCTGTTCTCTAATAGCAAAATCCAATAAATTTCTAAAACGTGTCTCCTCTAACTTATTCCCGAAATTCTTGGAGTGTAAAATTTCCTTGTTTTCAATGTTCAACAAGCGCTTATTTTGCTCTTAGAAATATATATATGGTTTTAATATCATTAAGGATTGGGTTGTGTAAGTGTAGCTGTAAAGATATCATTGTATGAGTCAAATGAGAAAGGAATGGTAGCTCAGTGACACACAGTCCTTCACCTGATCTGCAGGGTGAAATCTTGTCACTACTTTAGACTGTCTTAAATACAATATGAAACTCTTTCTTTTATCAAGATGTTTCATATATATTAGCAGTAATCAAACACCAGTGTTGTGACACGAGTAGTGCCCTATACATTGTCAGGGTTGTGGCACAGTTTTTTTCTAAGCCATTTAAGAAGATGTGGCATGCACATCCTCTCAAAGAACTTCCTTCCTGCTTTGGACTTCAGAGGACCAGAATGTAAACAAGTTTCATTGCTTTTTTAAAGGTAGAAATGCAGGAGGGTGAAAAGGTAACTCCAGTAACAATAGGGGGGAAATCCCTGCTGTCCCCTAGACCCAAGGTTTTTGTTGTTCTCTAACTCAGAAAAGACATTTAGGCCTGTGTTGTTGTGGCAAGTTAAATAGCTATTGCAATGGAGCAAACATTACTAAGGTTTTCAGGGAAAAAAAGAAACTTCATCTAGCCATGCTTAAAGCAGTTTAGGTTGACAATCCAAAACCAAAATTCACACAATATTTCCTACCAGTTTTTGAAAGAAGTGTGATGCCACTGACAGTGTATTACATGGAAATCACATATTCATCCAAAATGTTCTGCATCTAACTATGGAAGCCATATTTCTGTAAAGAACAGGACCCAATACAATTACTTACACAACTTCTTCCACTACCATTATTATCAAGTTTCCCTTCACAAGTATGGATCAGATCCAAGAATGTTAGACCCCAATGTATGTTTACTGTTCATTCTTTGACAATGTATCTGTGTTGCTAAATATTTATAAGCAATTAGCAAATACCCAGAAAATATTTATAAGTAATTTAGTCCATTTAAACCAAAAGGCTCACAATGCTGAATCTCTTCTACATACATCAAAACTATGTCTTTTTCCTTGTTTATTCAGTTCTTAGAACTTACAGGAAGGTAACTGCATTGTTCCTTCTTTCACTGGCCTTGAGCAGCCTAGGACAGGCAGAATTAAATGGTTCTTTTTATTCTGGACCCATACTTTATATGAGCTCCTATTAGTGTTATTTACCAGTCTCTACACCACACTGTCGAATTGAGTTTTCTTGACTGTGTGAGGGTTTTGTGCATACAGGACATTAATCTGGATAAGCTGAGTTCAGGAATGTATGTTCATCTTGCCTAGATTTTCTTACACTTTCTTTTTTTCTCCCACATTTCAGATACTAGCTTTACTTTCCTGTAGAATGAAGGGGAAAGATGATAAGTAAAATAAACAAAAACGTTAGAAAAGCTTTTATTATTTTTAAGGAAGAACTGAATTTTAGTTGAAGAGGAATATTTCAGGCTGCCTATAAAGACTGTAATCACCCTTGAATAAAGGAACAGAATGCATGGAATATGACACAAGCTGATTTTTAGGTAATCCTGCAGAATTTGCTGCTTCAGGTTATTGATACTGCAAAACAATCTCAGTGAAAAACATCTCAGTGAAAACCTTTTCTGCATGCATGAGGTGAGATATCTATAACTGTTTAATAAAATTACCCATCTGGCCCCAGCTGACCAGAGGGATATTCCAGACCTTATGGCATCATGCTCAGCATATAAAGCTGGGCAAATAAGAAAGAAAGGGGAGGATGTTTGGAGTAATGGAGCCCTCCTTTTCCAGAGAGGATTGGATGCCTGCCCGTTCATAAGGAGCCATGACTGAATTCTTATATTGCCTTCTCACACACACAGTTTTTACTTTCTCCGTTAAACTGTCTTTGTCTCAACTCATGTGTTTGTTCACTTTTATTCTTCCAATTATCTCCCTCATCCTACCAAGAAAGGAGATTGGAGGGGGGGTGGGGGGGGATGGAACATGAATAAGTGACTGTGTGGGATTTAGTTTCCAGCTGGGGTTAAACAAGATAAGCTAGAAGCAGTTGGATTTAAAACAGTAGTCCATACCTTGCATGCAGTTGCCCACTGCACCATACTTATTACCTATATTATGATGTTTACATCTAGTACCAAGACTTTTCACACATTTTAAATCGTGTCAAACTTTCAGACTTTCCTAAAATGCGAAATATGTTCATTAACACGTCATATACATTATTCACCTTGGTACATGTTGGTAGCATACAAATTACAAAAGTTTTGTCATCTGCGTAACTTTAACAATCGCTTTTAAAACACTTGAGTTACAGGGTAACTGCTGATTAGGTAGATATTCAAAGTACAGTAAGGCACAGGACAGCAACATCAGGCATTTCCCATTAAAAAATTTATCCTACATATATATTGTCACTTAGCAGTATGAAAACAGTATCTCTGCAGTAGAAAAAAAATAGTAATGCAGTATTGCTATATTAATATCTATTAATAGCAGATGCTGATCACCATTATGGGTGTTCTTGCTACCAGGCACTCAGATACATATTTGACACATATTCACACTCAAAAAGGCCATCATATACTACTACCTTAAATTCAATTAGCATTAAAGCACAGGCTTTGAGGTACCTGCAAGGCAGATATCTTAAGGTATGTTTGGCAATAACACATAAAATACGGAATTTAAAATAATTTCAAGGAAGTGAAATGATTTTACAAGCTGGATTTTTAAATGTAGTAATAATTATTGCCTTCTGTTCTTTAAAAAGAAAGAAGAAAACACCAAAAAGAAGAAAATCAAAGAAAAGTGTTTTACAGAATATCTAAAACAAATTGCGTAAATCAATAAAAAGTGGGGAGATTTTCTGAGCGATGAGTATATGTAAATAAGAGGTTAATTTTAAACAACAGTGCTGTAATGTCTGTGAAATTTCTAGAGAAGGAAGAAAACCTTAAAAGACAGACAAAGTATTTTGCACAGAACACAACAAAGCAGTTGAATAATTATGATTAGTGCCATCAAGGGCTTTTTGAACAGGGAGCAATAAGGGGAAGTAAAGCAGGCAAGTCACAAATGCTTCAAGCCTTCTATTAAACCTTTAAGAAAGTATAATTTTGAAAAGGAGTACATAGAAATTTTAGTAAAATTATACAAGATACAAGAGTAGTAGAAACAGAAAATTAAGAAACTTAGAAAACTTGATTAGAGATGCTGTAAGTGATTTGCTCTTACAAGGACAAAAGCAGATTCTTTTCCTCTATTTTTGAAATAGACTTGTTAATGAAAAATAATAATATAACAAGAACTGGAATTTTATGATTATTCTAAGAGAACTCTTATTTCAAAAGAGAAAGCTGTAGTCAGAAAGTGTTTTGATATGACATACATAGCACTGACCTCATCTTCCTTCAAACTTCATAACTGTCATCAGATAAAAACAGTTCCCTGAAAGTTGCTAAGTCAGCATGGTGCTATTGGCCTCTGTATTTATTATAGCATGTTTAAAAACATTGCAAGAGGAATGCAGAAGTGCTCCGGGGTGGATTAACTCTCCTCATCTTGACACCATGATAAACTCTCAGTGCATTTAGTACAGAATGCTGACAGTAGATTCTTCTTCTCTAACTGTATCCTTCAAAGTGCTAGGTGTCAATTCTAAGCAAGCTATAAGGGTTCCTTCTATGTTAAAAATAAAAGGATAGGCCCCTTTCAGAAGGTAAATTTCCCTCCTGCGTGATGAGTATCTAAAATTACAGTTACAGACAAAATTCAGCACTTTCTAGAGGTGGTTCCCACAGGAATGCAGATGGAGAAAAAGACAGTCAAGGGTTAGGCAAGATATGTACATTTTATAGAAAAAACTTCAGCAAGATAATTTTTACGGTGCCTATTGTTATGTTTGACCAGTAAGAATATAAAAGCAGGGTCCCTCATGCTCAACTATCTGGAATTTCACTCATTTCCAAGCGTTTTCTAGAAGTTGTAAGACAGAGGACATTATCTTTTACCAGAACCTTTGTTTAGGGGAATCTAAAAAAGAAAAGTAGCATCACAAATTTTGCTTATTCCAACTGCTTAGCATAACTAAAAAAACCCAAACAAGCAAAGAAAAAACCCTAAACTTGCTAAAAAATTGTTTTCACATGCAGAAACTTAGAATCAGAGAGAGAAGAAGAAGAAACATAGAACAGAATATCGTAGAGTCATAGAATATCCGTAGTTGAAAGGGACCAAAAATGATCATTAAGTCAAACTCCTAACTTGATCAAAATTACTAGGGAAAGTGTAAATCTGAAAAATTAGTTTGTTCTTTCCTTTTAACTCACATTCTGCCATTCAAAATAGGTGCCCCGTGTTTCATCACTCATATATTCCCTGATGGCCTCTATGCTTCAATTAGTTGCCTATATTATGAAAGTTCAAATTCATTTCATCAAGTTCCAAGATAATTTTAAGCTCAAAGCCATGTCTAGGATAATAAAGGCTTCCTATATGAAGCTTAACACACACACATATTAACAGTTTTGATCCACATATTAGGCTTGGAACTTCACAACTGCCTCTAATTTTTCTGTAGTTCACTGTCTTTTCCAAATTTCTGAACAGACTGAAATAGTCAGGAATGGCAGAGCTAAAAGGAATTTCTGCTTCAATTACACCTGAAGCTGACAGTTTAGACTGATTTATTTCTTAGGAGATTTGGACAACAACTTCAGACACCCATCTTTTTACTAGTCAGGTGGTGATTCTTTTATAAAGCTTCTAATCTTGATAGATGCCTCTATATATTAGTCCAGCTGGATTCTGTGCAAACATTTGTATTAAATGCAACTGCTGTGTGAAAATCTGTTTTCTACCAACTGAGAAACATCTGTAGATTATGTCCTAGTAAATGCAGAAGGGCTTTGTTAATTTTTTTGTTTCATCTTATTTATACTAACCCTCTTTTTATTAGTCTCCCTGCTGTCTAACAAACTTCAATTGATATAACACACTGCTGTGAAAAATCTAGACTGCATATACAGTAACTTCAGTTTTCACTTGCTTAAGGTTATATTCTCCCTGCACGTTGCACATATAACTCTCACAAATGTTAATGGGCTTTAAGATTGTGTACTGAGGGCAAACTGGAGCTCTTATATTAGTTGCTGGTTAGATTCCATCATGCTTCATAAAGCACTAACTGGTAAAATGTAATTGTTAGAACAAGGTCCATAACACAAAAATAATTTAACAAAAACTTTTTAATTCTTTCTTAAAATAAAATTGTGTGTGTATGGTTATGGGATAAGAATTCTAGGGTACTTATATTTAAATGCATGTACAAGCAATTAGTTGATCCTGCGTGGATTCACTTCGGTAATATGTATTGTGGACTGATGAAGCAAAAGCTGCTATCAAAGTGAAAAGGAACACAGGCTTTTATAAGGTCAGCAATTTTTCAATGAACTGGCAGAGCAAGGATTACAGCTTCAGACATCTTGGTACCTATTTAAATATCTAGAACTTTGAACATTTGTTGGTGTTTCTGGGGATAAAATAAATCATTTAGGAAAAGAAAAATGAAAATGGACGCTTTATTACATGTATTTACTTCCCCTTTGAAGTTCGTGTCAGATTTGCTCATTTAAAAGAAAATAATTCCACTACAGTCATTACAGTAATTCAGGTTCAAACAGCCGATGAAACCAAGCTATACTCTGTCTGCTTTGAAGATCTTCAGTTGGTTTTCTCACACACATTTTGAATAAATCTCCTAAAACATAATGCTATGAAAAAAATGACAGACTGGAAGGGAGTAAACCACAGTATCAGGATACTAGAAATTAGAATATAAAATCTTTCTCAAGAAGGTCATGTAATCTCTCCCTCACTACAGCAGAATTTTTTCCTATAAAGCTTTTTTAAGATTCGGTTTAAAAATGAACAAGTGGCATTTCCATCACTTCCCCTGGGAGGCAATTTCATACTTAATGTATTCTCAGTGTATATAAGGTGGGGAGGGACACCCACATCTCCCACTTTGTTGAAAAGTGCTCTAATCATCTGGGAGAGAGGGCAGGTGGGAGGGAAGGAAATGTATTCCACCCCTCTTGTTGAAGCTGTGTCACTATGCAGAAAAGATTTCAGGATATCATGGGAGGGAGGAGGGAGAGGGAGAGGGGAAAGAAAAGAAAGAGCTGTCTGCTAGTTAGCACATGCAGTTTGGTACGGGGAATCCTAGGTTATTGCTATGAGTTTTACTCTAGAGACTTTATTTTATCCACTGGTCAAGATAAAATAGGAAACATTTCTAGCTAATTTGTCTACGGATCTTATTTTTATAAGTTCATATATAGAAATACAAGATCGAAGCAGCATGACCATCTGTTTTTCTCAGATGGTATTTTGCATCATGTGGATAGATCTGGAAAAAAAAAAATCCCACAACTTCTCTGGACAATCTGTTGGTGTTACATACAGTGCCTCATGCAAATTCCAGATTAGATGGTAATTTCACCTGTGCTACTCAGTAATACATAATTAAAGGTAAATCATTATGTTAGTAGGAAAATTAAATCATATTTATTTACCTTGATTTATCTACAAAGGTATTTTCTTGGCTTTGGCAACCATTATCCTCCTTCCTGTACTACTGGAATTAAAAGTCCAACAAGGTTTAAGCAGACTGAGTTTAAAGCTATGCTGTGTTTGATCTTCATGCTACATCAGTGTTAGCATTCCTACAACAGTAGTTCAGATTTGCTAAAGCTGTATTCCTTGTGACAGGCTCTTTTCTTGTCACATGGAAATTCAGCCATTGCTGTAATACCTCCTGTTATGAGGTAGAGATAGGACAGGGCTTACTTTAATAAGTGTAATAAAGCATGGATACTTGAAAGATTAGGATTCTCTCTAAAAAGTGAAACTCGGGTTCCAATCTGTAAATGTGGAGTAGTGATCTAATTCAAATCGTAACTCTACCATAAAACTAAACTAACTTGCTCTGTTTTTTTCTGTTCATATTCTGATTTTTTTATCAAGACGTTTTTACTGAATGTCTCATCATTGGAGGATTTCTGGATTTTGTCAATGAAAGCACCTTTGTGCCTAGTGGAATACTTTTCCAGTGGGTAAGTGGCAGAAGAAAGTAATGGGGGGGCCAGGGGGGAACTCTATGAAAGTCAAAAGATGAAAGTGTTATGACACTTAAGCAAGCTCAGATAAAATACTTGAGAAAACTCAATTTTAGCTCCTGTGATATGTAGACTAAAGTTGACTATGACTCTCATTCAGTCATAATGATAAGTCTTTGGCTCCAAACTCTATCTCTACACTTTATTCTTCTCCATCTGTTCAATCAAGTGTCACTCTTAGCAACTTCCTTCATATCTTTCCCTCACACAAACTTCCCTCACACAATTCCAGAATGGATGAATACATTCCAACTACAATGAGCACCCTCTAGCTGTTTTCTGTACCATCCTCTTTGTTTTGTGCTGGGCCATCTGTCGTCCTTAGAATGCGAGTCCTTTGGAGCAAATGATTCATTAGTCATTGAACAGTGATTTCTGAGAGAAAAATTTATATTTAAACCACTAACCTTGTTACATTTAGAGTTTGGAGAAGTTGCAAGATACCTTATTAAATAAGTTCGATTAAATATAATTATTAAATCCAATACCTGTGGAAGTGAAGTTGTGCATGATTATCTGTGCTATTATATGCAGTTTGAATGAATCTTCCATATCTCTCTTCAATTTCTACAGTACAAAGTACTTCACCTCGCAATATATCTTCAGACAAAGGTTGTTATTGATTCTGGAAGTCACATTCCTGCAAGTGGCAGAAAGATGCTGTGCACCACTTTCTTTTCCTTCCATTCCAAGCACCCATTGTTGTTGCAAAACAGATGAGACTCAGGATATTTACTGTCTACTGTGCATAAACTCAAAGTGGGCTGCACAATTCTTACTTATCTCCTTGATAGTGAAGAAAGGCTTCCAAGAGTGAACTCATTTGTCTGAGTGCTCATTTCACTTTCTACAGGCGCATATCAAGATTAAGTAGGAAATCACTGTATCTTTATGTGCTTTTACAAAGAATGCGTACAGACTTAAAATGACAACAAAATTCCAAATTGATATTCTCAGTGCAGTGCCTGTCAATACAAAAGCAACTACATTTTTATACACTCAAAAGAAAAACAGAATAGCAAATTCAAATAGTAAAGAAGGCAGCATAATCTAACACAGCACCAATCTCAAAAAGCATACTTTGATCTTGATCAAAGGTAGAGAAACTGGATGGGTACCTATCTTCACATCATCCACAGCACTCCTCCTGTAGTAGCAGATAGCAACTGCTGACTTCACAAGAGTGAGTAGCTGTTACTCACAATGAAGTCAATGAAATTACTCATGTAACACCACCAGTGACAGGAAGTGATTCAAAATCTGACATTTAGTGAAAAATTTCTGACCCGCTACCTCAGAAAAAAGTAGTTGGGACAAAATGTAGTCATTTTTAAAGAAACAGCCATCTCAGAAAAAAAAAAAAAAAAACAACTAATTAGGAAAAAGACCCGCATAACACAAAAACAACCACCCTAAAAAAAGAAAAAAACACTGCAAAACCTCCAAACCCTCAAAAAAAAACCCGAACAAAAAATAACCACCAAACAAACAAAAAAAACCCCACCTCAAACCAATAAAAAAATGAAAACACTGAAAAGTAGAAGGAAATCCCTGTAAATAAGTGAGAGATCTTACTATAGTAAGTTATGATAATTTTATATTTTCAGTACCTTTGTGAAAAAAGATTGGAAAGAGAAAACTTTTCGGATTTTAAATTACTGTAACAGTAGGGATCCAAAAGGACTTGATTAAAACTGTCAGATATGAAATGGATGAACTATATAGTGCATGCAAAACATACATGTTGTTCATGATTTTCTCCACTTCTGATTTTCAAAACCCTAAAAGGACACCCTATAATTCCTCACTAATGTCCTTGATATGAGTTAAACAACACTTCCACTTCATAGCTTTATCCCCTGAAACACTTCTGAAAATACCCTCTCCTTTAAAAAAAACCTTCTTCCACTAACTCTTAGTCAGCCATAAACACCTTCCACAAGTGTTGTTCTAGTTTCTCCCACAGTCTCTTCACCAGAAAATTGAACCACATGCTATAAATTCAAATTGATGCAAGCCACAAAAAAATGTGTTCAACAGACAAAACTGATGGATCTCTATATATGTGCTCTCTTACTTACACAAGAGGTCTGCAGCACAGGGGACCCAAACCAATATTTCTGAAAATTCATACTATATAAATTTATGTTTCCAACATACTTGTGAAAAAAAAATCAAAAGTAGGACAGCAATTTTCAAGTCTTGTTGTCCATGGCTATACCACAGCAGTGGTGTTTGAGAGGCTCTCGAGGCTAGTAACTCAACCTTCCCTAGCTTTGGCCATAAGGATCAGCTGCACAGAGCTATGTAAAGCCAGCTCATGACCACACCCTCACCATTAGCCTTGTAAAGCTCGGCTCCCCATTAATGCCATTTCATTGTAGGTATTTTTAGAGTCTAGTTCAGTTTCTCTCTTAGGTTTCTACTTCCTTGTTTTCAACTGAAACTCAGAACTCATAATGTTGTCTGCCAGCGCTATGAGAGTAGAGAAAGTACTACTACAGCCTTTGAAATGTGTCAATTTATTTAATGCATCTGAACAAATGGGATTGAATTTTGGTTTATAAGTTAAAATCTTTGAGTTTCAAAACCTATGAATGCAATAGGTATTTAAAGAATGCTCCACCTTGAAGTGATTTTTATTTTTTTTATTTTTTGCATAATTTTTATATGAGCCTTGGAATTGCACAGCAGCGGTTCAGGAAGCAAAACATGAAAAAAGACAGGTATTCAAAATGTTTGAAAAAGACTGCGTATCAACTATGAGCGTAATTTTTGAGGGTTTCCTGGCAAATGTTATATGAAGTCTTATTTGTATGAAAACTCGAGTTTGGAATATATCTCTCTGGAATATATCTCTCTAGATTTAATTTGCTGACCTATATTCATGTCCTATTCAACTAGACTATAAAAAAAGACACTATAAATGAGCCCTTGTCTTGCAAGAGTGAAAAGGATGATGACAGTACAAGATGAGGATGGTTTAAGATATTTGCCTAATGCCTCTGCAAAAAATCTTTACTCATAAAGATGTAGTCACAAAGCCTTGAATGAAGACAGTAAGGTCTGGTTACACTTAATTAGGAGCTGCAGGATACTCCTTGGACACTGAGCTTTAAGAAACACTTGAGCTCTCTAATATCTTAGCAAATATATCTTAGTAAATATATCTGAACTTCTCACAGATCCATGTATTATTTGCAAATAGACTATAACTTTTGTCTTTTTCCTAAGCCACTAAAGTTAACTGTAGACTATTCCACTGAGTTTTGTTTTTTAGTGTCAGTGAAAGGCATCATTCAATGTACATGTACATATGGTATATCATGGGGGGAATCACTCAGCCAAAATTATACATCTGAAGGAAATTGTTCTACTAATGACTTTTTTTGTTTCAGTGCCCCGATTAGGGAAAGTGCTTAGAGATCACGTCAAAATACAGAGTCTTTCTATAATCTAAACCAATACATCTTCTGTACAATATCCTATTATGAAAATTCTGTAACAACAATCAGCAGTTTGAACTTTCATCTACCAGGTGGTTTTGTGTGTCATATGTGTCCGATCTTTAAACAAACATTGAAAAATGACGCATTTTTAAGTGCCTCTGCTCCATTTATAACCTATCTGGTAAATGAGTGTTTAGCAGAGCAATGGCTTGTACACTCTGGAAAGAGGAGTTTAATGGTTCATACACACTTCATTTGAAAAATATCAATAACCATTCACAAGTCTTTTCTTGCATAAACTACATGAAAATCCCTATGTAAATGGTGCATAGCTTCTTTATGATTCATGATATGGGTTGGTTGTGTTGTGTGGTTTTGGTTTTTTGTTTGGGATTTTTTACTGTTAAATCCCTTGTAAAAGCTTGGCTTTACCTTCAAAGTTTAAAGCAAATTTCCACTGGTGATAAAATACATGTTTCACTCCCTATAAACATTTTCAGTAATATATAGAGGCTGTAAGGAATGCTTTATTTTGTCCCATTATTAAAGTTGAAAATAGTCATATAGAAGTAGTCAATAATACCTATTTGGTAGATTGGCAGAGTAATTCATTCAGCCAAATCCAGAAGCTAAAACCAGAGCTGTATTATAAAAACCTTGGATATTTATTCAAGGCATTTAACTATGTAAAAAGACAGAGACTCGGATTGCTGATTTTCAAGTGTTTCCTTAGTAGACAACCACGAGTTTAATGATGTTAAACCATGGCCAACAGGAGCACAGAACAGTGACTTGGACAAGTCTGGGATAAGCAAAACATGCCGTTTTGAATTTTTATTTAACAGCACTTAGATAGCTGTTATCTAGCTATCCATTTGGGCACACTGTTCTCCTTTGGACTCAAACTAGGAATAACTAGCTGATGTGTGGAATGTCTGAAGTTTTCTCTGTTCAAGGACCACCATGTAAGTGATTTGGCCTGCACAGCCGGACTGCATTTTTTTTTAAATATGTGACAGTGTAATATTAAAAGATACCATAAGCTTCTTAACCAGATCCAGTACTTTTTTAATCCCTAATGTAGATTTGGACTTTCTAGAATAAGACTTACCCTAGTATTCCCCAGTGAAAGTGAAACGCCTCAAAAATAGACCTCTTGAATGCAAAGAAGCATTGGGAGTGTGTGGGTGTATATGGGTGTGTGTGCATGTTTTAATTTTGTTACCTTGCTTGTTACTGTATTTGGTTTTGCTGAATAGATGATAAATATTGTAACACAAACACCAAATATTAACTGCAAGAAAAATTAGCAAATAATTGTCTTTCCTGGTAGACAGGAAGTTCTTTTATCCCCTTTTCACATCAGGTGCCTGACACATTTCAAGTAATGTATCTATCAACTTCATTGCCATTTGAGCTAGGCTAAAATCCTCTGCCCTATGACTCAACCACTAGCAAAATACTGGAAGGTGACCTTTGAAATTTTATCATTCTGTTGGAAAAGGGTATAATTTAAATACTGAAACCTATCTTTAAAAACATCAAAATTCTAAGGGAATTTAAGATTAGATTTCGCCGGATTTTTTCTCACATATGTGAGAACTGAAAATATTTTTAGATGAAAATTAGTTTTTATTTTCCTTATGAAAGTTTGGGATGTTGAATTCCAGGTATGTAATTGCAAGATTATCTTGTTGTAAGATAGAACCTGGGCTTTTGCACAGAAGAGCTCATTTTTTTTCTTCAAGTTATAATTAGGAAGGGTGTGGTCACAGAAAAGTGTTAAATTTTTGCCCAATCACGTCTACTTTTGTGTAAAGTGAAATGTTACCTGGTATTGTCCCACAAAGCTTATGAACAGAAGGTTTGATTGAAGATTTAATAAAATTAACACTACTTTCTTATTTTCCTCTTTTCTTCTTAATCTTCTCTTCAAGATGAAACTCATCAGCACTTGACAAAAACTGCAAATAACAGCCAGATGCAGGAGCTGGTTTTATCTTTTTATGCAAGTATGTGGTGCTAATTAGTGCAAATTGATTAAACTTTAATTGCCTGATCCATGGCTAATTAATATTTATAAGATGAATGAGCAAGAAAACTAGACATTTATTAAAACACTTTAATGATTTTTCATATGTTTTGACAAAGCAAAGCAAATAGATGTTATGAGTTTAGATGTGCCAGACATAAGTACAGTATTTCTTACATTTTCTATCAGCATCAGAAAATGAATCATTTTCCCCTGCAAACTACTAAAGTAGTTTTTCTCTTCCACACTAATATTATGGTGCAATGCTGTAGTTTCTACTTCATAATGCAATTTGTTGAACAACAGAATGACATAGAATTATCATGCCTCATGCTACCAAATACACAGTACATCAGAAAGAAATTTGTGCTCAAGTCTGCTTTTTTTAAATGCACTGAATTGAATAGACTCAGTTTCTTCCAGCTATGTCTACCTCAGCTGAAAAAATACTATTTCAACCCAAGTCTAACAAGATTGGTTTGTAGCTATCAACAGATTACTTCTTCCACTTCTGTAAAAGAGTACCTCTCATTGACATACAAAATGAGACAATGATTCTTTCCTAATGGTAACCCCGACGCTTTGAATGCACTGTGTGAAAAAAAACCCAAACAAACTTGGCTTGCTACAATAGTGTCTAAAATTATTTAAAATCCATTATGCCGCTTACTTTTTCTCAGTCCAGTGGAAAGATCTGTTACTGCTTTCTTTCATTCTGATCCACCAAAGTGGATAACCTGATATACAATTGTTTTTAGTAGTTCCCTCTTGGAGATAGCCCATATCTAATCAGGCTTTCATTTCAGGAAATGTGTCTTCACCTCCTCTCAACCTTCCTACATTCCTTTCCTCTGGACCAGTTTGTAGTCTAAAAAAGAAGCAACAGAGATGTCCCGAGGTGAATCTTTGTATGTGCTAATAGATAAAATAGAAAAAATAAAATATATGTAGTTTGCAAAATTAAAAATTATCTGACTTGTTTCAGATATGGCTAATAGTTAGAAGCTAGAAATGAAGCCAGTTAGGGCTCAGATTTCCTGCTCTTTGGTGTAAATGACATTTTTGCACATAAACATCACCAAAAACTTGTGGCATCTCTGGCAATCCAGCCAGAATAATCTTTACCATGTATTATTTGGTAGCATAGATGTCACTTTTTCTTTACATCTCCAAAGAGATGTAAAGGCTTGATAAGTAACGAAACCACAATGGAACCCTTGAGCTACATTTTATATAGCAAATAAAATGATATTGCCTCTCTTTGCATAAATAGATGAACTAAATTCATCGACTTTGATAACTAAAAGAGGGTGATCACTGACCACAGGACCATTTTGTACAGACTGGCTCACATAAACACTGCTGAAAACTGTTTCCATCTTAACATATCTAGATGACACATCCAAAATAGTGACAAGGAGGATAGTTAAGTTGGTAATCAGATGCTAACTGCTTTCTCCCTAGTTCTCTTCCAGCAGATTAGATACAATCATAAGACCTCAGCCACTTCAAGACCAAATGATCTCTGAAATTCCAATGCACTGCAAGATGCTAATTTTAAAACTTTTTTATGAAATTCCCTTTATTTTCATTTTCTCTTTGTTTTAATTTTTTTGGGGGGTGGAAGGTAATGTAATGAATCAGTTAATTTTTTATTATAAGTGGTCCCCAAATAAATAATTTTTGAGAAATAATTGTAAGCGAAAAACACCGAAAACCTTCCCATATTTAGTGCAGTCAATTAGTAATTCATTTCAGATAATACACTTTTGAAGCCCTTCTGCCCACATACTCACACACCCCCTACACACAGTTTTTTGATCCACTAAAAACATTCTGTGGTGGAAATTTTAGTAAAACACTCTTACTGTGATCCAATTAGGCAATGCAAAAGAACCCCACCACACAAATATATAAGAAACAGGAATCCTTTTAGAAAATAAAAATCACCTGGACTACTAAGTGATTTGCTGTAGCAAATTATTAGAAGATTAGATTAACTTTCACATTCAGAAAGAGTTTATAAATAAATCTATCTAAACATAAGAGAAAGCATTTTAAATGGATGAATAAATGTGATAGCCCATAGAGTAGCAACTATAAAAAATGTGAAGAGCAAAAAATAATAAGTCATTCATTGTGTACATGAAGAATTCAGAAAATTTCTGCTAAAGTCAATTACAGATATCTTTATGTACTATAATTTCTTAGTAAGAATTTGAATTATGCAATAGATAGTGCTTTCTGGAGCACATGGGAAAAAACTGCACACATATTATGGAGCTATGTGTAAAGAAAGAATCACAGAGTCACAGAACTGTTGAAGTTGAAGGAGCACTGAAGGTTATCTGGTTCAAGACCCCTGCTTTAATAGGGCCACTTAGATCCTGTTGCCCAGGGCCTTGTCCACACAGCTTTTGAATTTCACTCTCACAATAAAAAAGTGTTTCATTAATCTTAAGTAATCTGATAAACACACTAACATCATCTGCTTGTTCATACCACAATGAGTGTTATGCACACAAGATTTCTTTCACTGGCCCTAAAGCTCAGTACATATAACAAAAATATAAAAATATATTCAAAGTGGAAATTCAGTGAAATTTCACATATCACATGACAATTACGCAAAAGACTGCTGCCATTTGAAACAATGAAGCTCCAGAAAAAATTGGGGCAGACTAAATCCAAGTTGAAACTTCCAATTCAAATAATTTGCTAATAAAATCTTGATCAAAGTTAGGATCATAGTGTGTTCAGCACTAGTGTATAATTCCAGCCAGATTTGTCCAGATGTCTCCTGATTATGCATTGTTGGAGTTTGCAATCCTGAGGGACAGGGGTCAGGTAAGAAGTAAAGTTAGGCCCCTGAGCTTTAGGAAAGCAAACTTCCAGCTCCTCAGGGAGAGCAGTCAGTAGGATCCCCTTTGTGATGTTGCTCAGGGGTCTGTACCGGGACAAGTGTTATTTGGCATCTTCATTAATGACAGAGGCTAAGGGATTGAGAGTAGCCTCAGCAAATTTGCAGATGACACCAAATTGAGTGGTGCAGTTGACGCAGATGAAGGATGGGCTGACATCCAGAGGGACCTGGACAAACTCAAGTGGGCCCATGGGCATCTCATGACACCAAGTGCAGGGTGTTGCACCAGGGTCAGGGCAGCCTCTGGTATCAGCCCAGGCTGGGGATGAACAGATCAGAGCAGCCCTGCAGAGAAGGACTTGGGGGTGCTGGTGGCTGAGAGGCTGGACATGACCCAGCCATGGGCACTCCCAGCCCAGAAACCAAACGTGTCCTGGGTTGCATCCAAAGCAGCGTGGGCAGCAGGGCAGGGAGGGGATTCTGCCCCTCTGCTCTGCTCTGCTCTGGTGAGACCCCATCTGCAGTGCTGCATCAGCTCTGGGGTCCCAGCACAGGAAGGACATGGACCTGCTGAAACAAATCCAGAGGAGGCCACCAAAATGGTTAGGGGAATGTGAGGACATGAGGCAAAGCTAAGAGAATTTGGGTTGTGTAGAAGAAGGGAAGAATTTGGGATGACTTAACTCTTCCAAAATCAGAAGAGAATCCACAAGAAAGACAGAAGAGGGCTTTTTACGAGGGTATGTAATAATAGGACAAGAGCAAATAATTTTAAACTGCAATAGAGTAGCTAAAGGTAGGTGATGTTTGAGGTATGCAAGTGTATCCAGGATATTTATGTGGGATAGTATGATACTTATGCAGTATGTGTTGAGGGTAGGTTTTGTTGGGGCTTTTTTCTCCTTTTATTTTGGTTTCATTTCCTACAGAAATGTGATTATACAAATTAATAGAAACGTAATGATTTCTAGATTAGGGGGTTTTATTGATGTTAGAGAACAAAAATAGACTATACAAATGTGGGACCTGTTGTATCATTCACTCATTACCGCTGGCATACTTGGAAATGAACATATCCAAGCGTCTGACATCCATAAAAGCAATAATTTGGGAAAGATCATTTTCCAAACTGTGTACAATGTCAAAGGTTTAGTTATATTCTCAGTCAATGAAACTTCATTTGCCTAAAATAGTGTGTCAGGCTGGAATCTGATGTATGGGACATTAGACTCCATATATGCATGCACATAAGGAATAGTCTCTTCTACCTGCATATGATGAGAAAATTTTTGAATAATTTTCCATAACAAAAAAATATTTTCAACCTGCTCAATTGCAGTTAAATGCTTAGACCATTCTTTTTTTGTTGCTGTTTTAAACTCCATTTTGATTTTTTTTCAGTTATAAATACTTCAGTCATAACAGTGGAAATTCTCTAGTTCAAGTCTCTAAAAGTATATCATAACTGTATATTTAAAATAATCCCCAACTAAAATCTATTTTCTTGTCTTTAGGTAATTCAAAGAGAAAATAGCAATCGTGAAGGAAAAATAGGGAGAAGAAAAGAGAAAAAGAAGGAAATGTTCCTGCCTAAACATATCAATTGCAGGTTCTCAGAATTTTTCCACCACTTTTAAAAAGAGATAAAATTTGCAGAGTATGACTGTACTAAGGAAGGAAGAAAATGGGCTCCTTGAACTGACTGACCCAAGATGTTCTTGCAGGCAGTGCCATCCTAAGAAAAAGAAGTAAAAATGCATTCAAGATTTTTATTAGCATTCTAAATCACTTCCTTTGTAAAAGATGAATAACATTAACAGAATTAATAGGGGATTTTAAAGGACCCTAAAATTAAAGGATAAAACCTTTTCGCAAACTGATATAAAACATAAAATAATTCCAATGCAATGTCTTGTACAGGANCCCTGAGCTTTAGGAAAGCAAACTTCCAGCTCCTCAGGGAGAGCAGTCAGTAGGATCCCCTTTGTGATGTTGCTCAGGGGTCTGTACCGGGACAAGTGTTATTTGGCATCTTCATTAATGACAGAGGCTAAGGGATTGAGAGTAGCCTCAGCAAATTTGCAGATGACACCAAATTGAGTGGTGCAGTTGACGCAGATGAAGGATGGGCTGACATCCAGAGGGACCTGGACAAACTCAAGTGGGCCCATGGGCATCTCATGACACCAAGTGCAGGGTGTTGCACCAGGGTCAGGGCAGCCTCTGGTATCAGCCCAGGCTGGGGATGAACAGATCAGAGCAGCCCTGCAGAGAAGGACTTGGGGGTGCTGGTGGCTGAGAGGCTGGACATGACCCAGCCATGGGCACTCCCAGCCCAGAAACCAAACGTGTCCTGGGTTGCATCCAAAGCAGCGTGGGCAGCAGGGCAGGGAGGGGATTCTGCCCCTCTGCTCTGCTCTGCTCTGGTGAGACCCCATCTGCAGTGCTGCATCAGCTCTGGGGTCCCAGCACAGGAAGGACATGGACCTGCTGAAACAAATCCAGAGGAGGCCACCAAAATGGTTAGGGGAATGTGAGGACATGAGGCAAAGCTAAGAGAATTTGGGTTGTGTAGAAGAAGGGAAGAATTTGGGATGACTTAACTCTTCCAAAATCAGAAGAGAATCCACAAGAAAGACAGAAGAGGGCTTTTTACGAGGGTATGTAATAATAGGACAAGAGCAAATAATTTTAAACTGCAATAGAGTAGCTAAAGGTAGGTGATGTTTGAGGTATGCAAGTGTATCCAGGATATTTATGTGGGATAGTATGATACTTATGCAGTATGTGTTGAGGGTAGGTTTTGTTGGGGCTTTTTTCTCCTTTTATTTTGGTTTCATTTCCTACAGAAATGTGATTATACAAATTAATAGAAACGTAATGATTTCTAGATTAGGGGGTTTTATTGATGTTAGAGAACAAAAATAGACTATACAAATGTGGGACCTGTTGTATCATTCACTCATTACCGCTGGCATACTTGGAAATGAACATATCCAAGCGTCTGACATCCATAAAAGCAATAATTTGGGAAAGATCATTTTCCAAACTGTGTACAATGTCAAAGGTTTAGTTATATTCTCAGTCAATGAAACTTCATTTGCCTAAAATAGTGTGTCAGGCTGGAATCTGATGTATGGGACATTAGACTCCATATATGCATGCACATAAGGAATAGTCTCTTCTACCTGCATATGATGAGAAAATTTTTGAATAATTTTCCATAACAAAAAAATATTTTCAACCTGCTCAATTGCAGTTAAATGCTTAGACCATTCTTTTTTTGTTGCTGTTTTAAACTCCATTTTGATTTTTTTTCAGTTATAAATACTTCAGTCATAACAGTGGAAATTCTCTAGTTCAAGTCTCTAAAAGTATATCATAACTGTATATTTAAAATAATCCCCAACTAAAATCTATTTTCTTGTCTTTAGGTAATTCAAAGAGAAAATAGCAATCGTGAAGGAAAAATAGGGAGAAGAAAAGAGAAAAAGAAGGAAATGTTCCTGCCTAAACATATCAATTGCAGGTTCTCAGAATTTTTCCACCACTTTTAAAAAGAGATAAAATTTGCAGAGTATGACTGTACTAAGGAAGGAAGAAAATGGGCTCCTTGAACTGACTGACCCAAGATGTTCTTGCAGGCAGTGCCATCCTAAGAAAAAGAAGTAAAAATGCATTCAAGATTTTTATTAGCATTCTAAATCACTTCCTTTGTAAAAGATGAATAACATTAACAGAATTAATAGGGGATTTTAAAGGACCCTAAAATTAAAGGATAAAACCTTTTCGCAAACTGATATAAAACATAAAATAATTCCAATGCAATGTCTTGTACAGGAAAATACTGATTTTGCCAATACGCTGACTGCTTTTAATAAAACATACAATGAATGACAATGCACGTCTGTGTTTCTGAAGTGACTTGAACTTCAGTCTTTTATGTAATAAGCAGCTTTTTCATTATCTTTTTTTCTCATTTAAAAAAAAAAATCCCTCTCTTCTCTTAAAATGGTCTGTATCTTCATCTGTATGTAAGGGTTAGAAGTCACTTTCGTGTATACTTTAGGAAAACCACTGTTCAGCAGCTAAACATTTTCTCAAATAGTCCAATTGGATGATGACAATCTTTTTGCTCTTGGCTTTTGGTAGAATAAATTCAAAATAGCTTCTTGGCATTTGTTTTGCTGTTTTATTTTGCAGATGACCTGCAGCAGACCACATGGAAAGGAAGTATTTCAAGGTATAAAAACACATGTGCTTGTGTGTGTCTATGTAAGTATGTATGCATGTATGTGGAAATCCATTTCCATTTTTACTTTTTCCAGTAATTGAGGGAATTTAGATGCTATTTTTGACATCAAGCTTCTTTTGAAAGACTCTTGAGTCTGCACTCATTACTGCTGATTAATGCAAGCTACAAAGTATTTGATGTCCTGGTCATCTTGTCAGTCAACCAGAACAATAACACTGTCTTTCTGTTTGTGAGTCTGGGGTTCCTTTTCAGGAAAAGCAAAACTGGACAAGGATGGCGAAAATCTGGCACATACCTGGGTATCATCTGAATGTGTTTGGAATACAATTGGTTCAAGGAACCGGGAAAAAGTCGAATATTCCCATGATCCCTAACATATATTTAAAAAAGCAGAAAGAGACGATACAGAATTAGAATGAACTTCTAACTCCAATATAATATTATTGCAAGAGACTATGCACAGTTCAATTTATAAATTTATCTAAATTTATCTAAATGTACTTTAAAAGTAGTTAAAACGCTTACACATTTTCATGTTGGAAAATAACCAAGATGTCTTCCAGCTCTGACAATTTAAAAAGTTACTAAAATCCCAACTCAATTTTGTTTCTTAACTATTTGTTGACAGTTTAGTAATTAGGCTTTTGATACATCATTGTTGATTCCCTTATGTGTTTTTCTTCCTCTCATCTTCACTATTTCATACATTTGTCGAAGAGTATTAATGATATTTTAATATTCAACAGGTAACATAATCTTTTCAGTTTCTACATAGTTTCCTTCAAAAGTTCATTCATCCACTCTGATTAAGAGTTTCCAACATTAAGTGGAGACATCCTGTCACAGACATACAAGTTATTGACAAATAGAGAAAAAAAAGGAAAAAAGAAGTCAGAACCAGTCTTTGACCTAGATCCCAGGAACACACATTTTCTCATGTACACACATCTAATGTGCTGAGAGTAGATATATCTAAAAGGACACCTAAAAGAAACCTAACTGGAGCAAGAAAAGTTCCAGAGGGTTGCAAGCCATCAGAACAGGCTCCCCTGGGAAGTGGCACAGCAATCAGCCCAGCAGAGTTCAAGATGAGTTTGTAAAATACTCTGGGCCATTTTGGGGATGTCCTGTGCAGGGCCGGGAGCTGGACTCAATAATCCTTGTGTATCCCTTTCAACTCAGAATATGTGCTGCTGTGACCATGATCTTTTTTCTCTAAGCAGTGTAAACGTACCCAGGCAATGGGACACATACTGTGAGAGCAACTTTTTCTACAATTAACAATAGTTGATTTTTTTAAAGTATTTAACTGGCTGGACAGAGGTTTAGACAGACTGGCTCTAAAATTTCAGCAACACCAACATCTATTTTTCGGATTTTTTCTCTGATTGTATCTATGAAAAGGAGAATATGATACGCTTCCTCTTTTACTGTGTTTTCTTCTGCATAGTTCTCAAACCAGCACAACAGTTAACTAGCAGTAAATTTTTTGTAAAGTAATATAAAAAAAAATTTCTGTAAAATCATCTAAAACAGTAAAATTACTGCAGAAGACAAGTATTCAAGAATAACATTTTGACTAACTGCCTTCAAATATCAATGTCTGATACTTTTCTTGCAGGGGAAAAAAAAAAGAAAAAAAAAAAGAAAAGAAAAAAAGAAAAAGGCCAAGAATGAAAGATCGCAAAGAAAAAAATGATAGCTAAGAATCATGTCTCAGTCTTCTTTATGAGCACAACTCTCCCTCCCCATAACAGATGAATATAACTAATTAATTAGACCAGAAGCTTATTCTCTCTTGCCTTTCCTTCTCCAGCGCTGCTTTCTGCTTTCAGCATCAGATGTTCAGCTGTGTTTGTCCAGAAAAAAGCTACTCAGAAAACACCGGGAAGGTAAGATGCTGACATTACCAAATTCTGAGTGTTAGGATCCATCTCTGTCCTCAGTCAAACTGATACAACTGCCTCTCTAGTTGTGTCAAGTGTTGGGTTGCACTAGAAGTGAGCTGAACTACAGGCACAACTGGACCTTAATCTTTTAAACTGCTCTTTAATAACTTGAGTGCTTAGTTCAAAATTGTTCCACAGGTAAATCAGTTACTGTGTTAAGTGAGTCTGCCACTAAAACAATGAGAAAATATACCTAAGCTGTTTATGCAATTCCACATTTTCACTGAACACACTGAAATTTACTGACTGTAGGTGTTTACTTTTTAAAAATATTATCTTATTACAGTCTGTTCACTTTTAAAAATTATAATTTTTACGAGACAAAATACACACCAAAATTGTAGAACACATTTTCAGGCTTTGAAAAACAGCTATCACTTTGACTTCAGTGGATCTATTCATTTTTCTCAGGGATGTAACAATTAAATAGATCTATGAAGAACTGGGTATGAGGCCCTCGAGGTCACACTGGACGTGTTTTCTCAGTTTGCTCATGCTGAGCTAAAAAGCTGTTGTCTAAAGCAGCAGCAGCAAAAAGAAAATGCATTAAAAAAAAAAATCAGACTCCTGTGAATTTATGAGGAGTGCATCACAAAGACAAATATTTCAGCCATGCAATTCCATTCGGCCTTTTCAGCTGTGTGTCCATAGCAAGTCAACGGCTAAATTGAAAAATCAATTCCAATTTAAATTATTGGAATAAAGAACACCAGGAGTCAGAGATAAAATGGCTTTGTTCTCTGAGATCCTTTTTAATTGGAAAGTTATTTCTTCAGGGTATTCTAATGGTTCTGAGGAAAGATTGCAAAACAAAGTTGATCGGCTGGGGGAAGGTTAATAGCTAATGTGCTTTTCTTGCTGCACAGCAGCCTCCTGTCTTTATGACAGCCTCCATCGTATGTGAAAAGAACCATGATTCTAAATAATTTCATACATGTGACTGTAGTGTTTCCCTCCATTTCCCAAAGAAATCTTATTGTGGATGCTACTCTGACATGTTCATAGTGGCCTGACATATTCTGACCAGAATTTCTTTGCTTACAGGTGTTTATATGGTCATTTGGTTAAACATTCCATGGTGGTGAGGGGTTTTGCTGCAGATTAATATGATTTTGTAAGAATCAGAGATATTTTAAATAACACAATTATAGCTGTACATATGGAAAGATTTTTGCTTTTATTTCAAGACTATTGAAACAGTAACCAAGGTGGACTGTCAGCTACTACAGGTAGAAAAATTGCGGCAAAATTTATTACAGAGAGGAAATAGGATTATGCTGACATGGGACAGAGTGAGAAAGGAAAGACAAATCCTTTCTGGGAAGAATAAAAGAGAATTAGTAAAAGTCATTACATTTAAATTAAAACAGAGCAGAAAAGAAAGCCTTGCTTCTCATATAACCAACATCTAGAAGTGTCATGGTTTAGTTACAACATCAGTGTAACCTTTGCTCTGTTAGCAGGAAACTGTTTAGGGCAGCTGTAGATTAGAAATCTTAAATGGGCATTTAATTTGAAATTAATAAAACAGTTATGGTATGTGTTAAGAAAAGTTACTGAGGTTTGCTTAGTATATTTAATTAGTGTAAAAGAGATAAATCTAGTTGCCATGTAATGAACTGAGAACTGCAGATACAGTAAATGTGTACTTACGTTCCTATTATTAATGCATTAAACTTGTAAGAATGTTTAGGAATTTAATTAGCATTTAATAAGATAGCTATAGCAAATTACAGTAGTTAGATGTTAAATGTAAATTAATATTTTTAGTATTTAATTGATATTAACTAATTAATTACTGTTTATTACATGGCAACTAGATTTATCTTTTATAGAGTTATTAAATCTAAATTAGAAGTTCTATTTTAAGTGGCCTCTACTCAATTAAAAAAAAGACAGTATCTGGGATTATCAGGGTTTACCTTCATGAAGAAATTTGGTGTGCCTGGGATATTAAATCTAAAACATAAATTATATACTGTATAAGTAGATTAAGTATCTTCACACAGGGGGAATATTATTCATGTGCACAATCCCAAGAAAATGGAATTATTCAATTGACTAGAAATCTTTTGTGGAATATTCCCTGAATTAGGCAACAGAATGGGAAAAGTTTTCAAAAAAAGTATATTGAAAGATCAAAAAAAAGTTTTCTCATCCTGTTTGGAACTAACTTTCCTAAAGCTCAATGTTATAGAAGGGGATAGGCAATGAGGTTTGAAAAGGTCCTCTACATAAGATAATTGCTTTAAAAAAATCTCACCACAGACAACAAATTGTGGGTTTTGGATGTGGAATACTTTGGAATTTCTATCCTTTATTTAAAAGGGAATGACACTGCTCTGCATCCACATTGGCACCCTATACTGACAGCTATGTAATACTGGCACTATGAAATAGTTTAGATGCAAATAATAGCAAGAGCTTATAAGAACTTATTTCTAAGAGAAAAACAATTTACACAAGTTAAAAAGAATGTGTGCTAAGCCATCTCTTCCACTGGTATGCTGAACAAGGGGTTGCTGTGAGTTCCTGGGGCTGTGTTTCTATAAAAGGCTGAGGTACGTAAAGCATGAAGGAGAGGAGTTTGGATATCAGCTTTAACTCAACATGTGACCTCCTTCATGACTTCAAAGTCCTACAAGTGCTTGCCCAGACATGGACATAGGCAGAACTTTGCTGTGTGAGAAATACCACATAATCATTTGTCTAGCATGTAAGGCTGTCTGGGACACCTCAGCTGGAGGTGTCAGAAGCATTGGACTTTCAGGAAATTCACTTCAGTCCCTAAGCCTTTTGTTCTACAGCTGTGAAATATGGAATATTTTTACACTTGTGGAATAATCTCCTGTTTATTAAAAAATTATTTATAAAGTCTACTTTATCTGCAAATTCTGCAGTCTTTGTATATTTTATTTCCTAGTTTTTTTATTTATGTCCTTCTGGATAAGAAATAAAGATAGCAAAATCAGACTACAGAAAGGTCTCTGGGGGGGCAGGTCTCTAAATCATAGAGATTGTAGAGAGTTGCAAAAAAATCTTACACTCTGGATTTTTTTATTACATTTATTGCTGTCTGGATCCTTTTAACCTTTAATAATTTTATTGTAAAGCTACTCTGGCCTTTTATAGTTTCTTTCATTTTCCCTTGTCATTAGAATAATACTTTCTTGTAATTTAATCTTAGTACCTCTTATATGTCAGTTTCGCCTCTACAGACGTATTCAACTACTTCTCATTGCCATTATCCCAGTATAAATAAAAACCTGATTTTATTCAAATCATCAGCAAAACACAAGTGGATTTGAGTAGGCCAAGGATTTTGACTGTTCTTTAGTTCTCCACTATTCTTAATTCTCCATTGTTCTCCACTTATATTACTGGTTTTTTTGCAAGTCACTTCATTGACCACTTAGTTTACATCCAAGTATCTGAACAAATACTATGTCCATACCCTTTTCTATCGGCACTTCCTTAATGACAAAGGCTCTGATTTCTGGATAACCCTTTTGCCTGAATCATGACACTGTCCTCTACAAATCTAACTCAGGAATGTCTTTGGTGATTCATGACTGGATGTACTTGTCACCCACCAGATGGCTGCGCAGCAAAAGTTTCCCATGAGTACAGCGCCTGGAGATTTCAAGCTCTATGATAGTTGGTCCAGGAATATTTCATACTTGCTCTCATCAAGCCTTCAGGGTCTATAGCAGATGCTGCTGCAGTTTATTTATTTGAGTGCTACCATACCCCTTCCATTATCTCGCTGCCCTAACTGGTTTAGTAAATATTTTAGATCTATATAGCTAATGCAGAGTAAGTAGGGTTTAAATTACAGGTTGATACATCTGTCAGTATGTGAAAATAATGCCTTTGAACTGAAATTTCTCCTCATCCATTTCACAGAGGACTACATTTTTTTGGATGAAAAAAAATTCCAACAAAACCCAACCAAATTAAAACCACAACGATAACACAAGAACATATGAATTTATTTAAACTTGTAAAAAAAACAATTTTCAAGCTGCATTATTTTTTCAGTTACTTTACAATTCATAATCTCCTAAATATGACTGAATCTAAATGGATGGGGAAGAAAAGAAACTGTACTTACTTCTGACAATATTGACATTCTTAGGACAATTTCCTGCTTTACTTGCAATTATCATGCATTTCTGGCTCTCATTTTGCCATTCACCTTTGCAACAAAATGGCATCTTAAATTGTTCTTGACATGATTTTCCCAACTTTATGTATTTATGCGCTATATATATATATATATATATATACATGTATGAATACACGCATATAAGGACACATATATTATTGAAGTCCTGTGTCTACTAAGTTCTTTTTTAAGGATAAGGATAATTAGATGACTCCATGGCCACTCGGTCACTGTGATTACGGAAAGCCAGATTTTGAGCCTGGGTGTGTGTAAGGAAGTTGTATTGATACATTTATATACAGCTACTTTTTCTCCCCCATCAGGACTGATTAACATTTTACAATAGTCCAGACAACATCTCCTTCTCATAACAGTCCTAATAAGATATGACTGTATAAAGCCCATGTACACCACATTTAACTTGCAGAGGCAGAGGATGTATGTGCCTGAGGTGACAAAGTGCAGCATCTAATCATTCTATTCTGTGCTGATTGCCCTGTTTGAAATAATATGCATTTGAGAAAGCAGATGTATAGATTTCCTTGGTTTCACCTAAATCAAGACTTAGAAACACTTAGGAGAGACTGTAAGGTCTTAATAGTTTGAAAGTACTGTTGAACATGTTAAAACTGAAACCTGAAAACATTTGACATGAATTCTTTAAAAGATTTCGGACCGTACAACCATCAATCTGCAATGCAGGACTTAGAGACAGCAATCCCACCTGAATCATGCTACAGTTAATATGTACTTGCTAATATAATTTATCAAGCATTCTAAATCCGCATGACACAAATGTACACCATTCAGTCTGAAAAAGTTCATCAAGAGTTGTAAGTAAAACTGAATGAATGCATTATAAGCTCTTTCCATGCAGTGTTTTCCCCTATCTGTCTCCTTAAAACATTTCACACTGAATGGTTTCCTGCATGCTCTGCTGCAGATTTATTCTTCTCCTGATGCACGTGTGTAACTCCCCATTAATGTTAGTAGGAATGAGATTTACGTATGTGCACTGAGAGGAGAACAGACCCCATGGTATTTTATTCGCCTATACAGGATTATAGCCTCTGAGGATAGATTTGATTTTTTTGTTGTTAGCAAAAATGCAGCTTGACAAGTAGCTTTTTGATTGATAATACACTGGGAGTCATAATTTATATAATCTTACACCTGCTAGTGAACATAAAGGTCACTTTAAAGATGTGAGTTGTGTGTGCTGGGGCAGAGCATAAACCAGAGGGTCAGTTTTCAGTGCTTACTGTATGGCAGAGAAACAGACAAAAACTCCTACCAATGCTGATAAAATTGAAAATATCATGGCAAGCATTGTAATTAACAGCAAGTTTCCAGAACTTGACATTCTGAGCAAGTGTCATTCCCTAGGTTATTACAGAGGGAATTAGAGTGGCCTTTCACTGTCAAACTGATATATACCATTGGAGCATTGCTGAAGAAAAAGTACCATTCATGATGTCTTTTCAGGATTTAAACATCAGTTGAATTCCATCTCTTTCTATCATTTTCTGAAAATAGATACACATCTCAAAAGGTCTCTATCTGGGGCATTGAGTGGATTCAATATTTCAGCATTTTCTGCTTTTTTTAAAAAGAAGAAATTATTCTATGTGTAAAAACTGTCTTGTACATAGCATCAGCAGGACCTTCTTAAAGCTTAAATATTTTTGCTAGGAGAATGGCTTCCTGAAATGTATTCTTATGATTAATCGCTGGATATACTCATTTTTCTAAAGCATCCTGCTGGTACACTGGAGTAAAATAAGAGAAAAAAAGCTTTCATACTATAAAATAGCACTATTTGTTCTCATTCTTGTTTTTTGCTTATCTCTATGGGGTTTTTTTCCTAACAAATGTATTGCAAATTTGCAATGTCTTGCAAATGTATAAGGAGCTAACTGAGTTTTGGGCAAGGCATAATTTGATGCTTTCTTGTTCTAATCTTCATCTCCTGCTGCAACAAGAGGGAACTATACTTCCTGAAGAGGGACATATTCATCCTTTGTGGCTTTCAGGCAAACAGTACTAGTATGTGTACTAACATATTCACATTTTGCGGTTCTAATGACATAATTTCCATTATTTGCTATAATTATTAATAATATAATGGATAGGTCTAATTTCACTTCAGCTTCCATCTGGGAAATAATCCAAACGGAAAAAAAAAAAAGCCAATGAGATCTACTTAACTGTGTTTGGGTGCTTTGATCAGTTTTCTCCAAGCTCTGAATATGACCCAATCTTGAATGTGTTTACTGATTTTTACTTCAGTATTGATGTTTAGGATTTCCAGTTCATGCAGAAAACTACTGAAGTCCTCTAGGTGACTTGATGACTGTAGTCTCTATCGATTTGAATCATTTGTTTGGGTCAAGAACAGAGGCTTAGAATTTGGAAGTAATATCTTCAACATGGAGTGTTCATTGTCTCCTGTCATGAGAAGAGAATGTATCTCTCTTTTCAGGGTGGGGAAATGGTTACAAGAAATGACTTCTGACATTAATGGAACAGGGGAAAAATTCACTTTCCATGGAAATAACTGCTTTTAGGCCTAGCTTTGTCTTCATAGATCACCATGGTTTACAAATGACCTACAATAAATTAAGTAGACACCTCTGCAATGGGGATGAAAGTCTTGGCAACACTGATTAGTTGTGGCAATTATTTTAGAGATTTATGCAGTGTTTGCCAGAACCTTCTATGTCTTTACCATTTTATCCGTGATACCAGGTTATGACAAAAATGAAAAAAACCCCATAAATAAGAACTAAAAAGAATTTTGTAACATACAATTTATCAATGCTTCTAAAACTAATGAGGGAATGAAAAACATTTTCCTCACAGGAAGGCTATTTTAATAGCATGTGGTAACTTTTATTTCAGTATCTTCAAAAATAGCAGTGACTGACATTATAGAAAAAATCATGCAGAACCACAAAGGAAGCTAATTTGAAACAATATGGTAATGTATTTTGTTCATGTGTATACACTTAAATTTTGAGTTGATATTATTCCACTTAGTTTGCCCAAAGATATTTTTTCCTACATGATGTTAATTCAATTAAGTTAAAATCTTGTTATCAACTTCTCTACTGACTAACAAAAGCTTTTATGTGTCACAGGCAATATTCAACAAAACCTGCCATTGTTGCTAAAATTGCCATTCAATATTGTTCACAGGAATTTAAATTTTACTCCAAATTGACAAAATAATTGTGAAATACTGTAAGATTAATATTCTTACATGGTTTCCCATGCAAAATATCAGAGATTATTATTTTTATCTATCCAACTAAATCTTCATTAATCACTCAATAAAATGGTTAAATAAGAGTACTATTTATATGTATTTGTCATTTGGGATGTATATCCTCTTATAATAGCATTTTTGTCTGCTACTGCATGTTCAGGGGAGGATACAATTGATTCAGGAAGGACCACAGGGATTTTTCGTGGAAGAGCAAATGTAGCACCATATTTTATGGTTGAGGATAGTTTATGAGAGAAAGCTTTCTGCACCTTAGTGTAGAGTGTGAGTGCCTATCTTTAACACGAGCATTGCTAATTCTCAGGCTGATAATACAAACCTTGGTTTATGTGAAGTTATTATTCATTACATTAATTTAAAATAAAGAACAACAACAACAAAATTACTCAGAGAATTAAATAATGACTTCATGTTTTCTAGAAAATAAAAAGTGCTGCAATCATTAACCAAGGTCAAAGTGACATAAATACATGGCAGATCCAACAGCTCAGGGAAGAAAATAACAGCTTGAGGAGATCATGCAGGAAGATGGCAATTCTTTAACAATTTCAATTTAAAGATTTCTAGTGCTGTCTTATTTTTTTTCCAGTTCATGAAATTTTTGAAAGGATAGCTACATTGTTCTTTTCCAGGTAGAGTGCAAAACACTTCTGTTGACAATAATTTTTTAACTGTCCTAGAAGACACAACAGTGATCATAATACTTCAGTGCAGGAGTAGATATCTGCCTAAATAAAAAGAATTTCCTGCTCATGGAAGCTAAAGAATTTTTTAATTAGAAAAAAAAAATACAAGTAAATGGTTAATGTAAAATAAAGTTCACATATGTGCAGAAGAATCACTGAGTTTGGGACATGTTGAGATAACTTAATCCAAGCCCCCTGCTCAAGTTTTCAGCTAGAGCAAGTTTGCAGAGGGCTGTGTCCACTTGATTTCTGGATTTCACCAGGGATGGAGACTCCATATCTCTGGGCAAACTATTTCAATGTGTGCCCATTGTAACAGAAAAAAAAAAAAAAAAAAAATCTCTCTCTTTCTAGAGACCCCAGCACTGGATCCAGCAATTCAATTATCTCTCACCAGGGCTGAGTAGAGGGGCAGGATCACTTCTCCTGACCTAGGGGGAATGCTTTTCCTAATACTACCCAGATTTTTCTGATGGTGCTCTTTTCTGCTACATCACCAAACATTTATATAGTTCCTGGTCAATTTGGGGTACACCAGGATTTCCAGATCCTTGTCTGCAGAGCTGCTTGTCAGCTGGTTAATCCCCAGCATGTGCTAGTGCAATGAATTATTCTTCCCCAGCTGCAAAGCTTTGCATTTCCTTTGCTTGAACTCCATGAGATTCCTCTCTGCCTGATTGAGGAGGATGAGGGTTAGGCATCCTATCGGTCTTTGTTATGTGGTACTTTCCTTCCAGTCACCAAGTTTTAGTTTTGACCCAAGGGACAAATAGGTACAGAAATAATTCTCAAATACGGGAGGTATGGCTCTTGCTACAAACTATGAATAAAATTACAGACCTGGAAGAAATTATTTAATCCAATATTTGTGCTTATATTTAACAGTAAACAAAATGGTCAGTCTGAAGCAGAGGTTAAACATAGGAAGATCTGAAAAATGCTGATTTTTTTCCTTGGCTTTCAATCATGCAAGCTTTGAAATTTTTGCAAGGGGAAAGATTTTTTTTTTACCCCAAAACTGGTATGACTTGTCTCTGCTTGGTATATAAGTTAGAAGAAATTCATGTTATCCAAAGATATCAAGTGTCTCCACTGAGTCTCAATTGCAATGCTTTTTCTCCTTTTCTCATTTGTCTTAGCACACACTCCTTTACATATAGTTTGATATACCTAGATTATTGTCCTCAAATCCACATCTCCCTCCAGATACACCCTAGCATGAGATAAAGTTATTTCAATTTTAAATGTTTCTGTTTCTGTATTCAGTTTTGCATAGTTTTACATTGAAAAGGAGAAATTAATGTCTTGTAGAAAGTACTGGTTTCTCTTGTTACCTTGACAGCTATGATCAGCAACAAACAGAGAACATACTTGGATTTGGAATATTTTAAAAATCTTTTATACTCTAGAATTATCCTTTTTTTTTTTCCAAATTAAATACCGAAGCAATACATAAGAGCAGAGGTAATGCACTATTTTATGCACATCAAAATGCAGAACACATCACAATATTGTTCTACAAAAATAATTATAACTACAAGTTGGGAATTAACATAGATTGTAAAGCAAATATTTTTCTCTGAGTTCCACCCACATGTGTTAGCTTCTCTTGATATTTAATAGCTTTTATTTGTCAGAAAAAATGAAAATACCTGAAAATATGAAGCACGTAATGCCAGAACTCAACTCATCCCACTTCTATACATCACAGATAAAGTTCTTACTTTATAAGAAAATGTCATGTGAATCTAGTCATGGACATAATAGCATTGGACTCCCCAAGGAAACCAAAAGCCCTTTTGCCTTCACTATATCTTCAAGCACACATTACACTAAATGCAAAAGGCAGTGACATCAACGGTCTATAAAAGCATGACCTTCAAGTTGATGGATTTTGAGTAATAAAAGGCCTCAACAGCAGCTGACATATAAACATAAAAGGAAGTTTTAAGGACAACCCACTTTGGTGTATAATGAGTAAGAAATTTAATACTGTGTTTACAGATTCCACAGGCTTTGCTGTGCTAGTTTCACCTGAGAACATTTCTAAACCCAAGAGGAGACTGGGGACAGGACAATGTGTGTGGAATTTAAGATTATGCAGGTATAAATTTGGGAAGGAAGATGATATTGAAAAAAATGAAGGTAATTGGTATCAACTGTGTATCAACTGAAGGTAATCTGTAGGGAATATATATACATACATGTTTCTGAGAAAAAAAATATGATCATATGTCACAAATAAGATTTTGCAGGCAAATTTTCCCAATATCTTGTAAGCTTTTTAATTACAGTCTTGAAAATGTATTTCTATATTAAAGGTATTGAGCTATTCAATGAAATAAAGATAAGAAAGTAATTTGACCAAAGCAGGAGGGCAACGTAGGGGCAAGGCTTCCAAGATGATCCCAAATGAACAGTCCATCCATTCAACGCCCTTGTGAACTGACAAGGTGTCCCAAAACATAAAAATTGCCAAGAGGGGGCAGCAGCATGTTGAGTCATGGGAACTCTCCTCTCTCCGGTGGAAGTCCACAGAAACTGAGATACAAGCACCTATTCACTTTGCAGATCTCTGCTAAATTGGTGCTGAACATGAGATGATAGTGTGATGCTGTCAATATCTTAGGGAAAAAGCAATTGCTTCCACTGTCTAAGAATAGCAGGACTTGTCTGATTTTCTAGAAATTCTTCAGGTGAAGCCCAATTAAAAATCATAGGAAGTTTGAAAACCCTTCAGTAGTCATACACCTCACAAACAAAATGCCATAAATAGTTATCTACTAATTCCAACCCATGACAGTATGTCACCTACTATCAAAAATTTAGAGTAATCATGGGATGAAGTTTTATTACCTACATGCATGGGTGATTCTCTCTGAATAGACAGGAATCAACAGTTCTACATGCATTTTAAGCAACTACATGCACAATACATATGCAGATGTAAGGCAGATTTACATATGCAAAAATGCAATTTCTTGTCCACTGACAAATATTGACTGTCTATGACTGCAACACCACTTTGAATTCTTTGCATACACAAGACTTCTAAATTTAAAGTTATTTGCATGCAGGGAATAAGTTCCCACAGTTCTGCTAACGTGCTATGTTTTTCCAAAGCTTTCATCTATCTATATAGTTTCTTATGCAATCACCACTTTCACGGTATCTAAGGGGCCTAATGACTCCTTGTTCTGCCAGGTTTGCACTTAGAGCTTTTTATTACCACTCTTTAGAAAGGTGTTTGAACTGTGGCAGGTAGGACAATCCAAAGACAGATCTCATTTCAAAGTATTCTGAAGGGAATAGCTAGTAAAGAAGAGCAGTGATTGATGCAATAGAAGACATAAGAGGATTTTCTTCCTCTTTTTTTTTTTTTTTACCAGCTACAGAGAAGTCTAGACTCTTTACTTTAAACTTGAAGTGTTAAAGGGGATTCTTAGATCTGATCATCTCAAAGTCTCTAATCTATGCAAAAAGTGGGTATTGATGTAAAAATAGTACATGTATGAACAACTCAGAAGCATAGCTGGAGTGCAATGTGTATTTGTGGGTCTAAATACTTTGAAAATGCTTGTTCCTGTCTGTGAGACTGGCAGAAGGTGAGAACAGTCAAAGATCTATTCTGTGAAATTTCAGCTCTTTCTTCCTTGCCTACTACTTTTCCCTTCTTATTAGAAAAGTAAAATCAGAGAAATTGGTGAAAACCACAAAATCATTTTCTTGCAAAGAGTATAGTGTATATCTAAGTCTACAAATGTATAGCAAAGTGTATTTATATTCCTGCAATACAGCTAAATTATATAATTTTAATTTTGTATTATTTTAACTGCTTAGTGTTAAGAATATTGAAAGAATGCAATAAATAATTATTTACAGAATAAGTTCTGTAAATATATTATGTCTCATCCAGGTAGCTAGATATGTGCCTTTTATTTTCCCACATATACCTGATTTAAACATTTCTGTGACCAGAAAATCAAAACTTTAACTGTAAGGGTGGGGACTTGACATTTTGATAGAAGAAACACTTAGACTTCACCTTCCATTACTTTAAAGCATGAATTATTAGAAAAAAGTAATGTTTCACTATTCCCCTGAAGAACTGAAATCAAAGGGGATTTTCTTGGCCAGCATTTCTGAGATTCAATCTCATCATTGCTGCATTGGAAGGCTAAGCATTTTCTCTCAGGCCATCACACTGGATTGGACAGAGGAGACCCAAAACATGGAGTAAAAAGTGGGTTACACAATCACTTTTATTCTTTTCAGAGATAATAAACCATAAAGTGAAGTCCTAGCAAGTTATTCCTCAAAGTTAGATGCCATGACTATCCAGATAGCTGATTCAGGTATTCTGAAAATCATGCTTACTAAATCCCTAATCTTATTAACTTTATTAGTCCTGTAAATTTTCAGGTAATTTAAACATTTAAGATCTGTCTTTACAGAAAACAATGCATCACAGTCCATAGCAGAGTTTCCAAAAATCAGAAGCCCTCAAAGCATGAATGTTCACACACACCCCGATCCATAGAGATGCAAGGAATTGAAGTACATAATTACAGTATTTAATAGTACACTGTAAAATGCTAGAGCACTTTTTTACCCCCAGAACCAACTCTTTCAGTGTGACAAGACTATGGCATAAAATACATAAATGACACACACTCACTGCAATTGTGATTTCTTTGATAAAATAGCTCAATCCCAGGGACATTTCCCTTCAGGTAACATTGCACTGTGGATGTACACAGCATGACCCAGGAAATTTAGCAGGAGTCTATTATGTCACAGTGTAAGAACAGCTGGAGACATGCAGAAGGAAATGCTCTGGTTTTCTTTGTTTGTTTGTAGGTGGGGGTTTTTTTGTTCCTTTTCTTTTACAAAACCATAATCCTAACATCGAAAAGTATATTCAGCATTTTTTTTCTTGCTTATATACTAGATATGACCTTATCTTAGTCTGTTTTATTCATACATTAATATATATTTATTTCTCTGTATCTGAAAAAAAAATGTTTTCAATACTGTTGTATATAGTTAACTAATTGGATAATTTTACTACGGCACCTAAAATCTGCATTTTCCCCTTTCCCTTCCCTTCCCTTCCCTTCCCTTCCCTTCCCTCACAGTTTTACACAGGCCTGTTACTCTAGAGTGATGTGGAAAGGAATACTTGTAAAGAGTCACATCAGTCAAATTGAAAATCTGGTGAGTCAGATCCATCACTGTACAATTAGTAAATCATGTATCTGTTGAGTTGAATCAGTACAGGCTTGTTGAAGTTTATGGTACCACTCCAATTTGAAGTAGTGCTATACTAATTTATACTATTTTAATTTAAACAAGATCTGTTAGAGCCTTATTTCCAGTGATTGCAGGAATGGCTGATATATTACAGCTATTTCCTTTGTAAGCATAAGGTCATTTGAGAGCTCAGATTCCATTACTGTCTTATATGTGTTGGGAAATACTGACTTTTTAACAGCAAATAATCACTTCATGAAGTTTAAAAATGGCATTTGTTTTTGGCTAGTTATGATCCTGTTGCCTAAGGCTAGATCTTGTTCTCATTTCAGTCAAATGGAAACTAGTCAGTTCCATTTTTCAAATTGTTTTGCATTAATACAGTGCTGCAATGTTTGAATTGGGACAGAACAAAAGAATTATTATTGGAAAGGAAAATGCTATCCTGATTTTTATTTAAAGAAATGCTAATTAAAATCATTTCACTGCAAGTATTTTAGAAAACTTTAATTCTGTGACAATTTAATTTGTATTTCTTGCCTAAAATTACTGTGTGATATCTCTCAGACAACTTTTGTTTTGCAGTTCTGCCTTCCTTATCAAAAAAGAAAATTTCAAGGAATACTGATTATTATATTTTTTTTATACTGCATGAGAAAGAGGTTTCTTAAATACACGACCTGCCTTTCCCTCTCCTAAATAAAGTTTTGTAGATGCTGGCAAAATGCACTAAGACACTTGCATTAGCCTCCAGTAATCACTATGATTTGAGGGTATATAGAGGAAAGATTTTTGGGACATGTTCACCTGACTTCAGCTGTCTACAATGTAGGCATCTACATATGAGCTACTTGTCTAAATTTTGCTAAGAGGCAGTGCCCAGAAACAGGTACTACTTGAAGTACAGTTTCTCTGACCTATACTTAATGACTGTGCTAGGATTGGGTAAATGATGAGAAGTGCTTATTCCTATCTACTGGCTATATGGAGAATCTAAAAGACAAGTTGAAATAAAGACATTTATGCTGCAGACATCTTTATTTTCTGAAGAATAGTCCTTCCTTAGATACTGATATGCTGTATTGCAGGCTGCAGAAAGGGGATCCACTTGTTATTGGGCAAGTCAGTTCATCTTTCTGTTTCAAGGGAAACATAACTGTGTGGGACTTCAGAGGTAAAGTGGCTTGCCAATGACATCCATATACAATTACTAATCCAACAGATAGAAACAGGCAGGTCTTATTTTCTAGTGTATTACTCTGTAAACTAATTCACATCTCTTCAGTATGCATTCCTACAGATTGCCAAAAATTAAGCCTATGGAACAGATGTATCAGTGTTGAGCTAAATCATTTGGATGATGGAAGATGCTTTGGTCCATTTAAGTATGTTGCTGTGATAAGTGATAAACATTTCTTGGTTTAGGAAAGAAGCATTCATATGTTATGTAATTTGCTGTACAGAATTTATTTTAAAATTTTAAGTATTGACTTATACTGAATGATAATCTTCAGCGGGTCATCACAGCTTCAGATGTATTAATCATGTCCAAACAGATTTAAAATAATTTTATATAACAAAAATTATTCTGCAGGTCAATTCTTCTTATTCATCTTCAAACTTCCACTAATGACTGTAGCTTATTTCCCTAAAAGCAAATTTAAAAAAAAAAAAAAAGGAATTAGATTAGGCCATATGTCAATAGCCTGTTACCAGAATGTTTATATAAGCAATTTTCAAGGGTGAAAGAAAATATGCCATTCACTTGGAAAAATGCATTTATTTCAAACTGTGAGGATGTATATCTTATTATAGAACATATGTCATGGGAATTAGAACTCTGACACTTGAGAAACAGCTACATATCATTTTCAAATGGTTACCAATGGTCTTTAATGTCAAGTTAGGTAATTTCCTATGTCTTGTTCCAAGAAGATTTGTTTGGGTGAACATAAATAAGAACTTACCTAAAATACATTTTACTGATTATATTACATTTTATGAACATTCATTAAAAGTGGGGCCCACAATCCATATGAAATTTACAATCATATTTGCCCACTTATGTTTGCAGGTAAAATTACTGCAGTGATTTATTTAGTTTAGATAGATGTGGGTGCAAAAGGTATGTACACATCGAGGAATTCCTCACACAGATGGGAACACTAGTGATATTCATCTAATTACTTCACACAGTAATTATTTTATTTTTAATTTATTAAACTTAATTATTTTATTTCATGAAAGAAATATAGCCTTTATTCGGCAAGAAACAGAATCTCTCCACTAAAGAATTCCTGAGAAGAGCAAAGAGCCAAATTCTGTTGCAACTCACCATGAAAATACAATACAAATTATGTAAGAATTTAGAAACTTTCAGTTGTTCACTTATGAATAAAAAATGTAAGTTATGTCATATTGCCAGTGGAACTTAATTTTGTTTTGTGTGAGGTTTTTCTAAAAATACTTGTGTATTGAAACAAGTTTTAGAGGAGGTTATAGCCATTGTTTTCCCTTGAAGACAACTAGATATTCATTTAAGTTCAACCGAGTATTTTCTAAGAATGGGTAAACTGAGGCATGGAGATGTTAAATGATTTCATGAAAATGACAGTAGCAACAAGTCAATCACCAATTAAAAATAAATGCTTTTGTAAGTCTCAGTTTCCTTCATTCACTACCAGAATACTCTGCCAAAAAATAACAGATAAGTGAACTACATTAAATTGTTTCAAACCTCAGAAACCAATTGGGTTCGGGCTCTGGGTGAAAGTTCAGGTTTTATTTCATTTGAACCTATTCACCCATTCTTAATTGGAAAGTAGGTTGATAAAATGACTAATTTGAAATGTGCATAAACTGTAAAGTAGTAAGATTGAGGAATATGGACATATATATATATATGTGTATAGTGGTTCTTGCCAAAAAGTTTCACATATGGCTTGGGCTAATGGCCAATAAATTTATTACTGGAAGAAATTATAAATGTTGCTGAACGCTGTTACAACATAGAGATGAATCAAAATATAACAGAAATATAGATAATAGAACATTTCATCTGATATTTCACAATAGTTATCTAGTCAGAGGAAATTGTGAAGCTTGATTGAACAAAAGATAAAGTTAATACTACCTAATCAGAAGAGAACATTATAGATCAGTGAAACTGCAAAACAGAATTATATGACAAGGGGCAAGCCACATTATCTAAATTAACATTTTTCCAGTATGAACAAGAAGGGCCACTGTAGGAAAACGAGAGCTAAATACTGTGGCCTGCATTTAGTCAACCTGAAGTAATTATTAATTTATGGTTGTCTGTGATTTTAATGAAAATGAAAGCTGAGAGGAAAGAATTGAGAGAGATAATGTGCCGTGAAATTGAGTTTCATTTATTTTGGGGGCTACCTTTTTTATTTTCTTTATTTTTTATATTCTCATTTTGTTTTTGCTAAGGGAAAAGGAGCTAAGACAAAATGTCCACATTAAAATTTTACCAAGGTTATGTAACTACTCACATACTTCCATTGCTTTAAAAATGAACTATTAAAATGGCCACAGACTGAACTCACTGGCTTACTCTGTTTCTAGCTGGAATGACAAAAGATGTCTTTTCTATTTTTTTCAGAATTATCACTTTTCAAAGACAGTATTTTGCAATAGCAATTTTGTCATCAGACAACTAGGTTTGCCTAATACTATTTATATCTTTCATGAATACTCTGTCATCAACAGTCCCTTGTGGGATTTTGGAATTCAAAATTATGGACAAAATCATAGACATTATGGAAAAACTACAGTAGCTGCCTTTTAGTTTCAATTCTTTGTCTTCTCTTTTCACTAAGAAACTGCTGTAAATAAATCAACAAGTGCTGTTTTGACTGGTAAAAAAAGCCTAAAAAGAAGGGAAGTCACTAATCATCATTACCATTTTTACAATGGATTAAGTTTTGGTTAAAGGAAAGTTTGAGAGGCACAAGGAATACTAGCTTTAAAAGCACATGACTCACTTCATTTTGTTTGGGATTTTATAGTCACCAGCCTGTACAACACCAACAGTCTTCAGTACAATTCAAAAGCAGCACAGAAGTGTTTGTTCATTCTGGACTGGATGTGACTTCTTAACAAGTTAATGTTTACTTTCTAGAGCTGTGTAAGAACAGTTACAGGGTTTGTCCTTTAGCCTCTTTGTTTCAGAAATTATTTTCAATATATTCTGAGAGCCAGACTCTTGTCTGCTATCAACTTTTAATGATATTTAAGATACTTTGTGGTATATCAGATATAGATGCTAGTCTGGCAGATATCATACAGTACCTATGGGAGATTTTTGTCCATCTGAAATGGCAGCTGAAGTCCAGATTATCTCAGGCTATCTCAAAAGGAACTAAAGAGCTGTGTATGATCAACCAATCCATGCCATGTTGACTGCACCAATTAGATTTTCGTTGACTTTAACAGAAACCCCAGATCCTCTTGATTGCCTAAAAGCTTTAGAGATTTCTGAAGAAAAATCCTACAAGACAGAGAATCTTTTGAGCTACTAATTTTGACCTTAAAGGCTACTACTACATGCAGGAAAGCTGAATTCTACCTTTAATTAAAAAAAAAAAATCCAAAACTGTATAAATTAAATGTGTATAAATTAAATATATATAAATTAAGTGCCCTGTTCCAGCCACGACAAGATTAATTTTTGCAGTAGCTGGGAAGAGGCACAGCTAGGAGGTTATTCCATACCACCTCATGACACTCCTAGGGGCTGGATCAAGGGAATCTCTTCCAGGGAGTAGGGGTCTCTTTCAGCTGAATAAGCACGGCAGAGGGATCAATTAGGTAAAGCCTGTTTTGAGAATTTTGCATGTGAATCACTCTCCTCCCTCTTGTACCCTTCTGTTACTAATATGGTTGCTGTTACTCTTCATTTTCTTATCCCATTGCTGTTTTTAGTAAAAGGTTCTTTTCCCAAATTGTAAGCTTCATCTTTTGTGCCTCCATTTCTCCGAGGGAGAGAAGGAGGGGGGAAAAAGCAAGCAGCAGCATGATTTGGACAGTCTCATCAGGAGCACTGAATTGTGGAGTACCATTACTAAACCATGATATCAAGAATGGGCTTTTGTGGAGGAAGAAGAAAAAGAGGAAGGAAGGAAGGAAGGAAGGAAGGAAGGAAGGAAGGAAGGAAACACTGGTTTGTTATATAACTGAAAAGATAATAATGATTGCTTCGAGATACTTTGCCACATTCCTGTCAAACCAGACCAAAATATAAAGATAGCTATCTAAGGTTACACATGTAGAAATACATGCTGGCTGATTCCGTAATGGGACACAGGACATAGGACAAGGAAATCTGATGTGATCAAAGCTGACACTGAATACAAGAGACAGTGTATTTACTTACACTCTGATTATCATCAGTTATTACTGATTAATCAATTGACTCAAAATTGAAGTTGAAATAGTGGACAGGTGTGGAGATATTATCATCCATAACATAATGTACAGGTTTGAATCAATCTATGAGTTTTGTATCAAGTGACCATGCTAAAATTAATTTCTCAGTATATTCGATGAAAATTTGATTATTTAATGTGTAACTCTTTCTTGTGAAAATGGAAATTAATTCATGCAAAGAGATGATATGTGAGGGTGATTTTTTTTTCTTTTTCTGCTTGGTGCCCTGCATGTAATTCCTGAGTTTACATACAGAGAAAATAAGAAAGCAAATTAAGGAAAGGTAGAACAAGTGAGTGAAAAATAATTATTCAAGACTCAAAACTTTGATTATATATTGTTATAGTTTTGCATGATATTCCTGAGCTTACCAAAATATTTCATGGTAATGGTTAATTTAAAATAACTTGGGGAAAAAAAGAAATTAATTTTATCATCAACATATTCTATAATTATTTTCTTCTCTTCTTGATGGTTTTTAAGTTTGGGTTTTTTCCTTCCATGAATATGAGTAACTTTTAAGTGTTTTCTGTAACGGGCCTGTTCCTAGGCACACAAATTTTTGATAGCAGTTAGATACCTCACAGAAGTAGATTGAATATTAAGCTCATTTCTATGAACTTTTGTTGAGATAGAACTCGAAGATAATATGCTTTGTTCAATTTTTATTTGAAGCACTTCTTTTGCATCAGGAGCAGCAGATACAATATTTCTATGGTTGAGAATCACCACCCTGAAAAACTAGCAACACTTCATGCGACTGCATAGGGTGGAATCAGAGCTTGGCAGAAACCAGTCCACAGCTGATCCACAGAACCAGAGTCTATGGCTTCTCTGGGACAGAATAACCTGTGGCATCTCTGTGGTAGTCTGATTCTCATTGTCAAGACTAAGAAGATACCTGAGGGCCTGTGCTACTGCTTGGCTTTACCGCTAAGATAAGCAGAAGTTAATAAAGTGACAATATTTTCAGTACCTTTACTAAGAACTAAAAAGTTTCCTGCAGTGAAATTCATAAACATGATAGAAATACATGGGTTAGATTACTTCATTGCCTGAAAACCTCTCATTTAGATGTATTGCATTTGTTTAATTAACGGAGTCACTAGCTTTCCAAGTGAAAAGAAAGTAAAAAGCTCCTATACATTATTCTCCTTTACTTTCTCATTAGCTGCAGCACTTTCTCACAAATATTGACCTGTAATTCTTTCCCTCAGACAGAGAATTAAATAAAATATGAACTGCACACAATATACACCATCTGTCCAATTCCACAAACTGGTTAGCATGTTGACTCCCATTGACTTTACTTCAAGCCCAAACTGCCCACAAACAAGAAATATTCATACATCACAAAGTATACAAACTTTGCTTGCTTTTGTATTGCAGAGCTCAAATATATTTCCTTTTTCTAATAGTCTTTTTTATCCTAAATTTGTTCTTTGCATGTGTTCTCAGTCTGCTTACTCTAATCGGTTCAGAAATTCTTGATTACTGATCTTTTATTTTTTCAGATACATATATTTTGTTTTATCATCTTCCTAAATAATGCAGAATCTTTTTCCAGTAAATTACATTTTATTTCATTTAATATATATTAATTTCTCTTCTGGTCAAGACACTGGGTTGAATTTTCCTTGGTACGATAGAATGCTACCAGCAGATAATGCCTGTTTGTGTGTTTATGTTACAGTGTAAGGTACTTCAAGTATTAAAAACAATTTTTTTTCAATTTCTTTTCTGAAGTATCTCTTTGCTTATAAGTACTGACTCTTATTCATGCTTCCGTGTTTTTACTTGTCTTCATACATACTTCCGTCTATCTTGAATTAATTAATCAATAATAGAATTCAGCTTACTCCAGTATCTGATACCAGTTATGTGCATTGTTTATTCTTTTAATTTCTGATCATGCTTTAGTCAGCTGATCAGTTTGAAGTATTCTACAAAGGCACTGTATATCAATATGTAATATTTTCCATTTTGACACTGGTTTATACAATATGTACAGCATATTTTTATAAAATATATAAATTAGTTCCTTCCCTTAACAGATGAGATAGAGATAGAGCTCTTTTGCCATCTCTAATTTTCTTCAAAACCTTGTGGATCTCTCTTCTCTCCTTTGGAATTCCTTTTTCTTCCTCCTTTCAAATCTATCTATTCATCTTCAGATAAAGATATCTAAATATAGACATGCATATGCCAATATCCAGGTGTCAGCCATGTGTCTAAGGTTCCTGTGCAGTCAAGATACAGTCAATAGAGTAAATGGAGCCTAAAGAGTTTCCCTCTCAGGTGAACACCAGAAACTGGTCAACTGAAATGCTCCCTAGGCTTCACTGGCTGACTTTCTAAGACCTTTGCTTATTTGCTGAATTTTTAACATCTGGCTGACATAGAGGCATATAAATTTGGGTGTCAGCATGAAGCTGTGCTTCAGGTTATGGTCTCAGTCCAGTTCCCTCATCATCTTCTGCAGAGTAGTTCAATCCTATGTCATGTCTCACAGCTGGATGGAATTAACTCAGAAGTCTTCAGTCCTATTAGTTGTCAGGAGTTACCTATTTTTGAAGAACTGAATTGGACCTTCTATGTCCATATGCAAAAGAAAATCCACATCTTTAAGCTCCTAAGCACCCACCTTTATTCTCAAAATGCGTAGTCTATATGAGTCTTCCAATTACTTTCCTCTTCATTTTACCAGGCTAAGAGAGGAATTGGAGATGCACATTTACGTATCACATGCCTTTTTTGTCTGTTATCTTTCCATTTTTCCTTAGATGCTTGCATGGAAAGAAAAGGATCTAAAAGCTCTATCCTGATGAGGAAGCTAGTACTCAGACTGGCTGGGACTTTGTGACTCCTTAAATCCAGTGTTTTGGTTCCAGAAGGCTCTGGGGAAATCTGCAACCATTTCAAATACCTCTGAATTCAAGAAAATCACACTCTCTGTTGAAAAATTCCATCTTCAGAAAGCAGTCCATGTTTCCAGAAAAACACCATGTTTCAAGGTTTTTAATACAAGAATGTATAGAGAAAAGAGAAGTTAGAAAAATTATTTTTTACTCTTGAGGTAAGAAAATTTTCCTTTCTAAGCTTTATTCTGTACAATTTTCAGTACTACATATATGCTTGAATCAGGTGATCTAGAAATAAAGCTATAGCAACCAATTGCACTTTTGCTTGCTGTCTCTGTCCCTTTCCCTCCCTTCCCCCCTCTCTTTTCTATTGTTTCTATATCTCCACCTCACAGTCTTGGTTAAATAAAATCTGTTTTATTGACTTTGGCATATGGTCTTGTTTGCACCTCAATTTGGGCAGAGGCATCTCTCATTAATCATATCTTAAGAATCTCCAACAGAATTTTAGTAGAGTCAGGAGATCTTCTATTCCTGTTTTCTAGATTGGTTTAGTCCAGTGGATTGTCTCAGACTCAGAAGACAGCAAACACTTGGAGATGGTCTCCACCTCCAAAAACAATTTGTAATTATGGTTATACTTTTAAAAGAAGTATTAATATAGTCTACAGCTAGTGAAAAATGTGTTTAAAATTCAGATTATTAATGCTTACATGTTTAATTCTCAATCTTGAAAGTAGAATTTGAAATCAAAGAGGGATTTGAGGAGAATGAGTAGGTAATTTTGAGTGGGTGATACTTTTACAAGATAATTACTCAAATATTTTAATCCTAGAAGATGCATGCAGTCTTCTCAAAAATGCTGCTTCTGTAAGGGAGTGCCACCAGGTAGAAAGAGTGTGGGGGTGGTGTAAGGTTTCTGAAAGTAGTGACTGTATATATTACATATACATATACATAATACTGCAAGACAAAGGTATGGTGTTACGGCAACAGTGTGTGAAGAAAAGTGTGCAGCATGAAGGTGGAGAGCATGGGGTAACAATGATTTATGGATTTGCTTGGGGTGCGCTACCTGGTACACAAGTCTTCCAACCTGGTACCCAGTGGGAAACAGAATGAGTATACAGGGTTTTATGTATCACTGTGTAACAGGGAAATACCTTCCATATACCATTTAGAATTATTCCCCGCCCACACCTATCTTTTGCTAATACCTAAGAAAAATTCTTTAGCTTTTTGCATGTCAGTGATGCTATATTTACACTCAATAGTTAGCAGTAGATGGACTATACTCTCTTTTCTCAGGATCATTTGAGGAACTTTTCATAAGTCTACATTGTCCATGTGTTTTAATTTGATATGCTGTGTTCTCAGAGTACCTTTGTAAAAACAAGTAATGAGCCATCAAATCAAATAAGGTTCCTTTTCAATGTTCTCCATGTTAGCAAGATTACAGTAATATGTGTTGATGTCCTACATTGAAATGTCTAAAATCATTCTTTAAAATGCTGTGAAAAACCATTGTATTCTTCAATCCATACAAAGATGATTGTGCTCCTGATCCCAAAAATACTTTTTCCAGTATCTCGACTGATATTTAAGAAGACATCCAGATTGAAAATTCACTTTGTTAAACTGATTAGCTAACATACCCTCTCTCATCCCCTTCTTATACTTCTTTTTGAAATATTGATAACATAACCGACAAATTCTCAAGATTATTTTATTTTGTTAAGAGTTCTATGTGTGAAATGTGGCAGACATTCACAAATACAAGCCAAAAGGAAGGAAACTTCTTGCAGTTAATATGTCCTACTTCCTGACTTGAATATTTTGTACAGAAAAACATTGTCAACAGTTTTGTTTAAGAATTCTACTTAGCAAATATTTTCATACCACAAAAATAAGATAACAGCACTGCTGAGAAAAAGTGGTTGAACAGAGCAAAAAATTAAACTTGAGCTAAATTAGAAGGGAATTATTAATGGAAATGCAAATATTTTTGTCCCTCATTAAATTTAACAAAGGACTGAAGAAGTTGTGGACTAGACATTATTAATATGCCTCTGTATGTGGCTCATTTCAAGAGATCCAAGCAACCTTGGTCTACACAGTAGTTGATATGGTACCAAAGCACCCTATCTAGCATTCTAAAATGGAGTGGAATGCTTGAATTTCACACAGCAGTTTATCCATCTGTGTGGTTGTGCTACTCTAATACCCACCTGAATTAACTGCAGAAGTTCTCTGATCGTAGAATCATAAAATGGTTTGGTTTGGAAGGGACCTTAAAGATCATTCACTTCCTATCCCCACTTGCCCTGCTTCAGACTGGGATGCCACCCACTAGACAAGACTGCTCAAAGCCCCATCCAGCCTGGCCTTGAACACTCCTAGGGATGTTCCCTGGTGTACATGAACACATCCACCACTTCTCTGGGAAACCTCTGCCAGAGCATCACCACCCTCAGGGTAAGGAATTTCTTCCTAATACCTAATCTAAACTTGCCCTCTTTCAGGATAAAGTCTTTACCCTTTTTTATATAATCCTTATCAGAAAGAACATAATAAGGATGACAAACTTGTTTGCTTACACTCATCTTTTCATTGTATAACAATTTTTGAATACAAGTATAAATGAATATGAATTTGCCAACAGCCTGGCATTAAAATATATATTTAAGCATTTTTCTGAGGAAATACAGTTAACGACTTCTTTTGGTACCATTACTACAACTTTTGAGGGAATATAATTGTATAAATGTTTTGTTGTTTATGTAATTTATGGAAAATAATTTAATTCTGGGGACTATAGTGTCAAACATGTCCATAGTTTAAACTAGTTAGGAGTTTATATACATGTCATAAGTTGCTTTCCACAAAACATTTCCTTTCACTCCTGGTACATGTGTCTTGTGTAGAAATTCTGTTACTAGCTAGTGCCATACTTCTAACAAATCAGTGATGTTGCAAGCAGACAAATTCTTCTAAAATGTGTAATGGAAAATACAGAACTAATCTTCAGAGGTTTCACCTTAGTTTCTTGAATTTAGCAAATATTTTCTACCTTTTAACATCTACCTTTCTTCTGGGCAAATATATTAAGAATTGTACAGGTTGGATGATTGAAAGTAATTTTCAATTAATGGATGAATAATAACCATAACTTATAAACTCTGTGACTACTTGAAACTGAGCTCAAATGTAACATCAGCCCTCAAAAATCATGTTACTTGTTTCCAAAAAATCCAAGAGAACAAGTTAAATTCTGTCCTCTTATGTCATATGAATTTCCCATCATTCTCAGCACCATTATTCAAGGGAAGTAAAGCTGCAGTTTTGTTTTCTATTTCCTCTTTTGAATTCTTCAGTACATTAATTCACATCTTATGTCTGTTTATGTCAACATTTTTTCTCTATCTAGGTAATCTGCAAGTGAAGATAATTTATGAGGTATACAATTAAACTCCATATCCGTTTTTCTACCACTGAACCAAAAACATTGCCAGCCCACAGGAAGAGTAATACTATAATCTCAGAGTTTTGCTTTCATTTATGTTTTCAAGACCCTTCTGTAGTATTGTCATTACAAATCACCTATTGCAACAATGTTTGTATTAATCCCTTCAAACATCAAGTCAGTTTCTTCCTAGCTACTTAAAACAAAATACACTACACTAACATTCTGATAGACAGTCTTTACATAGATAGAAATAACTGCACTGGAATCAGAAATAAAGCTAAAAACATTACATTTTTTAATGCTACACTCTGCCAGATATTTTAGCCTTTTTTCTATATTGATTAGCACCAAGTGGAGCCTTTCACACCCATTTAAAGTACCCTTTTCTTCCTCTCCTCAAATTAACCCATTAACAAAGCAAAACGATAATAAATTTCTCTTGATCCCATTCACAAAAGTTAAAAGTAAAATTAAGGATTGAATTGCTAATATGAAAGATGAAATGGAGAGATGGTTCCTAAACTCTCTTAAAGTAGGCTTTTATCTTCTGTTCATCCCTGTCTTTACAGTAGAGAAGTGCTTTCATTCTTAGCATAGAAAAGGAGTAAAATATTGCCTGTATTTTACATTTTTAACAAATCAGAGCTTTTTGTTTGTCTATTTGTGGAATCAGGGGAACTTGGGATGGAGTTGCTTAGCTGTATACCAGAAAATTAATGTCAGAATTTTCCTATTAATGAATTTGGTTCATGTAGGAAATTTCATTCAGGCCATTCAACACACAAAGACTTCCTAAAAGTAATGTGCTTTTATTTCAACTGAAAATGACCTGAATCAACATCTTTTAAAATAATATTAGAATGTGATGCACAATTGCATGTGTACTAAATTGTCAAAATCTCAAAGGAATCCCCGAGGATAATCTGAAATATATTCTGATGACAGATTATTTCTGACAGCAGTAAGCAAAAATGCCACAAATCTCATTTATAATGGGAATATGCTATGTAATAGAAAAGTTACCCATGGCACTACAGTAGTAGGTGTCACAATATGTATCTAATATTGTAAAAGGCTTGAGCAGATTTTGCCACCACAGCAGTTTAGCACCTCATCAATATTTTCAACATCAGATAATTGGGATTCTTCCAAACACTGATTTGTGTAACTGAAAAAAAAGCCAATACAGAGAATCTGACTTAAATGCATTGCTGGATTATACAGATGGAGTTACACCACTCTTTTAGCACCCAACATAAAGTATCACTGAAGTGAAAGACTTAACAGGCATTTGTGCTTTGATGGTTTGAATCATTTAAAGAACGAAATACTCTGGTCTATGATACATATCTGGTCTAGTTTTCACCTGACCTATTACTAGGAATAAATAATATCTAGATATGTAACTTTGACACTAAGCTGTCGTGCTACACTTAGTCTGTGTGAGGATGGGAGACTCCACAGTCAGTGAAACAATTGCATGTGGACTGAACAAATCCATTTGGTACATTTCACTGCTGGAAGGGCAAGACTACTGTCATTAGAGATGCTTAGGATTTAGTTAAATGTGTTCTGGCAGCTCTGCTAGCTGTCTGAATTTGAAGGAGATTGAAAAGTATATAATGAACTGATGCTGAGACAACACTGATAGGAATCTAGATTAATTTCTTGTTTTCTTACTGATAGCTAGGAGAAAAAAAAATTGCGTATTATATCTTAAATAGAGATTCATGTCTTGTCAATAAATAGCATGTTCAAGATCTTCAGTTGATGTCCTTGTTCAGCCAGCTCTGAGCCTGCTGTAATTCCAAAGACTTGCAGCTGTATTAGCATGGAACAGAGCCTAAGACTGTAACAGACATACCATAGATGGCAAGGCAGGCAGAGCAAACATGCAGTGGATCATATCCATATGATGGCTATGGGAACTTGCATCAGCACTGCTCTGTCCTTCATACTCATTTCTTTCTAGATACAGATGATGTTCCTCCCTGTTTCTAAATGATGTTGATGTTTAAACAAGAATATATCAGTAATAGTATTCCATACCAAAGGAGTTATATTTCGGATTTTTCTAGGAATTACTTATCAGAGAATGTAAGAATTTGCATAACCCAACTGGAGTGTGAATATTCTAGAGTATTATTATAGGAATGTGAGAGTGAGGATGAAAAAATACTTCCACATAGGTTTACTAATAGGCTTTTTGTTACTTTCTTCTGTAAATACCAGCTTGCACATTCAAAACACTTGATCCGAGATTTCAGAAAATATTTTCAATAATAGGCATGCTATTCTATTCTTCATGGCAGATGGAAAATTGTAGCCATAATTAAAGATTTTTTTCTGGAAACTAAGATTTCTCATTTGTTATAACTCATCAATCCTTTCTTTACTCTTTTGCAAAAAAGATTATTTGAATCTTTTAAGCAGTAGCACTATGACAATATCCTGTGAAATATTAGTCATTAAAGGGTATCTTTGTAGAATAATCAGGGAGATAGAGAGGATATGACAAATGCTTATGGCTGGACTTTTAAGAGCTTCTTGTTTTCTAAATTGCCAGGATTACCTGATTTCCTATTAACATAGGATCTGCTGAGATCTCTCTTTGGATATTTAAAACACATTTCTCTATGCATTCTTTCCTCTCTTATAGTCACATATCACCTCATTTGTGATTAACATTAATCAGTCTATTCAGGCTTAAGAGTAATTTCTCTAGAAGTTCTTCATGCTGGTCTGAAGGAAAGTATTATGGTTTTCCTTTATGTATACGAACAATAGTGAAGCAAGATATCCACCACAGATAAAAATAGTCCATTAATAATGGTAATACAGAGTCCTTACATGAGGCCTACTCTCTGCAAAGCAATTTACAAACAATATGCAATTAATCTTCTCTAGTTACTCAGTGTAATCTATTCATTACCTAATGGATCCCAAATCTTTAATGCAATAGCAAAGTTTCTAACAACATGTCTGAGGCTACCTGTTTTGCAGCTGAAATTCTCATTTTACTGACAATTACGCTGTCTTAGCAGAAACATGTTAGAACAATTTCTTGGACCTAGGCTGTGTAAAGCTTTACTCTCAGTGATTTCAACTCCTGGGGCAACAGGTGCATAGCTCTTATCATAACAGCTAAATTAATAATTATGAAAGGGAAACTCCAAAGTGAAACTTAGGGGTACTTCAAGGAAAAAGGTTTTAAATGTATAATTATACTATACTTTTAAAAATTCCTATAAAATGGTATCAAGGAAAGATTTTCCCTACGAGTTAGTACCACAAGATTTTTTCTTAAAAGTCAGTGGAATCCTGATTAAAAAAGCTATTTACATGTTACCATGATTCCGTGGCATTTTTCACTTTATTATGCGACCTGAGCGGTTTTATAGTGAACGTGCTCTAAAGCAAGCCAAGGGTAAATAGCATCAGAAATGCTAATCTTGGTAAATTCTGAGGCCTTTATAACATTCTTTTGTTCTTCAAGACCAGCAAGTGTTTTCCAGCATTGCCTTCTTATCAGAAGTTCAGAATATGGAGTGATGTCTTCACTTTCTAACTTTAACCTTCTGAGTTGAGAGTTGTTTTTCAATGTTTATTCTTGGAGAAAAATAGATGGTATGACGACCTAGCCAGGATTCAGTTGCCTAAAGAGAGATACCTAAAGTCCATGGGGATGCCATCTATTCTGTCTGTCTCTCCAAGGCCAAAGGACATGCTGAATGCCTGCTGCACCTTCCAACTGCAGCAGATGGAGTCCATATCTCCACAGCCTTTAGAAGGCATTTCTTATTGTTTGGGGAAGGGAATGCCTTCTATCCTGTCTCTCTGGTATATACATATGGTGAACCACTTGTGCACCCAAGAGACAGAGGAATGCCTGTTTGGGTGCAAAGTGTGCACAGTCACGAGACTCTAAATTTCATACACGTTTTCTAACACTTCAGAAAAAAGTAGCTGATCCCCTTATTATGCATTGAACCCAGGTGCACATGCATCATCCTAATTTTCATTTTAAAAATTATTTTTTTAATATTTGGACAACAACTTTACCTCTTTGCCTGTGAAATCTTTTCTTTTAGTTATTTATTTATGACTGATAATCATTTTTTTGATCCCCCCACAAGTAAGTATAATTCAATTCATTTTCCAAGTTAGGGGAACACATTTTATCTCATAATATAGTGTCCCCCATGCAGAAAGCTCATCTTTTATTCTATTACACAATTCTTTCCAATGATTTCAGCCCCTTAACCTTCTTGTCAATGCATTCTCTGAGTGACACAAGAAAAAAATATCCAACTCAAAGGCTTCTACATTTTCCTGCAAAGTTATTCCTTTAGCTAGAGCTTTATATAGGAAGAAGGTTATGTATTCCTTAGCTACATTCCTTAGTTTGTGCTCATTACCACATGAAGTCAGCCTTGCCATCTCAGAATACTCGGCATTCTTTGTACAGATCAACAAACCATTTAAAATTGAGCACCTAGCAGCTGAAAGGTCAAGTCTCATTGTATTCAGTAATTTAGGACAGAGTGTAGAAAAAACTCTCAGCTGTGTTCCACTCTTCTATTAATCTGTATCCCTCAGCAAAAAAATGTAAGCTCTCATACCTGGTTGTCATAAATAAATTGTCTGACTTCCAAAGGACATAGTCTTAAATGGAAATCCAATTCACTCTACATTCTATGGAAGTAAAAAAAAATAATTATTTGTGTGTAATTAAGGATCTTGTTATCAAAAGAAAGATATAAATATTTTGTGCTAATTTTTGCTATTCAGAGTAACAAAGTAAATACTTTAAAAAAAATGAACAAATCCCCTACACATCTTATGTGTTTTCCATTAATCTGTCTTCTACTTTGTTGGTAGATTACTCCACATTTATCAAATTACATTGAACAAATGTATCTTGCAATCTATTCAAGGGGTTGTTTCCTGTATCATTTTGATGAGTTTCTAACAAACTTACTTTAAAATGCTTTTACTTTGGAGATTTTTAAAAACTAAAAACAAAAACAGTAAGAAATTTGTTTGAATTTGATATTTCTCTATTGCTGAGGACCAAATTTCATACTGATTTCATTTTTATATACATTTGAAAGTAGATTATCATTGACAAGATGCAATATAAAACCATTAATACAATAAAATAATTATTCCTGGTAGGAGAGATAAGGCCATTAAACCCATTACTTAAAACTCGATGGCTTACTCATGTAGTAAACATTTTTGGCTAGTTAATTCTGTAGCCTTGAGTAAGCAATTCATCCATGTTGAATTTAATTTATATACATCTTTTGAAGTTTCTAATAGAAATGATATATTTTTTAAAAAAAATTGAGAAGTTTTCTGTTAAATACGAACTACAGTCTCACTATAATCTTCCATCTCTATTTCCAGTTAATGTTGCATTTTATCCCTACTCTCATCATAATGTCTCTCACTTCCCTTTGAATGGCACAGGCACAGATTTTCCCAAACTCACTGTAAGAGCACTATAGAATATCAGTCTATTCTATACATTCTAATAATTATGGAAGTTGCCATGAAAGGTATAGCATTTAGTACAGAACAAGAACTATTGGATAGTTTTGCAAAGATAGTTTTCACAGCTCTGTGACTAACTCACATTCTTTATGAAACATCACACAGGTTTTCTAACAGGCACCAATAAAAGAGAGTTTCAGTCTCAGTCAGTCTTCAGTCAGGTACAAAGACAACCCATGGCCTTCTGGAGCGTTCCAGGTATTTCAGACATGCGTGTAAGATCGAAAGTAAAATGTAAACTTACAGGAGATCTATTGCTTTTGGGAGCAATGACTTGAATCCAGGAGAAATAGGCTGAGGTCCCAAAAAACTAAATTCTAGATGCCTGTGTTTGGTGTCTGAACTCAGCCTAGATCTTCATGAAGCAGTGTATATTAAAGATACTTTCATATTTCAGCCTTAAATAATTTTCCATTTTCAGCATTATTTTCATGAGATGGTACAGAGATACAGACCACACCACTGCCCCTCCCTCCCCCCCAAAACCAGCTACAAGCTGGTTTTATTCAGAGATAAGTAAGGTGACTAAGCTATCTAGCCAAGGACAAATTTTTTTCTCTTCTATACAGTGTAGTGATACTGACCATGGAGTTGGTTTGCAACCTGATTTACAAGACCATGTTGTAGAAAAGAAATGTATTTGATAGTTTTTTAGATTACTTAGCTCCTTACATTTTTGTACACTCAAACCCTCTGCTTTGGCCGACAAAATAATCTAGATCAGGCCAATATTATGTCTCCCTTTGTTCACTCTAAGATCCTTTCAGGTCTTTTAATCATGTTGCTCTTGGTTTCTGCTTTGTCATGTGCTGTCTTCCTCTACTATCATTTATACCCTGGAGGGCTTATTGATTTATGTACTCTTATAATTAGAATATAGTTTAGAGTTTACAGGTTAACCTTTACTCTTTATATGGTCTGTATGAACAAAATTAGAAGCTGGGATGACTGTATACTACTATCCTGGTTATTATTTAACCTGATGACACTTTTAGTAAAAGTGTAATTTATAAATGTTTTCATTTATATATCCTATTTAATTATTTCTAAATTTGAATGCCTAAAAATACTTAAGCTCTTTGTTTTCATTGTTGTTTTTACACCCACCTGAATCCAATGTCACACTGCCTTTGAAACTAGCAAATAGACATGTCTACAATTGACTGTCATGTTTACCTCCTAAATTTCAGAGCTTCATATTTATAACAACACTGTACAGTAATACTCTTTTACTTAGTGAAATAATTTTCCCTTCCCTTCCCTTTCCTTCCCTTCCCTTACCTTCCCTTCCCTTCCCNATGCCACATAGGGCAGAGAATAATTTTGAAAGAAAACATTAGGTACTGTGATTAGGCCAAAGCACACAACCTTCAAGTTAAAAACCTGGCCTTGCATAATGAAGAGGTGCCTTTACACCTTCACAAAAACAAAAATAACTTGTATGTTCCTCAAGTATTTTTCCAGACCTACAAACTAATTTTTTTTTTGGTCATCATTTGTAAGACAATGCATATGATTATTCCCTGAATGACCTTCACAAAACAGAACATTTTCTTTGATGCTGATGCCATATTTTGTAAAGCTCAACTACTGCATTTTGACCAGCTCTTACTTAAAATAAAGTTTGTGTCACCAGGGACATTCTTCAACTAGTATTACTTTCCAGTTCCCAGCAGTGTTCTCTCATTTTACAGCTTCTCAAATACAAACATATTAGCCACTTTATTGTTGCTGGGAGTTTGACTTGCAGCTTCAGATACATTTCCAGCTGGAAGTTTAATAGATTTTCAGGTCTCTCAAAATATTTCTGACACTTACATGCAGTGGATGAGAATGGCTTTAATGACACTTTCAGGAATTTCTGACTTGGGATTCCACAGAGCTCAGTCGTTGAAACAATAAGGAGTTTTCAAAAGCTGTAAAAAACTCTGGCAGTTTCAGTCATTCAGGAGCCTTATCAAACTAATGCAGAATTCTCTCAAAGATGATTCCACTTATTATGTTCATTTAATATTTTTGCTAACTAAGAGAAAAAAAGAGGTTTCCTTGCTCTGTTTTGCATGTTTAATACTTAAAATGAGGCTGTTCTATCATGACAGAAGAAATACTTCAGAGTTCATCAAAATCATTCATATACATCTTAAAAAAGGTAATTTTTTTAAAAATTGAATTGAAAAAAAAGGATACAATGACACCTTAGATATAAAGTGCTATTAAACCCACCCCATCCTGGCTGAAAAGACCCTTTAAAGTACCTCAATATTTGGCAGTTTCCTTGTTTCTTTCTCCTTTAATATTTTCAAGATTTTCTTTCCATGTAGTCAAATGTTGAGACCAAGTGTCTTCTCTTTTAAGTCGAAGACAGAATCTCTTTGCCAATTTAGAAGTGAGATATTTGAGATCTCAAATCCATTTAACTGGAGCTTTTTCAGTTAAGACACATTCAAATTATGACATGAAATTACTTAAATCCTCTAAAATGCCTTAAAAGTGTAGCATTAAAGCTTATCTTAATAAAATACACAGGGTAAGTGAATGAGGGAACCACTATGTCCCAAGCTTTGTGTTTTGATTGTATTGCAACTATGGTTCAGAGATGGATCTCACAACTGTGAAAGAGATCATATACATTGAAAGAATAACCCAGCATGTGAACTAAAGGTATAACATGATAAGATTAGTTGGCATTCACCAATGTGGCAATGTATTTTTAATTGAACACCTAGATTAGGAAATGAAATTTTTTTGGCTTCATGTACTTTTTGACAGAATGTGGCTGTCTTACCCAAAAGATGCAATTGTTTTTGTTAGTCTCTCTTTCATGCCTGATATAATTTTCAATCAGAAGAAGAATAAGGCTAAAATATAGTAAGTCTTTTTATAGTAAAATACTCAATTAGGGACACCTTTTTTCAATTCTTAACACTGTATAAATAAAACATGTAGTGCACATAACAATAATGAACACTTACATGCATTAACTCATAATTAACTCCAGCACTTCAATGCTTCACATGTACTGTATCTCTGTGTGTAGTATAGAACTGTAAATATGCATCAGTATCGAATGTGTATATGCTGTAGTCATTTACAGGAAAGACAGAAAACTGTGTTGTCTTATGGAGTTATTCTGATAATAAGGGCTGAAAATCATATTCTTGCTGGTAGTCATTGCTTCACAAACAAAAACAAATATGCAGAAGGCAAATTCAGTAATTTCATCTAACAATATCATAACAAGCTATCACCTTTCATGTATCTGTTGCTGATACGTGGACTAGATTAGTGAAAGGTGATCCGGGATGCTTTGAGAAGAAGCTGTTCTACAAAATATGGCCAAGAATCTTCTGGAATTCTGTTTCAGGGGAAAAATCCTTGCTTTACTTAAGGTTGGGAGATTTCAAAATTGTGTGCATGCATTGTACTCACAAAAAAGAATGTAATGTTATATAAAATACCTGTTTATATGTGTATTGCAAATCTGAAATGTATGTTATTCTCAGCTCTGTTGCCAATAGAAACTGTCCTTTACACCTATTTAAAACTGAAGTACCAGATTATTAACAGAAATAGTCTATAGTCAGAATGCAACTCAAAACTGATTTGTGTGCAAAAAGAGAGTTGTTTTTTCCTCAAAAGTACATTCTTAAATAAGAGAGAGTTGGAAATAAAAGGCAAACTGCACCTTGAAGTGAAAGAACAGGAGCAGATGTCCTTTAGCTGTGTGTTTTATTGATTTATAAACACTCAGTCAGGCTACCTCATCTCTGCAGAGTAATTTAGATATGGGAAAATATCTGTGAAATATATTGATTGCATTATTGATTGAAAAGCCAATTGCTGTTGCACTCCTGTTTTACCATTTAAGTCCTGACACATTTTGACATATGAGCCAGCTGCGACTACTGCCTCGATACTGCAATGAGATAATGTGAAAGCTGTCATAACCACTTCTGTGTCAGCCACAAGGATTTACAGTGCACTAGTGCTGCAATTTAGCTTGTTCCTTAACCACCTGAATAATTAAGGTTTGTTAAATCTTTTGCTGTTGCACATTTACTTTATATATGTGCTGTTTTTATGTTTCCTTTCACACTGGATTGATATATCATGAACAAAAGAAATGTAGAAACCAGGCTCTTATTATTCAAAGCTTATACACGTGGGGATGATTGTTTCTGCTCAAATATTTCTCTCCACTCCACGAGGAATTTGGATTTTACAACATCTCGCAGGGGAATTCTCACTTGTTTCCAGATCAGTTTACACTCAGCAGCAATAAATCAAGGGAGGACAGGAAAAAATCCTCTACAGCCTATTAACAACTCTGTCATTTATTTTGAAATCTGAAACTGTAGAAAATACAATGAAAGCACAAACATACAGCAACTTATTTGTTATTTTTCATATTTAAAAAGTACTTTTATATTTATTTATCCATAGTTGAAATTTAAATGATACCAATAAGATTTTTGAGCCCAGATACAAAATACAAACCTCCTCATAAAATGCATCCTTGAAGAACAAAAGAAAATTTTCCTTTATTAGCTCCACATTTTATCATGGCAAGTGAACTATACAGTTTTATCACCTTCATCCCTGCTCTTATTTGTGAAATAAGAAGGCATTTTCATAGTAGCTTTAACTCATTTCTTTTACTATAATCAATACAGACTTCTATTTTTACTAAGGAGGCTGATTATTGTCAGAATCATAGAATCAGTACATTCTGAGTTGGAAGGGGTCTGTGAAGATCATCAAAGTCCATCTCCAGTTCATTCATGCTATGTCTTGTTCATTTTCACTTGTTTATTTCATGATCTTTTGACCAGATCCAGACCTCCAGGTATAATCCATGTGGGACTTCTGTGTCCTGACAGAATGGCATTGATTAAAATGTATTTTGCACACGTTCTGGGTTGTACCTGTTTACATCTTAACAACAGGATGGGACTCTTGCTTGCATATTTTTCATCATGATACTCATATTTCTCTCCAAGGTACTGTATGAACTCCAAGCATTCTCTGGACCTCCTGTTTGGAAGGAGCACTTGTGAGAGAGTGGAATGTTAATGGTTAATGTCTCAAAACAATCTGCAATTTGAAATGCAGAGGGTGCTTTGCTGACAGTGTGCAAGTCAGAGCCCAGATGCAGAGAGGACGTGCATACGACATTTTGTTTACTGACAAGCTGAGTTTTGAGACAGATAAGGGAAGAGGCCAACAGGAAGCAGATCCTTTAAGGCTGTATAATGGGTTTTTTTGGTTGTTTTTTTTGGTTTTTTTTTTTTTATCAGCCAGCGTCTTCTTTTACAGAAATGGCTCAGGTGTATAACTCCCACACTCCCCAGGGAAGTACCAGAACATTCACACATGGGCCCAAGTGTTTTCATCCCTTCTGATGGAACACAACTGGCTCAGCTATGCTGAGGTGAGAGGCAGTTTCATGTCTTAGAAGGGATCATAAGCCATCAAAGATCCCCAAAGTGCCTTCCAGACTAATTTCTGGGGCCTTCCACCAGAGGACTGTACGATTCACAGTGTTGCAACAGACAGTGTAAAATTTCCTGCCAAGGGGAGGTATGTGGGCATTCCCACCTGAACCTGAGTATATATTAACCCACCTAAATTTGTGTTTCCCAGGCTTCTCCCACCCTTTCCCAGATCACTTGGACCAGCTGTTATAGAAATTGCAACAATCCAGATTGACTGGTGGTGATAACTTTCTACTCTTATCCTTTCATTTTCTTTCTTTTTATTCCTTATACATTTTCTTAAGTGTTATAAGTGTTATTTTTATGCTTTTATATTGCCATATTTCTACAGATATTAACCAAAACAGCTACATACCTGCTTTCCATTGCAACCAATAAACCCTGCAGACACACACACACACACACACACACACATATATAAATATATATATATATGAAACCACTGGTCATTCAGTGTCATTTCACTCTAACCTGCTCTGGCTGTTCTATTAACAAGAACCTTAGTTACCCTCATCTTCAGGGCCAGGTCATAAACCTCCTTCCCTCCTCTTTCCGCATGAAGGATATTTCTTGATATCTGAAAATGAAGTATAACCAATACTTCAATGCATACTTTGTCTTCTCTAAATGAAGTATGAAATGCATGCTACAATTGCTTATTTCATTTAAATAATCAGATGAAAATTATTTACAGTACCAGAATTGTATTGATTAGTTAGCAGGTGGAAATAGTACATGAGACTGCAAAGCAAGTTTCTCTTTCTTTCCTTTGGAATTAGTCTTGATCATTGGATTATGTGATGGCTGCCCATATATTTCATACTGCAGAACACAAACATAGAAAAGTTATTTTTAAAAATTATGTGAGTTCAAACAATATTCAGAAGTATTGTTTGGATTTATTTTTGGATGAAATACTGATAATTATCATGTGAAAACCAAATAGAATATATAGGCTAGCAATACCTAAATTTTCAGTCATTGCAATTTGATTTTATAATTTAAATATAATTCCAGTTTAGAATTATATTTGGCAAAAAAAGGAAAACTAAAAAAATATATTGGGTTTCTCTTCCCTTGTTTTTAAACATTATGTAAGCAATAACTCCATATAAAGGAAGAGTTATGAATGTTCTCTACTAAATTCACTGTTCACCCTTTCTGTTCTTTTCCTTAATATTTTATTGCTGAGCATGATGCCACACGGTCTGGAATATCTCTTTGATCAGTTGGGGTCTGGTCTCTCGGCTGTGTCTTCTCCCAACTTTTTGCATCCCCAAACTCCTCACTTTGGGTGAACATCAAGGAGAGAGAATGCCTAGATCACGTGAAATCTTTGTTCAGCAACTGCCAAAACCTTTGTGTAATCAACAGTTTTAGTCACAAATTGAAAGCCATCCTGGCTACTGTGAAGAAAGTCAACCCCTGCCAGACACTGTACATAAAATAGTATTCTTTTCCATGTGCCAGCTGAAAAGACAAACTAAAATTTCTCTTCTAGTGTAATAATGGAAAGGAGAGAAAGGTACAACATATGTAAGATAAATTTCTGAGATCACAGTAGTTTAGTTGTCAAGTATAACAAAGGAAGCCTTGGAGGAAGTTTTACTGGAATCAATTGTAACATGGTGAAGCCGTGGGTGCAGTAGGACTGCTTGGAGCTGAATGGATACCAGGATCCCCAATGCCGCCAAGGTTAGGGCAAGGGATAAGTCATTGTAAATCATATTAGCTACTATGGAACAGAAAGAAAATAGTTTTCTTCACTGTAGATTTCAGTTCAAAAGATCATTCTGAGTGTCCTGGTGCTTCAGCATTCGTTCTTCCATCCTGCTGTACATATGGGAATTTCTTAATGAGATTTACCTCCAGAAAGCAAGTAAGGTCTTATGGGGACTAAGCAATCTTTCTGGAGGTTACTTTTTAAATTTCTATTTGTCCTTTAAACAATATAAACAGTCTAGTCTAGCTCTTTTCCTGTGTTAGGCTCCTAATTTAAGTGGGTACGTACGCCCGCAACTTTTGTCATTCAGAATTGGATGAACACTGAGAATAAGAAAGCTCTGCTGACAAGCTGAATTCATGTATGAACAAGGAATCAATTGTACTTCAGAGGTGTATTTCTGAGGCACACAACCTCTTGGGATGACACAACCTACACACTGTTTCTTGCTGAAGGCTGTGCCTAGAGGCACAATCAAGTCCTGAGGGACTGAATATAATCTAAATTACATCATATTGTGGCCTGATTCCCAAGACCTTTACACCAGCTTTACAGCTTTCAATGGATTAGGTTAGGAAAAAACATCAGTCTTTCAGATAAAAATATTTTGTTTGTGTAACAGCAAAGATATGTTACTTATTACCACTGCAGAATTATTGGTTGAATGATAATAGATCTATGACACTTCTTTAATAATTTTTTTAAAGTCTGGAATACTGTAAAGCATGTCTATTCTTTCATGCAAGAAAACCTTCATTCTACTTCCAGGTGAGCTAAGCTGACAGGATTTCTATGAATATAAACATCTGTAACCCTGTACCAAATAACATAGGGTACTAAAATAATTGAGAACATGAATGCCAAAATAATATAGGCAGATAATATCAAATCTTTCAGGGATCTTAAAAAATAGAAGGATAGGATGAAATACCACTTCCTTCCAATGCTTTTAGAATTTGTACACAGACTAACAGAGCTGTACATGTTTGAGCAAATATGGGACCACCCTGAAGGCATACTATGGCATTTTATTTCTGATAAAGAATAAGCTTCTCTTGTGGGCAGCCATAAAGAGGTGAGCATTCTTACTTTTCACACCATAAATTGCACATGCATCTCCTGTTATGGTCCTTTTGCTTCCAAATACAAAGCACTTCCTTGGCTTTAGGAGAACAACATGAAGAGTGAAAGAACACAGTGATATCCTTCACCAAAGAGTAATCATGCTGTTGGAAAATTAGTAATAGCTGGAGGAGATGGAAGACAATAGATAGGAAAACAGTTTCTTGTAAAAGTTGCAGTCTTTCAATTTCTTCAATGTTGGAATTGGAAAACATCCATTCTTTATAAATGTCTATCAAAAGTTATTACAATAGAATCTCAGCTATAAGTGATGAAGGCCCAAAGTTATCAGCTGTTTAAAATCAGATTGATCATCAATCTGATTGATTCATCAACCAACCAGATTAATCAGAATAGTCAATACATGAAAATCACACTTTCTACTTGGTGTGTACAGTCTAAATGTTATCTCCTATAGATTAAGTAGTGTCAAATTCCTTCAGTGTTAAATGAAAACTAATTTCATTATAAGGGTTGATAAAAGGTAATAAACTAGATGTAACACTGGTTTTTTTTTGGGAAGAGATTTTTTTTTTACTTTGCATTCTCAAATAATTATCTCACACTATCATTTTGGAAATTTTAGTACACTTGCTATTTGTTTATTCTCATTGTTTTGCCATTTTTTCTGATCATATTTAATTCTGGACTGAATTCACTGGAGAGATTTTAACTTGCTTGCACTAAACCTTGAAGCTGGAGTCACAATGAGCTTTGTATTTTTTTACATACCAGAACTTTTTAAAAAATTCTGAACGTTAGATCACTTCTTTGGGAGTGTTACTACCTGACAAAAAAATAAGCAAACCAGAGACAATATAGAAGAATAAAGCCTTGTTTTTTACAGAGGACTTGCTTTCATTCAGAAATTCTGAACTCAGCAGAGTAACAAATGAAGAGTGCCTTTTTTTGAATTTTTGTCTGTGTTTAAATGTGCATTAATTTTGACTCTCTTGGTGGCCCCTTAGTCTCCTTCCTTGAAGATCTATCTTATTCCTCAACTGGATATGAAATGTTAAATTTGCACTTCGCAATTTGTACAGAATATGCTAAATATTAAAAAATCACTTGATCACCATTCTCACATGAAAACAAGATTAACACATGAAGAGAACTTACTCTGAAAGAACTCTCCAGTAGGAAAATCTGGGGCTGCTTGCACTGCGTGGATTTTAAAAGTAAGTGTTTTTAAAAGTGAAGCACTGGAACAGTTTCAAAGAGGTTACAGGGTATTCCCCGTCACACATGTTCTTTAAAACAGAGGTTTGTATCTGGGGAAGGGGGAGGATGTGTGTATGTGTCTTGTTTTGTTCTTCAAAAAGACAAAGGCTCAACAACAGCATTATGAGATTGAGCCAACAATAATCTGTGGAAATTCATTATCTGAATTAGGCAGAAGGCTAATCTAGGGGCCAGGAGAAGTTGAAATTCTTTGACAAAGCAATTATTTACATCCAAAAGTTGTCACTATCTTTCTACTCTACCATACTTCAGTAAAGTACAGAAATGTCCAACAACTTTCCTGAAAGCCAGAAGACACCCCTTTTACGAAGAATTATTTAGATCAGATACTTTTAGCTAACAACAAAGGATCATTTTTCCCTACAAGTGCATGATGTGTAAAAATGCTTATGCTAACACTCCTATCTTGATTATATGAATGATTATTATCTTCTGTTATCCATTAATTACTGAAAATCATTATCATTTCTTTTGCAATGCACAGTGCAACTCTACACTATTTAAATGCTAAGTATATTCAGTCACATTGAGGAAAAGCTCAAAACAGAATATTTAGTAAGGCAATATAATATACTTTAAAGACCAAATTATTTTTTCAAATATAAGGCATTCATTTAAATTGCTGTATTATTGTTTTTCACTCAAATAGCATATTATAAATGGTTTAGGTGTCACACTATATTTGCTGCTAGACAAACCAGTAACTGACTACAGCATATTTCCAAGACAAGGAATCTTATTCAGTACTAGTGTTGCCTTACCACAAATCCCCTGAAAATGGTAAGATGCTTTGGGTCACATCCCCAAAAAGCACGTTCAAGGGCCTAGGAGTTAATCAGAATCTCCAGTGATATGAAGCTCCTCAAGTAGTAGGGGAGATAAAATGAAAGGTTAAATAACCAGGGTCATCACAAACTATTTAAATGAAGAAAATATGAAGATACTATTTCAATAAACATTGCAGAGTACGCATTTCTTTTGTTTTTTGTTTTTTTTTTTTTCCCAGCAATTACATTTCTATGAAAATATATGTATGCTCCAGAGTTTCTAAGGAAGGCTTGAAAATTCCATTGATGAAAGTATTGCGTTTAAGTTATGTACTGTTCTGTGTTTACAGTGGAAACATACTTCCATATTAAAGGAATCACACAGATATTAGAAAAAGAAAAACATTGCAAATGTGTTTTTTTCATATTTTGAACGCGAATAATTTCTAAACAGATCATGTCAGTGATCAAAAGAAAACCACCAATGTAATATCAAGTTTTAACTTGTACATCACATAATGGACTCTAATTATACATATGCCAAACATTGCTTGGTTATGAAAATGCAGAGCAAGTTAATTTAATAGATGTATTTTTCTGCACCTGAGTAAATTTATTGGCATTTGTAATCCAGTCTTGAAAACAAAATTCTTCCAAATGCTTTTAGTTACTTTTGAAGGTTGGTATTGTTAAGTTCTGCAATTGGTTAAGTCATGAAAGACTTTTTCTTATCCAATTTGCTCCAATGACGTCCAAAGATTGATTTGCCAGCACTCACAGATATTCCTAATGGGAACAAAAAAACCCTGATCTGATGGCATCTCATCTCAAAAAAAAAAAAAAAAGGCCCATAGAGTTGATATAAATATGTATTCTTGAAATACATGTAGACCTCACTTACATTTGTATTTACAGAATTATGTGAAGGTGAATACATGCCCATATGAATTTAATTACTACATTTGTGTTATATAATAACGTTCACTGTATGCCTAAACTAAGCAAATAGTATCTAGGTTACAATGAAAGCATTAGGAACAATACCACAAAAGTTACAAGGAACAGCCTTTCTGA
>VXBQ01003140.1:257553-351749 GCA_013400175.1 Phainopepla nitens
AAAGTTGTTTGCAGTTGATGGAAAAAGCAAGTTGCCAAGAACTGACAAATCTGGTGGCCTTCTAAAACAGGGTTTACAGTACTGGAGGATAAGAGAAAAGCAACTGACACCATCTAATTTGATTTGTGCAAAGCATTTGACAATGTATCACACAACATCCTTGTCTCTAAATTCGACTCAGTGGATAAGGAATTTGCTGAATGGTCACACTCAAAGAATTGTAGTCAACAGCTCAATGTCCAAGTGGAGACCAGTGACAAGTGATGTTCCAGTGGCAGGACCAGTGCTGTTTAATATCTTTGTCAGCAGCATAGACAGTAGGATCAGGTGCACCCTTAGCAAGTTTGCTGATGACACCAAATGGTGTGGTGCTGTCAGCACTCTGGAGGGCAGAGACAATGTCAGAGGAACTTTGACATGCTTGAGAGGTAAGCCTGTGTGAACTTCATGTTTGAAGTTCAAAACGGCCGAGTGCAAGATACTGCACCTGAGTCGGAGCAATCTGAAGCACAGATGCAGCCTGGACAGAGACTAGAGTGAGAACAGCCTCGAGGAGAAGGATGTGGGACCTTCTTGGAGGTTTCCATTGATGAGAAACTCAATAAGAGCCATAAACGTGAGCTCACAGCTCAGAAAGCCAACTGTGTCCTGGGCTGCATCAAAGGAAGTATGGCCAGCAGGCTGAGAATCTACCCTGCTCTCATGAGACCCCAACATGAGTACCACATCCACCTCTGGAGACTCCAATCTGATGTGAGAAGACACAGATATGTTGGAGCAAACCCAGACCAGGGCTAGAAGAATTAAGAATGTCAGGAGGATGGAGAACCAATCCTACAAGGAAAGGCTGAGACAGCTGGTGTTGCTCAGCCTGGAGATAAGGCTCCTGCTAGCAGACTTTCAGTGCCCAAAGGTGGCCTACAAGAAGGCTGAAGAGGGGCTTTTTACAAGGACAAGTAGTGATAGGACAAGGGGAAATGGCTTTAAACTGAAAGAGGGTATGTTTTTATTAGACATCAGGATGAAATTCTTTACTGTGATGGTGGAGACACAATAGAATTGATGGCCGAGAGAAGTTCTGTACGCCCCTCCCATGGAAATGTTCAAGGTCAGGTTGAATGAGACTTTGAGCAACCTTATCTTGTACGTGTTTATGGTAGAAGGAACTAAGATCCCTTCCAACCCAAAACATTGTGTGATTTTATGATTCTATAATTCCTTCACTCCTTCTGTAGTAAACAGAGAAAGTGCAAATGCTTCCATTCTAAACTGTTGATTGAAGGGACCAATCTCTTCCATCAGTAACAGCTAGCCAATTAAGGTGGCTGGTCCATTAGCATATACCGTCTGTATTTTCTAGGAAATAAAGGAAAGACAAAATATGCTATATTTGAGATAGTATTCAAGTAAAAACAACAAATAGTCTAAATGAATAAAGATCTCTATTCTTATTTTGAATAACAAGAGGAATCATTAACTAAACCTTTAAAAAACAAGTTAAGACTTAATTAACACACTAAAATACAGGACTCTAGTGTGAGGTAAAATACCCTTGGTATTTTCCTTTATACCAGGTATTTCCTTTACCTCCAGCTGCCACTGCAGAAGTACACAGGTCTCCTGTGGTTTTCCTGCTGTATAAGTCAGCCTTTTGCTGAGATTTCAGAAACCTTTGGACATCTACAACAACATTAGGAATCTCTGTTCAGCTGAGTGTTTTTACAAAGTCTGTGGACTCCACTATATATAAAAAACCCAGCCATGAGGAAACACATGTAAGGTATAGGCATTACACTACCATGGTCAGAGACTCTGATCTTCAGACTTGCAAAGAGAGGCATGAACATTTTGTTTGCTTTTACACTAGCTTTAGGTTTAGTTACAACAACAAAAAAATCAACTGTATCATAACAAGCAACAATTTAAATATTTTATTACTTGACAAATTAGTAATTACAGTTTTGTGGTCTACAACAATGGAGTAAGAGTTGGTAGAAATGTTTTATTTCCTGGCTCTCCTAATGACATCCTCTGAAATTTTGACCTTCTCTAGTAGTAACAAGAAAAGATCTTACTATTCCCCATGCATAAGAATGATCAAATGCTTTGATATGAATTTGCACAGACTTGAATTGAAGGGTATTATGCTTATCATTACATCAAAGACCATCCAGGTGGTGCTAGTGTTGGCAGCTGAGTGTTTGCCCGTGGGGTCCATTAGGGCCAGAAGCAAGGCAGCCAGGGGGCACTCGAATAGCGCCAGCCACAGTCATCGGGCACCTCAGTGGGGATGGGAATGGGTCAAGACTGAGCTGGGATGTGGGTCCTATGTAGGGCCAACTCAGAAGGTCCCATGGCCAGGGAGGACAAGGATGTGGCGAGCTGGAGACCAGCCCTGCTGTGGCACTGCTGGGGAGGACAGCCCTGGAGGGCTGAAGTAAGGACCCGGGACATGAGCAGCAGGTGGGGAACACTGGAGGGGCTGGGCAGGGACAGCCAGGGCTAGTAGTGCCCTCAGGGCTCTAATGATTATTCTAATGATTTATGGAATCAGTTCCTAGTTTTCCTAACCTCCTGACGCAGTGGGGATATTACCTAGTTTTAGTACAATGACTTAACTTTCTATTTGAAACTTCCTAATTCTGTTGTAGCTGTGTGAATTCTGAGCAGGTGATCTACACAGAAAGCAGTCTTCAGGACTATTTAGTCTTAGTTAAATTCTTTCTTGTTTACTTGTACTTTTACATGTTAATAGTGTTACTATTGTTATAATTTCAATTTTGCTGTTGCTGCCAGTTTAATTACTTTCACAGGCACTGCAAGTTCCAGTGTGCTAAGGACTGTCCACTGAAAGTGCTTTTACTGTCTCTGTACCTTCAGTAAAAACAAAGCCACAGCATGAACACAGAAGGAGAAACACTTGGAAACACAAGCCAACATTTCCTAAGCATCTCAGTCATCTACTGCACAACACAATTCCAAGCTTTTGACAGAAATTAGAGAAAAGAAAAATGCCCAGTAGAAATTTGTGAGAGAACCACAAACAGACTTTACAGGTAAAGCAGACTTTATAGCAATTTCCTTCCAGGTGTGAGAGATGGATGGGAGAAAATAAAGAAGCATTTGTACAAAAATTTTCAAAAGGGATCAATAGACGATGGGTGGTTCAGAGGAAGGGGTAGACTTTCTGTTTTTACTGTACTGACTTAGGTTTACAACTGAGGAGACTCAAGTTTGGACAGAAGGCACTGGATTTGTCTAAATGAATTTGGGCATTAACAGGTATAGTCACTCTACAAGATAGATGCTCTCTACCAGTGAGAAGATCACATCTTCGTAACACAGAAAAGACTCCTGTCCTTGAAGATTCTGTTTTTCCCCCTCTGACTAATTAGTTGTTTGTGTCACATGCTGCAGATATCAAAAATTTGGTCAGAGGAATCCTATACAAAAAAAGCCTGGAGTGAAACAGAGAAATTTTTATTATATTTAGACTTCCAAGTAGGTTTCTGGGTGATTTCTCAGGATCACAGAGCCAGGGAACAAAAAGCAGGCAAAGCCACCCTCAGAGCTCTAAAAGAAATTTTAGGTGAAATGAGGGGTTCCTCAAAGGTACAGCTACAGTATTAATTAGGGCAGGCATTTCTGAGAGGACTTCACAATATCTGTTAGCACCTCCAACTCACTCAGCAGTATTAATTTGGGGCAAAAGCCTCATGACTGTTCCTTGAATATTCCTAGTTAGATCTTTTGAACAATTTACTCAGAGAGAAAAAAAAAAAAAGCCGACAAATGAACAAACACAAACAACCCACAGAACACCAGACTTCAACAACTCAAGGAAGAAGAACCAGGACGAATTTAAGCTTTGATCTTCCAAAAACTAATTGCATGAGAGAGGAGCAAACTAAAAGCATGAAAGGAGGAAATGTGACTATTTCCACTGAAGTCAGTAGTAGGAATTATGCATACAAGTTAAAAAAAGGCCATAAATGTCAATCATCGGGTTATGTATGTCTTCATCGATCTGGGCACATCCCTTGAGGTTTTGTCCTTGAAAATTCATAGGTCTGGGGCCCTGGATCATAAACTTTATCTAGTAATCATAACTTTTTTAATAATGTTTATATGGTTTACAACATTGGAACACCTGGTACAAGAAATTTAACAGAAATTAAAAAATACAAACATTGTTTATTCCTTTAAATTCTTTTGGGGAAAAGTGCTTCATATTTCTTTGAAAAAAATGTAAACTGACAGTGCTTTGGAGCAAGTGTTCTTCATTGCTCAAAAGAGGTATGCTCACCCTTCTTTAGAGCATATCTACTACTATCAAAGAAAGTTTCAGTTTCACCTTTAAAAATCCTGTCTGTACCAAAGTCCTATTAACTCATGAAGCATTAGACTTCTGGCTCCAAAACCTATGGATTCAATTTATGTCACCACTTAGCCCATGAAGCAGGATTTTTTTTGGGGGGGTCATGCAAAGTGTGCCAGTCCGGGAGTTTGTTTAACAGGTCCTTGTGCGGTCTAATGGACTAAGAGAATGATTATCATTGTTAGGTGCACAGGAGAGTGAGCTGCATGATACACACTGTTAGTCTGATACACTCTCTGAAGACAGTTTATGGTTCACCAGCTTGGTTAAACAGCACATCAGCAGCAGTGATGGGTGATCAATCTCATCCCCTATGGAATTGCTCCCAAAAGTGTCATTATTGAGAAATAAATCCAGGAAATGCAATCAGAAGGAATCATCAGATCTTTTGTTCAAGTTCAGAACCAAAAGGAAAGGAGATGGGATATTGTATTTGTTCAATTTATGTACGCCAACTATGGAAAAGTAGTACTATTTAAGGTCATATTGTAACTGTTTTGTTGTCCTACTCTGAGGCATGATACAAGTACTTATATAAAGTTACTAGACATTTCCAAATACTTTCAACAACAGCTTCATTATTTTTCATCCTCAGTGAATTATGGACTTCACTTTTTGCTTACAGGCACAGGATCCAGTTGTGCAATTGTTTAGTGTGTTGAAAATTGCATTACCCTACATAACTGACATGACCGTCCAGCTAGAAAAACAATGTAAACCAAGGTGACAAAACCTGAGCTAGAGTAAGGCCAGATGTGAATATGGACTGGGAGAGGAGTGACTGGAGCACAGCCCTACAGAAAGGACTCTAGGGGTGCTGGTTGATGGCAAGAGCAATAGGAGCCAGCAGTGGGCTCTGGCAGCTCAAAGGGTAAAATGCATCACAGGGTGCAGCAAACGCAGCATAAGCACCAGTGAAAAGAAAGGATTGTCCTGCTGTATTTGGTGTTTGTGCAGTCTCATCTGCAGTCCCGCGTGCAATTCTGGGCCTCACAATTTCAAAAGGATGGAAGGTATTCAACTGCATCCAGAGGAGGGCAACTAAAGTGGCGAAAGGGCTGGAAGGAATGTCCTGAGAGGAGCAGCTGAGGACTTCGAGCTTGTCTAATTTGGAGAAAAGGAAGCTGATGTGCAATTACATTGCTCTCTACAGCTTTCTTAGGAGAGGACGTGGGGAGGGAAGTGCTAAGCTCTTCTACCTGGGAACCAGGGATAGGATATGTGGAAATATTCCAAAGCAATACCAGGGAAGGATCAGACTAGATAGGAGGAAACATTTCTTTACAGAAAGAGTAGTCAAAAATCAACACACTTCCTAGAGATGTGGTTTATGCTCCAAACTTTCAGACTTTAAAAGATATTTGACCTTAATAACATGTTTTAAATTTTTATCATCTCTGAAGTAGTCAGGTAGTTGGATTAGATGATCACAGATTCCTACCACCCAAAATATTCCCCTTTCCTTTCCTTTCCTTTCCTTTCCTTTCCTTTCCTTTCCTTTCCTTTCCTTTCCTTTCCTTTCCTTTCCTTTCCTTTCCTTTCCTTTCCTTTCCTTTCCTTTCCTTTCCTTTCCTTTCCTTTCCTTTCCTTTCCTTTCCTTTCCTTTCCTTTCCTTTCCTTTCCTTTCCTTTCCTTTCCTTTCCTTTCCTTTCCTTTCCTTTCCTTTCCTTTCCTTTCNCTCTCCATTTCTGTTCAGATTACTAAAATGGAAGAATTTTTTCCCCACATAATCCACCCAAAATTATATAATCTGATAAATATTTCTTCATGTGCACATTAACTAAACTGGAATACTGGAAGAGTCAGAAAAAATGTATTCTCTCAACTTCTTTCAAGTGGGACAAAAAAACCCAAACCCAAACCAAACAGGTTTTGACAATTATTATCGAGAATGAATATATTCTGCCCAAACACTTTATCCTGGAAATGTCAGAACCATTAACAGTAGTCTTTAAAGCTAAGAACTTTTAATAATATTTCAATATATCATTCCTAATATTATATCCTGCTTACCTGTTCTGATCATGTTCAGAAAGACATTTAAATCATTGTCTCCTTGAAATTAAGGGAAATTACCCTACGAAGTATTTTGTTGGTCTGTTTTTAGTTTTGGGGGATTTTTTGCCTTTTTAAAATTCTCTTGTTATTTCTTTCAAATACAACCACACTTTAAACATCCAGACAGTCAAAAGTCATTCAGTTTTGCCACATTACATGGAAGTCTATATCGTCACTCAGTGTTGGACATTACATAGTATGAAATATGTTGTCCCTTTTCAGCACTGCTTAAATTAGGTCTTCCCATAGTCCCAGGGAGCACCAGTCATCAAGTCCTTTTAAGCTTTCCAACAGTTTAAAAGGATATTCACAGTCCACACAGAGGCATGTCATGGGGGCCGTGGTGGAGCATCCATGCAGAAAGAAGCTCAGAGAAAAGACAGGATATTAGCATATGGCAACAGAACACTGCACATGCCAGAGAGGAACTTTTCCAGCTTAAAAATTGGCTGTCTGGTGGTATTTTGTGCTTTTAACACAATGTGGATAAAACACGTTTGCAAGATCTCCTGTTGTATCAGACACTCACAGACTGAAAAGTAGGCACTTTTGTAAGACAGTTTGTGATTTTGCTGTAACTTCCATGGCTTGCAGAAAGGAAGAATTGTGATTTGGAGGCGTATATTTATTGCCTAGCAGTAAGCCTCTCCAAATATTACAGTTATTTTTATATATTTAAGTTATATGTATATATGTAGTTATATGCATTTTCTAACAGTAATTAATATCCAGTCATTTGAAATAATAACAGGAAACTGAGGTAGCATGCTTCAAGAAAATTCAGATTTTTTCATTTTACAAACAAACAAACAAACAAACAAAAAAGTGTTAAAATAAAAGCAAGTGTTCAGGATAGAAAAGTATTCAGAATATATGTTATTTTACAAGCATATACTTCCTTGATAATTTGGAAACTTGGAGCAATGCTGCGTATGAGGATTTCTAGTTTGAAATACCACACTCAAAGATTTAGCTTTTATAAAGATCATTCTATGTGCCATGCTTTTCCTGCGATATTAATTTATGCTCTTTCTACATGACTTAGACATGAAAAGCAGCTACCAATGAAACATATGCTTTGTGACAAAGAATGGCAAAATATTTTCTATCCTAACAACTCTAGATTCCTGGCATTAAGCAAAAGTTCTCAAAAATATCTACTACAGAAAAATGGTCAATACACTTCTCATCACATACCAACACTTCTCAGAAGCTCCTGTAGAAAAAAAATTACTATATTTGCCATTGCCTAGTAATTGCAATTGAATGGAAATCTTTTAATGGCATTCTGTGATGCAGAGAGCTGTGAAATTCAGAAATTCCATGCACAGCCACTGATTCAAACAAGGCTTTTTTGGATTTGATTTGCAGTATTTTTTACCTGTCTAATTTTCAATCATAAACAATTATTGGTAAATATTTCAGCAAATGACTATGTATATAGGTAGATACGTGTCTTCACTTTGTTCCAGACTGTCACCATTCTATTATTATCTTTGTAACACTTCAAGTCATCAGACTTTAGATCTTTGGGCCAAATGGATCGCCATCAGTTTTTATGTTGTCCACATTTAAAAGATAAGGTAAGAACAGCAACAAAATTATAATGAAGTAAATGGAATTGCCTACATTCACAAAATGTGCCAATATGAGAAAAGGATTCTACTGAGGGTTTTTTGGCTATTAGATTACTGCATAAGAGTACAGTAGAAACTAAATATTATTATGTTCTCCAGTCAAGGGAAAGGGATGAAGATTTTGATTTTGTTTTTGGTTTTGTTTTTATAATTATACCTAAACTCTTTCAATAAAAAGGCAATGATGCAGCTTTGTCAGAATAGCTCTGTCTTGTAACAATGTATACAGATTACACATGGACATTATGTTTACACACACACCTTGAGAAACCTTTCTGTTTAATTCTTCTATATACTTAGTAATTTCTGTTCAACATCAGCCCACTTCAGAGATATATAGAAAGCCTCTACAGAAAATAATTTTGATTCTTTTTTTTTTTTGTTATTCTGTCCATCATATCTTTCCAACAACTAAAATTAAAATCCCTAATATCCTATCCCATAAGGAGACGATGATTTTTTTGGCTTTTATGGTGACAATTTAAGGCACTCAGTTTCAATGGAAATAATTTCTCATCAATGTTGTTCACAGGAGGGAATGGAGAAAAAGTGCAACAATTTTTTTTGCAACAATTTTTTTTTTTTACAAGTTTTTACTCTCTCTGAAGATAACACCTTCTAATTTAAAAGGAACGGTTTTGTTTCTGGACCTAGTCCTCTTCAGAAAAGTGAGAAGATTATGAGGATCACAGCTCAGATCTAAAACCACTTTAGAGCAACTCCAGTAAGAAATTAGAGAATAGAATGTAATATTATGATCACAAATATACAAGTGATTTTTAAATGTTCATGAACTGGTGAAAAATACCTTCCCACTCAGCCACAGATGCAACAGAGAGCATTACTGCAAAATTAGCACCAATCTTCACTGGACCATTCAGTGTCACCAAGTATTCATCAGATATGAATTACACTCTGAACAAATTGCCTGAAGGAACAGATACAGGGATTTTCATGTTCTAAACGTGCCTTCCTATTAGTATCAAAATAGTCCACTGGAGGATATCTCAACCCCTGAAGACATGCAATGAACAGAAATGCTACAATACTCAACCATTATTCCAAAGTACAGTCTTTAAAAATGAAAGATAATATACAGTAGGCTTGACTCCCTATTCCCTTAGATTCCATTATAATCACCCTTATGATGAGCCACACCTCATTATAATAACAGCCAAATTGCTTGGGTCCCAAGGGCAGACTAACAGTCATGGTGGATTGTACTTATACTCAAAATAACCAAGAATAATCAAGATGAGCCTCTCAGTTTGACAATGTATGACCACTTTTGCATAACTAATGCTACTCTGACAGGAAAAATGCTAGAGATTAAGCAAAAATAATTAATCTGGCTAATAGTGATTGGATGCATAAGAGTGAGTAATATGTCAGCATATTTACTGCAGTTATAATAACATCTATATAAAAAAGTACACTTCTTTAGGTGCCCAAAAGGAACTTAAAATCCCATATATTGTCTGTATAAATCTGCACACTTCTGCAGATACCCTGAAAGGGTATGATACAGTACCATGTTTTTTTATTTTAATTGGGGTCAATGACAAGTATTGCTTATTAATTAAAGGATCAAATCTTGAAGGCTCTTTGTTGACAGTAAACTTGGTGCAGAGTTGTCAGTTTACACCTAGTGAAGATTTGCTCCATGGCATTTTATATTTTCAAAGTAATAGTAATTACATTAAAGATGTTTGCAAAGAAACCCAAAACTACATGAAATCCAAAACCATGTGAAACCCTCAAGGTATTTTGTTTCATTAGAAATGCCAAACATAAATGTGGTTCAACAAGAGGTTTGTTAAGGTTCATGAACTTAAGACTGGCTTTGAATTAATATTGAAGGTAACTGATAATTTTGTATTGAAGTCACACAAAATTTCCTTAGTTTATATGAAAAAGGTGAGGAAACACTTCAGGTTCATCTCAGTTCTCCCTTTGCACTTTGACGGTCAGTTGTTGAGGCACCTGAGTCACTTTACCTGGAGAAAAATTCCACTGTAGGTAGCTCTGAGAGGTCAGGAAATAAATGCCTAATCACTTAAATAAAATAAAATAAAATAGCAACTAAAAGTCTAGAAGTTGATACATTAAACTATGTAATATTAAATTGTCCCCACATTTTTATGAGGGAGCATCTTAAAATTAATTTTTAAAGTGGTTGAGAAAGCTTACATTGACCACAATTTTCTTAACATTTTTTCTTGCTCTAACCTCATACTTTTACACAAGATACAACCTTAATAGAAAAAAAATGGTTTTAGATAACAATTTGTATAGTGTTTTCTAGAGGATCTCCTTCTATTAATATCCAGTGAAGAGAACAGAGTTACAATTTGTGCCTGCAGAAGTATTCACTTGTATATTTAAACATATACATACTTATTCTGTAATTCAGAATGGAAAGTGAAATCAGGCAACTAAGGAAAACTCCACTGCAAATAAGAAATTAAACACAATCTTGAATTAAAAAAAAAGACATATACATGGCAACTCTACAAAGCATGACAGGGAGTTACATCAATACAAGAACAAATACACTTTTTATTCTAACTAACTGTACTTTCCTAAGGTGTTTGGCATATATGAGCATTGTTATTTATAAATAGTTGAAAACCACCTCCATATCGATTAAGAGCAGTGATAGATTGGCATGGTTTGAGTATAGTGCAATTATTGTATCCATGAATTGATTTAAAATGTACCAAAGAAAATGAATCTTGGATGTGGGATATATTAGTCTTGTAAGTAGCCACCTTAATGCCAAAATATGTTTAGTGATCTGTGTCATAGCTGGCTTACCTGCCTTCTTGTAAGAAGAGGTATACTTTGCACAACATGACAGTGTTCCATGGCAAATCCATTCTGTCACAAAAATTAATAAGTAGTGACTTGAAATTCTTTTTATTTATTTGTTTGTTTGTTTGTTTGTTTGTTTGTTTAAGACAATGTTTGAGAGCTTAGTGGTTTGAACAGTTTTGAAAGGTCAGGGTTGGTTTGATGAAGAAGCAAGATAATCTAAACATCTAAAAATCAAAAATCATGACTTTCCAAAGGGAGTATCTACCAGAAAAAAAAAAACCTCTTTTCCTTTTTTTTTTCTTTTTTTTTTCTTTTTGGTAATGGAACAAGAAATAGCAAATAGAAGTACCAGGAGAAGAATGGTTTACCAAGAAATTTTAAATAGCATAAGGATTAGGGTATGGGAGAGACTGGAAGAGTGAAGAGTAAAAGAGAAAACTGATTAGACCCAATGTTACAACCTCCATAGGAGAGAGATCTGGGAAGAGGTGACAATGCACAGGAGTGCTCTAAGCTGTAGTGTGGTAAGCAATAGCAAGGCATGCCCTTAAAGACACTTGACACATAAATTATATGGTTTTTCCAGCCAATATCTTCTGGGCCCTCCAAACCATAAAGTTACTCCTTGGGTGTAAATACACTGTGGAAGCAACAGAAATCTTTTAAGTTTTCTTCCTTCCCTCAGAAAGGAAGTATGGCACAGCATGACTTTGCTTGACAGTATAACTTTGTTCCTTCGGCTCTGAAAGGAAACAGAATTTAGCTGTAAGTTTGCCGGATCAGGACTGGGAATGGAAGTTGTGGGCATCACCTTCAGTGTCAGCTCAGGGTTTAGACAGGCTTGTGAAAAGGAAAGCGAGGTGGAGAGAAATTATTCTTGGCAAGATCAGTTTCACTCATTTTCACCACCAAAACCACTTTGCGCTTGGAAACTAAAGCGCGTGTGCATGTGCATGTGAGTGTGTGTGTGTGTATGTGTGTGTGTGTGAGAGTATTATAGCAGATGGAAAAGATAGAAGTCAAAAGGTAAATCTCACTTCCTACTACACTCTTTTTTTAATCATCTGCAATCTCACAATGCAATCAGAAGTATTCACACATAGCTACTTTCACACACACAGAAGACAGAGGGCTGAAGGCTGGGAATAAAGTCTTAAAGGAGATAGCAAAGGGGTAGAAAAAATCCCTTTGTTATCTGATAGCTTCACTTTCTTTGGCAGGGTACATCAGGGCTAGAAGTTATAGATAAAACTGCTTTAGAATTCAACCAAAAGTTCTACAGGGATCTGTGGATGAGTTTTCATATGCAGATCAATTATTTAATTTTCTAGAAACAAACAACAGCAAGAATTTAAGCTAATCTGTAAATCACTGTTTTCATGATTTCTTAAAAGTGAACTGAAAAAGCCCACCTTTACCCAACACTTCAGGTTTTGGGACCTTGAGCCAAGATTGCAGCAGAGTGAGGAAGTAAAATCCATTTTACTATAAAAGAGGTGTGAAGACACAGTGTGATAAATTAATCCAGTGGATGAAACCACAGGCCCACGGACAAAAAAAAATCTTTAATTTTCACCTTTTCATTATTTACTGAAATGAAAAATTATTAAGCGAAGATACTAATATACTCACTTGGGAAGCCCTTGCCTGTACTCAGCTGTACAGGCTGTATTTAACGTTAGGATAGTTTTAAAGGGACTGTTGCAATTTGACCTTTGCTTTCCCCAGATGTCATCTCTCCTTTCATAGTCATTTTAAAAAATACGAAAGGATTACTGCTTGTGGTTCTGCTGGAAAATCTTTTAAAAGTCACACATCACTTACAGAATAGTTTAGAAAAATCTTATTGCAGTATTTTCTTTGAAAAGAAATCCTGCTAAGCTCTCACATCTGGCCAAACTAGCAAGAAAGCTTCCACTTTCGACTTATTTGTAAACAGAACAAATTTAAAAGGCTTGTGGAGAGACAACAGCACAAATCCACTCTCCCAATGACATAATGCCATGTTGGAGTTAATGTTCAGAATGAATCTCTAAGTTGGGGATAAGAATTTGCAAAGTTTTTCTTACTTATGATATATTTCCCTGGAGGAGCTAACATATTATGAGAAGGACAGAAGGACCATTTCCTGTCCCATCAGATGGATTCACTACCAGATCATGAGCATCAAGCATTCAGCAAACCACAGTGTTGGAGATGTCAGTGAATGAACATGCAGCTCTCCTACTTTTCATCTTTCTAACTCTCCACCACACTCAGTTATTTTAATGACTGCCTGAAGTGTCCATTCATGCCAAAGCATGTTATTTACTTCCCATTATGGACATGACATTACCTCACTCCATTACAAATTGAGAGAAACATATTGCTTTCCAAAGTTCAAGTATTGCACCATTACCTGTGAATAGAAATGAGTCCTGGCACTAGATGGCAACTACTCACAACAGATATTCTAAATGTAATGGACAAAGTTTCATTTTTGATAATGTACCAGAGAAAGATAAAATATATCAAAAATACTCTGCCGAATGAATTTATCATTCACATTGTCAGCCCATCAAGTTTGGTCATATAATTCACAGGCTGATTATGTGGAAAGTCAATAAATTATATAGCTAAGTATTTTCTAGTGGTTTTATGAATAATAGAGTTAATCAATATTGTACCTGAACAGAGTTAATCTCTAAATGTTATTACTAATAACCAAACCTTGAGAACTTTATCTTAAATAAACAGTAACAAAATTAAGAGACTATACACTCAGCACTGATTCAATAAATAAAGCAGTAGCTAAAAGAAGCATCTCATTACTTTTGATAGAAAACACAAATAATATGCTTTAATCCAGTTAAATAGCCTAAGAGATAATTTATGGAAAGTGCTACCATTAAAACAGTATCCTGAAGCAGGGAGAGGAGATGGATATCTGGTTCCAAGAGCCTCTAAGCTGCCATATGACCATTTGACTTGTAAGTGTAGAAGAGGTCTTACGTACACTCCTTGATACACTGAAACTGTAAGACAAAGCATCTATTATATGTACAGACAGCATGTACAAACTGGAAAAACAATCATTGAATCATTGGATCTAAAGATAGTTGTAAGTCTGTCAGTCTGCTTCTATCTGGAATAGAAAATATTTCTTTTGTTGTCATTACTCATTCCTGATAGAAACTCTTCCTATGAAGACAATTGAGGAGCCTTATACATGCTTCTATAGCTTCAAATGTGAAAGAAGTTCAAGAAATGAAAAGTTCATGATTGCCATGAGACTCACTACCACAGTATAGGTACCTAAGACAGCATTTTCAGAAAGAAACTGACTAGATTAACTATACAGCTAAAGAAGAAAATAATGCATTTCCTAGTCTCAGAGAAAAAACACAGTCACCTATATTTACAGAGTTAAGTTGAGAAAATGAGATTTTCCTACAGAATATTCGAGAAAAGCCTCTGCATAACTACAGCGCATTTTATTGGGAAGACTGATTGACCAGGTGGAAGTTAAATTCTTAAGGTGCATGAACAGGAGATCACTTCTCAAAGTTATCTCTTACTTCTACACAATGTTGTTGAAAAACATTCCTTCACTTCTAGCAGGGAAAATGAAAAACCATGACAAAATAGTGTATAATTATACAATTATTTATTTGTATTTATTTCTTTTTACACCTCAAAACATTTAACTTTTTTTAAAAAATTAAAAATCCTGTATGAATTCTCCCAACTACCCCAAGGTCTTCAGAGAAACCTAAAAAAAAAGCCAGATGTTGTTGCGTTCTAACCCCCTCAATTGTGCCCTTCAGATTCTGCATAGCAGATTCATGCAAACTTATTTGATTATCATAAGCAAAATGAGGAGCCCAGCAAGGAATATATATACAGATGTGGTGGACCCTCTTACTAGTGTCACTAGAGGGCTCAAAAACTACTTGGAAGAATACACATGCAAAGGATATAAAATCCTGGAAGAAGTTTGGTGGGACTAGCTAGTGAAACCAAAGCACTTCCCAACAGCTCTTACAGCAATTCCCAGGTAAATCTCATCTCCTGCCATAGCTGTTGGCTAAAATGTACCCTTTCGTCGACTAATAAAGACAAATAGGTACCTTCACAAGTGATTCATCTAATCCTAAAAGAGGCACCCAAGGGTTGATAACAAATGATTTATTATTTTGAGGTGTGGGTTTTGTCCATTGGCTATAAATAGGTCTATAATATGTAGCTCAAATTTAACTTTGAGCTATCCTAATTTAGGGATAATAAATTTCATAGTTTGCCTCCAGAGCTGATCCATGAAAATTGTACTGAATTGTAATTAAGTTGTAACAAACAATTATACAAACCAGTGAGAGTTCAATAAATTCAAAGCACGACTCTCTGCATCGCTGGTCAAAACAGCAACAAGCAAAGCCAGTAACCTGCTGCCAAGTGAAATTCCAGAGTTTCTTTGATCTGTATCTCAAATTTTTTTTTTTAAAACCTGCAAATACTCAGTATTCAGGTCAGTTTAGATGTAACTGTGACTGGTGTATCAAATCCAACTCTTAATTAAATCCATAAAATGATCAAGTAGAAGTCAAGAAGTAAAAACAAGGAATAAGCAAAAGAACCTCTGAAGACAAAATAAGTACAATGAAATAATTATTCAGAAAGAGTTTCTTCACAATTAGCTATACAAATAAATAATAAGAAAGAATAATAGAATGGAGACTTACAAGCGTAAGTCCTCACATTTTGAAAAATTAATGCAGGCAGAGCTGCTGGCATGGTTCCAAAAATCTGCAAAATATTTATTATTTAGTTTTGTCCTCCTCTTTTTTAATGAATTCACAATTAAAGAAGTTGTAATTATAATTCAGATAATAGCAAAATACATTCTATGGTGTTAACCATTGATAGATTTGTAAACAAAAGCAGCTGGACTGGAATTTCTTCAAGGAAATATTTACATGCCAACAGTTTATCAAACTGAAAGTCTGCAGATAAATCTACACATGGGCATTATGTTAATGACGATAGCAACGGTGATTCATATTCTTAGTTGTAGCTGCTTTGTACTGCTACAGCTGTAAAAGAATAAAACCTGGAAGGAAAAAGGATAAGGAGGCAAGCTAGGGTTTTACTCTCCTGCCTCCTTTCAAGGTTAGAACATTTGTTGCATTATACTGGAAATAATGATTAACAATAGGGCCATTGTCCAAGATTCTTTCACCTCTAAAGGCCAGATTTCTGGAGGTATGTAACTCATTTAGGATGCAACTGAAGACTTTATGGGATTAAACAAAACCACAAGTGTCCAGTGAATTTTTAAATAGATATCCATGGAGTTTTAAATTCCAGTACACAATAAAGCATGTCTTGGAAAAACTAAGCATACATGATTTTATTAAATCTTCCTACCACTTCAATGCCAGATAATGTCAACAGCTGTTTTAAAAAATGCTACCTGCTTGATTGCTATTCAGTAGGCTCAATTTGCATGCCATTATCCAGGTCTTGGTACCTAAAGGGAATCACACCCTAGAGAAAAGTATGAATACCCACACCCTACAGAAAAGCACGGACACCTTCCTATCAGTATTCATTTGTCATCCTTATGTGGGAGAGTGATATATGGTTGCAACTTCCACCAGAGTATCTCAAGAGATCAAAACAGGATTCTGACTTTAGTACATGTATCTGAAGGCTAACACACACACAAAAGAAAAGAAAGAAAAATACTGGAAAAACACAAATAATAGAAATTTTAAAAAAATCTCATGGCAATAGAGTGCATAAAATTTAGCAATTAAGATTTTTTTCGAGTAATTCAGAATAAATAGGCATTACCCAAAGGAACTTCATCTTAAAGCTTCTCCCACAGTTCAGAAATTCTTTCTCTGGAGGATCTTGATTTTAAGGAGAATTAGGGGTATCTGAAAAGAAGTCTCAAGTTGGAGCAACCCATTCCTTCCAAAGATGGGGAGATCCCTTAACTGTTTTTGCAAAGTCCCAGGAAGTATCAGTGAATCACAGTGAACTGGGAACAGTATCCATTCCGTAGAAAGAGATTCCAACCCACTGGCTGCAAAGGAAGATACTTATTTCAAAGACAGGTATCTTGGGGCTGAATCTTTCTTCCTTTCCTCTCCCAGACAAGATCTTCAGTGAGTATCTGAATAAAGGGGCACCTAGTGGAGTAGAGACTGAAATGAAAAAGCAGAATTCACAGTGGCAGCAAGTACAGGTGACTGGACCTGTGTGCATGCAATGCAATTTGAATGTGACTGGGGGTTAAGAGGGGTTTGTGAGATGCTATGACTGAGAAGTCATGTGTAGGTTGTAAGCTAAAGCAAGAAATATACTGGTAAATTATAAGTAATCACCAAAGTTCCGGAACTCTGTGTCCAAACAGTGTAGAGCAATCTCTTTATGTCATTCTCTCTCATTCTTCAAAGTGAAGTTGTCTGTTCACAAAATCTTCTGAGCCTGACCCATATCAGATGCTGCACCCCTCCAGAATTGTAAATAATTTCAACTTCTTTGCTTGGCTGGTTGTTTTTGGGTTCTGGGGGGCTTTTGGCTTCAGATGTGGTTTTTCTGGTTGATTGGTTTTGTTTTGGGGTTGTGTGTGTGTGTGTGTGTGTTTTGTTTGTTTGTTGTTTGGGGGGGGTTTGACTGTGTTTTGCTAAAATCTAAGGAAGGCTATGGTATACAGTCTGTGCCACATCCTGGGACATCCTACTGTGCACATTGAGGACGCTTGTCCCGCATAAGTAATGACCCCTTTCCATGTCCTGGAAAACTCTATTCTATTGACTATACAAACGACAACACTTTTGCATATGCTCAGTAAAATCAGTGTATCGGGGAAGTATAAAATGTAAGCAGTCTTGTACACATCGACCTTCTGTCTCTTTGTGGGAGTTGAATCTATTGCACACCTGCAGAAGAACCACAGACAGTGGAGGGTTAGCAGGTAAAGCACTGACTCAGAGAAAATGGCAGACAGAATCAGCTGTGGCCAAAGTGCTCCCCACAGTCCTTGCTAGCTCCTGCTCTGCCTTTGAGAAGGAAGCTAACAGAAATATTCTGTCAACCAAGTAAATACTTGTGTTGAACTCTCTGTGGTCTGCAGACTAATTAGTTATTGCCCTGTCTGCCCCGATTACTGCCCTGCTAAAGCCTAATCAAACATGAAAAACCACATAAGAATGTTCTAATATGTATTTTGGAAATTATACCAGCTAGGAAAAAAAACAAGTACTAAAAAAAGTCATTGAGTTCAGAAAGCAAAATGGAGAACTGATGAAACATGAACACTTTGATTTTTATCTACATTCCTGTTAAACTTAATTCTTTATATGCAGTGATAGAAGAGAAATAAAAATCAAAGAAGCAAGCAACCCTTTTTACCTTGAATGGAACAATATTTAAGAAAAATATAACTTTTAACACTGAAAACTGCTCATGATGCACAAAAACAAACTAGTTTTCCAAGATGTCCCCTGGTACTAATATTCTTTTTTGCCAGAAGCTCATTCACCATGGCCAAATGCTTGCTGATTCAAATAAAAGCATCTCACCAATGATTCGCACAATGATTTAAATTGTACTTGGCCAGCTTAGATAAAAAAAAAGAAATTACACAAATTGGAAAAGAAATAAACCTTGCTCAAAGTAGTTTTCTCTTTCTACCCCAAATCAAATACAAAGGAATGATATAGTGGCACTTTCTTTAATGACCACTTCTTAGATGAATATGCAGCATTTGTTAAAAGGGTGAAGTATTTTTGAACTTGAATAAAACATACAACTGCAGACTATTAGAAAAATACATTGTACAACTCATTTACTCATGCAAGTTTTCTAGAAGGGTCCAGGGTTAGCAGGAGTCCTAAGGTAAGTGCCTGGTTTTGTTCTCACAAGAAAATACACTCCTCATACCGTCCAAAACATAATCTTTCTGAATGCTGATAGTGGCATAGTAAACTAAAAGAAAAAGAACTAGTTATTATTACCACAATCTGTCTTCGCTCAAGTAATACCTGGTAATAACTTAAAAAGAACAATATCCTTATTGTCAATAAATAGCTAATTGATTTAAGCATAATTTATTTGTAAAAAGAAGATTTAGTATAGCAAAGCAGAATATCCCTGATGCCATTCATTTGCAACTTTGTAAGATGTCTCCTCAGTACCCTCATGCTCAGTTCAAAAACCTCACTCAAGCCAAAACCCCACCTTACCAGCTCTGATTTATCAGCTCCACTTCAAACCCAAACAGGGTTTCAGCAGGGTTTCTGGGACCTTTAGGAGACGGTGCATTGCAGAGAGCAGCAGATCCAATCATGGAGCATGTTTCCATTGCTGATTGCTGTGATGCAAGGAGGGAAGGACCACACTATGGCATGATGCAATCTGTTGCACTTCTAGGACTGCATGACCTCACCATGGCATCACTGGCAAAGAAGTTTCTACTAGTTGACAGTCCTAGGCTTGTACAGAGCACCAGCTGCTAAGGCCACATTGCAAGTGACAAAATCCAGATGACATCCTTTCACACGACTAAGTTCCACCAGGGAAAGAAACTGCTTTAGGATCCTGAGTGCACACCAGAAGCTCAAATGCAAGACAAATTTATCATACAGAGGCCCATTTTTGAACATAAAACTGTTCATGTAGATACACTTTTAATGTACCTTGAAAAGACAGGAGCTACAGGACACCAGGCCCATCCACTTCTCAAGGCAAGTGGTAGGAACTCTTTCACAAGAAAGCATGGGGGGTGCCATTCAGGTTGCTTCTAATTCTCAGTGGGTTTAAAATCCCTCTCCTCTCCATCAGTAGAAGGCCAATACTAAATATTACAGCTTGATGTGCATGGGGGAGAACTAACAGGAGGAAAAATACAACAAGAGTATGTTGTTCAACCTGGCAGTAGGGTATATGGGTGGTTGGACTCTTGGGTTGTGGAACTGTAGAAATAGTTGGGATTGGCAGCTGTGTATTTCCTTATTTTCAGTCATTTTTCTAGGTTGTGTAATGAGATTTCCGATGTAGTGAAATGCTCAATGCATCGCTTTGAACTAAGATTTTAGCTCCAGGAGGAGATTATGTCCATGCTAGGCACTTAAGTGCTTCAAAAGTGAATTGATACATCATCATGAGTTCCCAAGGAGTGTTCAGGAGAGTCATGAAAACATTTAGCATTGCACACTTCAAAAATGCTAAGATACATATATATCATGTATACACTTGCAGTGTTGTAGAGGTTTGTGCTGGAGGCACATAGGATAATATTTTACCCATAAAAGCTGAGAATTGGAGCTTCTTTACTATTTATTATTATTATTATTATTATTATTATTATTATTATTATTATTATTATTATTATTATTTACTGCTTCTGTAAGTTCTGCGTAAGGTGTCCTATGAACCTGTTCAGCTTCCAGCACTGAAATAGTTTCCAAGGTTAATACTGGCATTTGTTGAAACATCTGTTTCCCAGAGGTGTGCTTGTTATTGATCAGCTCACAAAGAAGGTAATACTTTATCTCTGTCCTCTTCAATTGTTAAATTGAGTTCAGATTGTTGAAGAGATCCATGTAGAAACTTATTTCTGGCTTCCAATATATCATCCCATCACTGAACAGCCAGATTCTGCAGCATCAGTTTGGTCACAGTGAACAGAAGCCAAATGGTTATTAGTTGCTTCTGAATTGAATTGAAAATGATGTCTGCTTGCCCAGGACTCTGCCAAATGAGTTTGTTTGCTGCATCTGTATCTTGCCACATCTTTCTAAAGAGTATCTTTTGAACCCAGTTTCTCCTTATTGTATCACTATTTAGTTCCATCTTGACAGGTGAAATCTCCTATTTTCTGCCATCCCTATGTTCTATTCAAAATTCTGTTGCAGCCTCATTCCTTTACCTTGCTTTCCTCACCAAGACTTTAGTTTTCATCTCTCTACTTTGCAATTCGCCCCCTAATTAGCACCTCCAAACCAAAACCACTACAAAATCCTTCAGAACTGAGTACTAGTTAAATATGCTTGTACTGTAATACAGCTTCACAGACACTGAAGGCCAAAGTCACTCTTTTTGTTTCTCCAGTTTTAAAATGCCAAGTTTAACCTTCCCATACCTCAGGCTGCCAATCTGCTTGACAACACTTACTTGACAGAGAAGCCAAAAATCCAAATTGACTGCTCAAAGTCCTCTGTATCTCAGAATAGTAAAAATGTATAGAGTTCCAAAACAGTTGGTTGCCTTGCAGAACCCGTTTCAAGAAAGCTATTTGAAAAAAATACAGGAAGCAAATTTTAAAACGAGGATCCATCTCTTCCAGCTTATCATTTCCAACTTTCTCAAAGACTGTCTGGCCAGTGTATCCAAGAAAACTCCATCAGCTTACTTTCTTTAACCCCAACAGCTGTTCTTCATATTATTAGACATATTGTTTATTCATTTTGCCTTATATTTATTTATTGCTATAAAATTCATCCAAGAACTAACTGACAAAATTGCTACAGCTTCCTTTCTTATTATTTAAATTAATTATATTTGCATTAAAATAGGTGCCATTTTAATCCTCTTTGTATTCACTTCCTGTATCTTCTTTCAAATCTTGCTACTAATACAGCTCATTCTTCTGGCCTCCTGATATGGAAGATCAAAAAACTGTGAATGCTTAAATATATCCCAGCAATTTCTATTCTAGATCTGACAACTGCTATTTATAGGATAAAATTTTGCTCTTTGTTAAGCTGGATGCAGAAAGTGTTATGCCTAGAAGGCCATCATGCAAATAAGTCCTGTGGTTCTACAGCCATGAAAAACTCAGTTTGGAAGGGACTTCTGAAGGTCAAGCAGTCAAATCTTTTTTAACAGCAGACAGTTAGATCAGGTTTTTCAGGGCCATGCTCACCCAAGTGAAAAATCTCCAAAGATGGAGATCCTGAAACTTCTCTGTGAAAACTGTTCTAGTGCTTCATCCCTTTCACTGTGACTTCTTCACCTTTATATCCAGCTGGAGGTTTTGCTTTGGTTTTTTTTTCATGGTTTTGCTTGTTTGGGTTTTTGTCTTTTTTTTTGGGGGGGAGGGTTGTTGTTGTTTTGGTTTTTGTTTGTTTTTTGTTTGTGGGGGTTTTGTTTGTTAGTTTGTTTATTTGTAGCAGGGATCTGTTTTCTTGTCTTTTTGCTAATACAGCAAGATGAACCTAGCTGTGTTTTTATGAATCAAATTTAGAGCATCAATTAACCAATTCACTGGACTATGTCAAACATTGTTACTCTAATCGAGATGAAGAAATCATGTTTCTCTATAGATCATATGCAAAATCTCCCAAATTGCTTGGTATTTCATAGTACTTGACTTTTAGGCGAACATTTACAGAGTTTCTAAGTACTCTGCCTGTCTAGATTTTATTTATAACTTGATTCCTTTTAAGAGCTTCTATTCCAGGAAGTCCTTTTTTCCTCTCTCTTTGAAAATAAAACTTTTTAAGCAGGAGGCTGTAGGTTGAAATGGTGCCATACTGCTGATGGTCGAACTATAAGCATTGATCAGGGTGAGCGCCTGCTTAGCAAAGGCACACTAATACATTCCTCAGTACCCTATGGATGAGTTAGCAGCTACTGAAAAAATAAGTTTCACAGAACTCTTGAGATAGGATATTTTATTTTAAGAAAGTCATCGAAAATGTCTGAAGTTTGGCCAGCCAAACTGGAAGTATCTGTAATCAGCAGTCACGCTTGAAAATCTTGGCCTCAGTCTTTGTTTATTGCAGTCTTGTGTCAAATAACAGGTACGCACATAACAAATGAAGCAATTTTCAAGAATTTATAAAACCTTCAACAAAATAAGAGGTTTACCTTTCAGATCAAAACCCAACCTTACATGTCTTTCCACTACAAATAATAATAATAATAATAAAAAAAACTTAAAAAGTAATTCCCTTTTGAGTCTGTGAGTTCTTAGAGGATTTTCCTAGAACTTTAGATGTCTAGCTGCTGAGTTTGAATTTCTTCAGGATCTGACCAAAACCTACTACTAAGTTTAGGGCAAACTTTTCTTGATTTTGATATGAGTTTTGACATATTTTTGGTTTACTTAAGTCACAAGGACTACCAAAATCTCTCAGCCTATCCAGCCTCAGACCTGTTAAATGCCAAGTACCTTGCACAGAAGAAGCTATTTTTTAATGGAGGTAGGTTGGAACTTATGAGAGTACAGTTCCTTTCTGCTGAAAGAGGCTGGTTCCTGGGATGCTTAAAAACACAGAGGTAGGTTGCTAGTCTGTTACTGTAGAGATAATTTGGGTTTCAGCATGAGCTGGACTGAGATTAATGAGTTTACTTTTTACTCTGCCTTAGCTGTGCCAGAGTTTATAGCGGGGGAGCTGGCTACAGTGTTGCTGGGATCCTCACTAATTCGGACATGCAGGACATTTTAATGCAGGCAGAAGGAGATAGTGATTGCCCTCTATACAGCTAACCAAATTCCCAATCAGCCAGCCAGCAACAACAAGCTGCTGGAACCCAGGAAGCCTGTCAGCCTCATGCTTGCAGTCCCCAGGCCATCCAGGAACAGTGGAATGGGCTTATCCAAGAAAGTGAATCTCTTCTTCTGTCCCAAACAGGTCTGCCCCCTAATGAAAGCAGCAGCCTTCATGTAGGTGTGGTTCAGGAAGGAAGGGAAGAGAAAGGATGGAACGAGAAGGCAAGCCAAGGCCAGGCAAGGCAGGACAATAAGGGAAAATACTCAAAATCAGTCATACCTCTCTGACTTTCTAATTTTCTGTAAGCAAAAGCAACTTACTTCCAAATTTGTTCTTAAATAACAATTCTAACCTTGAAAAATAACCACCCTTTTTTTTTCTCACCTGAAGATATGCTAAACCAGATATGCTCACCTAAAGATATGCTCACCGAAAGATATGCTAAACCAGAACTATTTCTTTCTCCAAATGTCTGTTATAATCTTTAAATACTTGAGGTTTGTTTTAAAAAAAGTGTTTCTAAACACATTTTATCAAATGAAGGAGATTTGAGACAAACCCTACAGGATTACCCCTGCATTTTTGTAGTTAGAGGAATAATACTGTTTTGTTCCATCAATGTGTCCACTTTACATTGTTCAGCACAAAGCCTTGTGAAATAAGAATCATGGGAATATCACAATATAAAGGAAAAAGGTACAAATAACAGCTTCATAAACTGAGAAATGTACATAAATAAATCATGTAGATGGGGGCAGTTTGCTTAGCTGGCAAGAAAAAAAAATGGAAAATATGCTTGTTAAACAATAACCACAGAGTGTGCTTTTATGATGTTTTTCACCACAGTAATTCATATTAGAGATAGAAGCAGTTGCATGTTAAATAAAATCATTCAGCATTGTTCTCCTCACATTACAAAGAGCTGACTTATGTTGTTTTTAGATGCCTCCCATTAGAAAGTAAATATTCCTCTGATGTTATACATTTCAGAAAATTTAATAAAGATGAACTGTAAATAAAGTCACAGGGAGATTTCAGACAGTTTTATTAGCAGATTGTTGAAAAGAAAAGAAAATTAAATACAATAACAGTAAACGTGGTTCTCACATTGAAACCAGGCTCAAATAACTAGGCTACCATAGAAAAATTTCCAATTCTTGCATTATGATGTAAAAACAGATTTTTGTACAGATTTTGTACAACAAAATTCGTAATAACCTTTTTTCATTTTTAGAAAACTTTAAATATATAGATAAAAATAGACAATTTTCATAGGTCCTACATGAAGATGAGTATGTTCTGTTCCAAGGGCTTGCATAGAGCGCAAATGTGGTTATAATATAGAACAACTAGACATTAATATCTTTAAGATTATAAAAGCATATAAACAATAACATGAGGACAACTTTTCTTCATATTCTATGAAAAAAAAATTTCCAAATCAAAAACCAAAACCAAAATACCAACCCAAAACCTGTAAAACTAAAGAGGGGCAAAAAACTTCAACTTAGAGTAACATCTCATGTTCTGTAATATTTACACTGTTTTTAGCAAGATTCTTTCTAAATGTCCAGCTCATAAATTGGTTCCCCTTTAATCCTTAACACTTTTGTTTATGTACCAAGCCAAACACTGAGGCATTCCCAAAGGTCTTGAAACAATATACTGTAAAACTACTAAACCTACTTACAGGTGACTCTATGCAAGGAGCAGAGCAATGGTAAATGCTAGTACATATTTCAATCGTAGGCTTTTAGTTCTCTTTCAGATATGAATGATTCAAAAGCTTGCCACAAGTCCATCTAACTTTACAGCTGTTAACCCTTTAAAGACTGCATATGAAAAAACTGGAGTACAGAATCCCAAGTGTGTTTAAGCAACTATGACAATCATGAAAGAATCATGGTTAGAAAATAACATCACTACAAAGTATTAGACAACAATATTTAATGAAAAATATTGCTCAGTATTTCTTTAAAAAAATTACTGTGATGTGAACTTGTATATACATCTTTCTACTGTTAAAAAAGGATTGTGGTGGAGTAAATACGAACTGCCCAAAATAAATGTGTACCAGTATTGCAAGGAAGACCTACAAACTATAGAAGCTCAGTGCTAGAGTTTACAAAACATTACATTTTTTTTTTGGACAAAATAATAATAATATCCAATCAGAACTACTTTTAAAGAAACATTTTCTTTAAGTTAGGCATCTTAGACATTTAAGGTTTTGATATGTTTCCATGTAATAAATAATATTTTATATGCATAAAACATCAGATGAAGAAAGCATAACCACAAAACTTACAGTAATAGCACTGATTCACAAAATCAGTCTTTAAAGGGGTAACCCAAAAGTACGCAAAGCAAAGAACATAATTTTTAGTAATGTAATAAGCAGTGTTTTGCAGCTTACTTCCAGTTATCAGCACAAAGGTGAAAACACATATTGTAGCTTTCATAAAGACAGTGAAAGTAACACATAAGCATCCATCCCTAAGACAAGGTGGGAGGGACAATAGACTTCAACTGTATCACTCAGTTCTACGTGGAATTGGACTGATACATCAAGTGTTTGTTAGGTTTTTTTTTTTAGCAACATTGACGTAATATGACATTAACATATAAAAATATTTCTGGCATTTTGACTTGCTGCTCAGCCACAGTCCATTCTTAGAAGTGCACTAGTAAGGGCACTAACCAGGGCTTAATATACAAATAAAAGTGGCTGATACAGAATCTGACTTGTTACCAGATGCTTAAGATCTCATTCAGTAATACTGTGACTCCAGGACAAATATTTACATGCCTGCATGCGTTAAAACTAGAAAGGTGTCTTTCTGACCAACAGGGTGACAAAACAATATTATCTAAAAGTTTCATTTCCTAAACTCTAGGTTTCTACTGCATACATAATACCTTCCTTGTGTGATTTGTGTTATATACTGTACATGTGACCAACATTTTGATAAGAAGCAAAGTCTTTTATTTCATAAACCCCTGCCAGTTTACAATGAGAAACTATTATTCTTTTTTTTTTTTTTTAATTTTATTTTAGGAAAAGAGACTTTGTGAATGGTAAAACAGTTTGTTTACATTCAGCATTTCTTTTCACTTACACAAAATTCCATTTCACTTAATGTAGTCTAACATATATGTGTTGGTCTCTTGGAAAGCACGTGGAAAAAAACGTCTTTAGAAGAAAACCCACGATCATAGTTTGAAAACTGAATGTATCAATTTTTTCTCCTTTTACCTTTTTTTTTCCTTTTTTTTTTTTTAAATAAGAATCCTCTTATGCCCTCTACAAGTTCATTTCTGAGCTGTCTTGCTGGTTTCAGTATGGTAGAACAGTCTGTAAGTGTACTTGGACACCACTGGAAGGATCATTGGATGTGCTCAAATATAGAATCATCAGAGGAGGAGAGAGTCAGCATTCCTTGGAAAAGGGAATACTCAGCCTTGTTCTGATCGCCTGTAATTTTGGATACATAGTCCGGCGCAGAGATGCAGATTTTCGCTGTGAGAACAGTGCTACTGTACATTTACAAACATTCTCTAGATCTCCAGGTTGAGCCACAGGAGATAACCAAAGGAGGACACTCTTGCAGAATTCTTTACATTTTTGAAGAACATTGATAAATGAAGTTGAGGAAGTTGGTTTGAAAATGTTTGTTTCCACAGAACTCCTTATGAGCCAATGTCTTACTGCAACGTTCTTTACCGTAGCACACGTATTTTCAGCAGGAAAAATTCAATACATGACAGTAGTTTTCAAATAAAGTCTTCCATCTAAAATATGAAAGAGAAACATTTGCTTTATAAATTTATATCTTCAATGAATCAAAAAGAGGAACAACCCCACAGGATTTAAAACCTCAGCGGAAGTAGTCATGCAACAAATCTGTAAAATGCCCTCTATGGTACTTTTTGTCTAAAATAAAAGAAGATCATAAAATCTGAATGTCACCTTGGAAATTTCGTCTGTCAGTGGTCAAATTAACTCCATCAAAGATTACACTCACTTTGCAAGTTGTGAAAACTGTAACAACTTCTAAAGCTTTAATGTATGCTGGACTCATATCAGTGCTAGGGCATTAGGAATGTAGGTGGAGCCTCTGTGCATGTGTTTTTACTGATATGCAAACATAACTGAATAGTGCTGAACAGCAATTATTTCCTTCATGGTTGCAGAGCAAAAAAATCTTCTTGCATGCAGTCGTTAGTACTCCCATCACTAAAGGCATAGCTCATACTTTCTGATTTAGCTGTGTTGTTAAATATACCATGTAATGTAACCATTGTGCACATTTGTAGCTATTTATATAGAACCCAGTATAGGATATTTAAACGGTATCAGTGAAGTATAGCCTCCTTCCCCCCATAAATGAGATTAACTGAACAATTACTATGTTAAAGACGTAAGCACGTTTCTCACAACATTTTTTCCACTCAAGTGAGGAGCATATATTTAAGCGAGATATGTGAGGGAACATGAGAAACACTAAGCTCATCTAGCCAGTAACTGTTGATCTAGAAAAATATGAAGAGAACATACTGCCACAATATATTTTCACCTAATTTGTAAGTACAAAGCAATTTTTTCTTCACTTGGGACATGAACATCTTATATACACCTATTTTGATAGCAATATAAAGATTACGTCTTACAAAACAGAAAACAGACAGAAAAGCTTCTTAGCTTTCTGGCCTGTAGGGTAGAAAGTGTTGTCCTCATGTGAATAAAGCACATTATGAAGCAATTAATCCTCCCCAGTGCACTAAACACGACTTATATTTTAGAATATAAGCATTTGCAACTAAAAGCTGTATCTCAGCTCTTAAAGTTTGCATGAACTTCTTATTTAAATCTAAGTAAATTCAGCAAATATTTCTAGATTACAGAAGTTTTTGCTTCTGTTTTGGTTTTCTTAGTCTAACATTTTTATTCCAAATCAGTCTATAGATTTTTTTATTAGATACACAGTAAAAATTAGATATACAAAGAAGCAATTGCATGAGATAAACCTGTGCAAATGAATGCTGCAATTTTTGAAATGCTTGCTTATCATGGGAAGATGTGGCATCACCTCCATGAACTTACTGTAATTGCTGAGAGAAAGAAAAGTTAGCCTGAAAGCAGACAAAAGTACACATCACACAGCTGTAAAACCTTCTGCACACCCCTTCCCAGTACTACTAGAACTGCTGGGGAAAGTGGGAGGCTGTAGAATCACTCTGCAGCAGTGATTCTTATCTAATGTCCCTTTGTTTTTCCTTTTCTATCACTAGATTTCTTCTGCAAGCTTCTGGGGTATACACCTTTTTTTAATGTTCCTAGCTTTTTTTCTTTTTTTTCTTTTTGGCAGAGTACATGATAACTTTTCCACTACGTAAAAGTGCTTCCTCTCAGAAACATTTCCCTTCTCTTTGCTCTTTATGGTCTTTTTTTGCACTGAAGAGAAATAAAGAGGAATTGAGTAAGGTCTTAACTTAAAGACTTTTTTATTATTATTTGATGCATGAAAACCAACCAAAATGCTTATGGGAATTCAGGAGAGAAAGCAGGAGCCTCTGAAATGGAGCTCAGTAAAACTGAAGGCCTGGAACACCATCTCCAAAAAAACCTGCATTAAGTACAGGATAGCTAGCACTACTACTGGCTACATTTCCATACAATTCTCCCAAACATATTGAATAAACATAATAAACATTTACAGCACTAAAGCTGTCTAGATACTTCTGTAGGAGTATTACTCTGCATATATACCAGCACTTTGGCTATCCTGAATGTACACTTGCTAATGAGTGCTATGTATAATTCCCACACCTTAACATTCTGATAACCTGCAGTCGGTAACTCACTTTATTTTATTATACTAGGTCTCCATTTACCTTTAAAAATAAAATACGCATTAAAACTAATTCTCAATTAAAAATACAGCTGCAGGAAGCAGAATCCTTGTAGAAGCCAACAAAAGATGAACACCAGTACAGTTTCAAAAGTCAGCTCTATTTGACTCTGCTTAAGGATCGACCCTGGCAGTGAAATCAACAGGAAGTTTTTCACTTTTAAAAGAAGACTCTATCAGATCCTGTATTCTGTATCCACAGACAATGAATAAGAATAGAAATGGGCAGCTCTACAAAGCACCTTCCTTACAAAGTAAGAGACCACTTGTTTATATATCTAAGTTCTCTTCAACATCTTCATTAACAGCTTGGCCACAGAACTTGAAGGAATACTAAGTAAGTTTGCCAACGACACTAAATTGGGAGGATTCGTTAACTCCCTTGGGGGCAGAGAGGCCCTGCAGAGAGACCTCGACAGCTGAAAGAGGTGAGCAATCAAACCACGTGAAGTTTAACAAGGGCAAGTGCTGGATTCAGCACCTGGGATAGAGAAGTCCTGGTGGTGTGCATAGACTAGAGAACGATAGGCTGGAGGGCCGTGCCATGGAAAGGGACCTGGGGGTCCTGGTCTATGGCAAGTTGAACATGAGTCAGCTGTGCCCTGGCAGCCTGGAGGGCCAACCCTGCCCTGAGGGGCATCAGGGACAGCATCATAGCTGGGCAAGGGAGGGGATTGTCCTGCTCTGCTCTGCACTGGGGCAGCCTCACCTTGAGTTCTGGGGGCAGTTTTGGGTGCCAGAATATAAAAAGACATTAAACTATTAGAGACCATCCAAAGGGGAGCAATGAAGATGGTGAAGGGTCTGGATGGGAACCCATATGAGGGGCAGTTGGGGTCACTTGGTCTGTTCAGCCTGGAGGAGACTAAGGGGAGATGTTGCAGTCTTTGATTTCCTCACACAGGAAAGTGGAGGGGCAGAAGCTGATCACTCTCAGCGACAGGACATAAGTAAACAACATAAAATCAAGTCAGGGGAGGCTTAGGTTGGATATCAGAAAAAAGGTTCTTCACCCAGAGGGTGGTTGGGAACTCTAGCAGGCTCCCCAGGGAAGTAGTCATAGCACCATGGTTGAGAAGTTCATGTAGCACTCATGAAGAACAAGCAACAGGTGAATAGCAGCGCACTTCAGAAATTCAAGGACCTCAAACTGTGCTAAGAAAAACTCCCAGCTCTGCAGAGGAACAATGACCTCGCATCACAAAGTGGTGACCAAATACAATCCCTATATTTGACGGCTGTCTCTTTCCATTGGTGAGTCCTCCTACCTTGTTCCTATCCACTTCTCACCCTATTTTTAATATTCTGAGGTTCTTTCCAAATAATAGGAACTTCTCAGTGTTGTTGTCAAAGCCACCAGAATCCCTTCGCCTCTAGGTGTAGCCAGAGCTCCTATCTGAATACATGCAGAGTATTACCACTGATAGGCCTTTAATGATTTCAAGGTTAAAATCACAGACAAAACCTACAAATCATGAAAGTGATCAGCAAATCGAGCCAGTTCATCCTTTGTAAGCCAATGTGAAAATGCCACTACTTCTAAATCCTAAATCCTGAGCATGCCTGTGCCTTCTGCCTCCCAATCAGCTTTAATTTATCAGCTACCCAGGCCTGTTGCATTACTTCTGTTAACAAATGCAGAATTTTTCTATCAACATAAAAACAATTTTATGTAAAACAAAAATGGAATCTTGTAGCCACACAAAAATACACATACAAACATATACTACACAAACACACACACAGAGCTTTCACTGAGGATGTTCACAAGACTGGGGTATATTTTTAGCCTACTGAAAACTCTTGATCTGTTGTGAAGTTTCCCAAATTTACATACTGTTATACACAATATAAGTACATAGAACTTACTTTTACTCTTAAGAAGTCAAGCAAAAACACAAACTGGGAAAATACTGCTAAATTTCTAAATAGAACTGTGTGTGATTAGCAGATTGTCATCTGTTTTAATTGCTCTTTTGCAAATGGCAGTGTTCAGCAAGATCACACAAGCTCATGTTAGTAACTCAAACTGAAAATGCCACTACTCCTAAACATCATTTGTTTTTGTCTGTGGAATGATATGACAGAAATTCTACCCAGAGTGAGGGAGTATTTTTTTAGATCAACTCTTTTTAATTAAGATTAATTTTGAGGATATTGAATGAATATGCCAAAACAGTTAAAAGGTCAGAAATGTTATAAAAAACAAACAAATGGAACTGACATAAAAGTTTGCAATGTTGAAATAAATCATATGCCTCAAAATGCATTCCCACTGAGATGTCATCTGGGTAATGATTCACTTGAGTGTTCTGTGGGCAGCTTGCAGTAAGTATCTCTATGGGCCCAGCATTTTCAGAGGTAAAAACACAAACCCACTCAAATATTTTTACTATTAATATGCAACCTTGTAAACTGATAAAAATGTACTGTGAAATGCTAGGTTTTGTCTTCAACTGCAAACTAAATAACTCATCCATTAGATGGTAATGTGGGTATTTTTGCCACTTAGTACAAGTCCCAGTGGGGTTGTTTGCCATCCAAAAAATCATATTCTAGTTTCTATTCTCAGAGTGGCTTTAAAAATAAATGTAATAACAGCGAGCATCATTCCTATAATACTGCAGTGTTTAGTTTATAAAAATCTGCAAATCAACGTCCAAGGTAAGCTGTCACATCTGAGTTCAGTCACTTGCTATCTTACAAAAACCTACAATGCTAAATTCTCCTTAGGAAAAGTATAGTGTTTTCTATAGTCAGGAGCTGAAAAAAAAACCAACCAAGTGACCAAACAGGCAGAAAGATACAGCAGCTTGACACAGAGAGCTGATAGGAAAGAAACTCCCAGAATACAGGTGAAGAAGAAAAGAAAAGGACAAAATATTTTGTGAGAAGGAAAATCACAGAATCATAGAATGGTTTGGGTTGGAAGGAACCTTAAAGATAACCAAGGACCACTCTCCTGTCATGGGTAGGGATTCCTTTCACTAGAGCAGGTTGCTCAGAAAACAAATGACAAGATAAGAAATCTCAGTGTGAGTTTTGGAAAGCTAGGATGTCAAGGTTTGAGTAACTTTTTTTTGTATCCTTTTTTTTTTTTTGTAATTTTTGAGCTGTAATTTGTGTAGAATAGTAAATCCTAGCCCATGATCCAAGATTCCTTACATCAAAGTACCCACAGTTTTAGTTGCTAGAAGTCCTAACTTCAATTAACATATTTTTGTCAAATATGCACAGGCCAGTGATAGAAGCCAATTTTCACTCAAAATGGGTCCTCAACCCTTAAGACCCTTATTTGAATAGTGTATCTATTAATCTCTTTATACTTTCAAAGAACAAAGGTTGATGTCTCTTGTTGTGAAGACAGGAACTTTATTCCAAAATATGGCTCTGAAATTTTCTTTGATTTTAGGGGGATTTTTTTAGTTTTGTTTGTTTGTTTGTTTGTTTGTTTGGGGGTTTTGTGTGGTTTGTTTTTGTTGTTTTGTTGGTTTTTTAACCCCTGTTTTTCTGTTCTCAGTTTCAAACTTTCTGTTTCTTTCCCTTTTCATTTTAGGTAACAGATTTCATGTACTCATGGTTTCTCAGTCTCTTTTCTTGTCCTCAGGAAGATAACAGCCATGTTAGCTGAATCCTCTAAGGATTGTATTAGCACAAATAACCAAAAAACCAACAACAGCAACAACAAAAAAACCAAAACTATACATGCATATGTATTTAATGGAAATGAAAGGTTCTTCACTGATAAAAATCCATTTGAGCCCCATCTCTATGGCTGGTGACTGAGCTGATCTGAGCTTAGGGTCCTCTTCTTAAATCACACATTGCAACACAAAATCCCCAGGACTAGCCATGTAATCCTAAATGCAGCAGATGCTTCCTACAGGAATTGAGTATACTGTTGCCAGACCCTCCAACCATTAAAAACTGCTAACTTCAGTTTAAAAGAAATAAAATATTTGTGACCTTAAATGGGCCTACTCATATCTAAATCAAAGCAAAGCTGCTCACTTGTGCTGAGTAACATAATAAATTGCATTTCCTGTTAGGAAGTAGCTTTATTAAAAATGGTAGCTATTTTCTCAGAAGTTATTTCCAGGCACCTGTAATCTTAACGAGGTTTGTCCCTTTCAAAGAACAGTTGTACGTGCATGCCCGAATGCACACAACCTCTTCAGCCCAGAGCTGATAAAAGCATCTGCAGGCCATAGCTCAAGAACATTAAAATGATATAACTGGTTGGTTTATTTGTTTTAATAAGACTGGGCAAACGTGAATCACAGTATACTTCTAACCTTTCATTCAAGTTGATGTTTTAATCATTTGGAGGAAGAGAAAACAAAAAGAAAGGGATGGCAAACAAACGGTAATGACTCACGCGATGTTTGATAAGACAGCAACAGGAAGTCAAAATAAAAGCAAGCATATTGTGGCAGATGGAAGGGATCTTAGTCAAGTTGTAACCCTTCTTCAAAAAAACTTAAAGGAAACAACTAGTGCATGCTCTTTATATATTTCATTCCAAATTGAGACACAAGAGGATTTATTTTCCACCGAAGATGGAAGATAAAAATGGGAGACCAGCTTTTTAATCATGGGAAAATAATTAATGACAAACTTGAGTCTTTTTCAGTTTGCAGAGTGTGAGACAAAAAGCCCAGCATTTGTAAAATTCAGTCATGGAATCAACTGAACATAACTCTTCATATTATTCCTAATAAAGTGCAAAACAGTACATTGTCAGGGGAGATAATTCCTCCCAGTGTCATGAGTTAATTAGAACTCTGAGGTTTTATAACTCAACACTGAAAAGGAGGGACAGAGGGATATATACTGAGCTGACATTGTTACTGGTAGCACAAGTAGATCATCAGGGAACCTGGGGAACATGGATGGATCTGCTGCCATCTTCCCTAGCAGAGCACAGGAGATGCAGGAAAGCTGGCTCAACCATTAAGGATTTGAAATTCAAGCAATTTGTGCTTTAAAAAAGTGCTCATCTAGTTTTTATGCAAAGATGGGTGATTTCACACTGCATGTTCATTAAACGCATGCAAATATGAAGTATGTAAACATATTTGGCCAAACACTATCCCAGTTTGCCCTTTGTGTAACACCAATAAATTAGTTTCAAATTTGCATATTGTTATTAATCATACACCTTTCATTTCTCTACTTAACATTCATGTACAAATATATTTGTGTTAATACTCAGTGCAAATATTCAGGAAACTGAGATGTCCATGTGTTTCTTTTTAAAATAGCAATTTATAAGTAGGAGATTTTAATTCTAATTTAAGACATAAAACTAAACCATGGACTTCTAAAAAAGAGCATCTAAACACCTTTTTTTCACAGTTATTTACCAATATTGAACTATCTTCTCTCAGTGATTTCACCATGTGTTTTAATCATTAATATATATTTCCATTACTCCCATGTTACTGTGGGAGTAAGCTAAAGGTCAGCAATCTGGTCTTTGGTAAACTAACAAAGCAAGGGAGTACCTGAATATGTCACCTTCTATTATTTAAATATCCCATAGAATGCATAAAACTGGCCATTTTGGGGACTGAAAAAACTGAACTAGTAAAGTGAGAAATTGTTTGAGAGAAATAGATTTTTTTAAAAAAAATCACAGTCTTTTCTTGTTGCTTCATGAACTTAGCAACCCTTTTTCTATTTGTATAAACAGAAGAAGCCATATCCAAAAAAAGGCAACAGAACTGATCACTTACGAGCGCTGAACCTGAGTCACTAAGGCATTGTACTGTCACTTCATGTTGGTAAAAAAAAAAATATTAATAACAAACAACAGCAGAGACACAAAACACAACAGAATCCCTTCAACTGAAGAATCATGTGGAAAAGTTATTAAAGGACGAAGTCACAGCTAAATACAATCAGCTTGTGAGCTTCCACAGCTCATTGTGTTCAGTGCTGTTTGTATCACAGTGTGGATAATTTTGGTGCTGAACAATCTGTCCTGCATAAAACAATTTTAAGTTCTACAAAAAGGTGTGCTTTATTTGTTACTGTATTTCCAGAAACATAAACAACTTTTTTTTTTTTTTTTTAATATCACCTAGCAACCTTGGATCTGATAACATAAAATTGAAAAAGAATTGAATATAGGAACGTAGTTTCTACTTGGCACTTTCTTTCTCTTTGGTTTTGTTTGGTTTTTTTTTTTTTTGTAAAGTCTAGATGGAAATAGAATTTACTACTCGTCCCTTTAGTCTGATCAGTCTTCTTTTACTTCTTTTCATTTTGCCTCCTTTTTTAGTGCCTTGCTCAAATGATCACTTTTTTACACTAAACATCATCATCAAAGTAATCTTACGTACAAGATATCAATCACACAGTTAAGCTTCAAACAGGTTTAAAAAATAATTGCTTTCCTTTTCTGGAGAGAAAAAGAAAAATGAAATTGGAACAAAATACAGTAGATCAGTGTTTGTTGGAGCTTTCAACAGTTTTTGCTGAATTACAGAAAATATCTATGCAAAAGTACATATAAGTCAGTATTTCTTTAAAACTACCCTCCATATACATGCAGAACACACACACAAATCCTTTCCATCACACAACTAGAAGCTGATACAATAAGCAGGATACAGGTGTATACAACTATAGATCCCATAATAAAATATGAATAATAAAGATCTTTTATACAATACTGAAAAAGTAAAATGGTACATGATTTTTTTCCTAGGAATAGTTGTGGCCATAGTTAGTACTCTCCAACAACAGGCAGTGTGAGGTTAGTATCTTTCAGCAGATACAAATCATATATGAAGACGAGCTTTTCTAAGGTATTATCTTTTCTAGAGCTTTACCTCCATTACTTTTCAAAACACAAGACTTAGATCTAATATCTACTCCTACAGAGCACCTCTTCTGGTTCACAGAATCACAAACCTACCTCACCCTTTTCTCCTAGCCACATCTTTTCTAAACAAAGAATTTGAATTTCATGTTGCCTAACAAGACTAGTGTTTTGTTGTTTTCAAATTAAACACCACAATTAATACAAGAGTATGCAACTGAGATGCCATTTGAACTGCTTCAAAGTTTACTGAAAAATAGAGGCCACTTAAAGAAAGCTATATTAGTCTCCATACATAATTCTGGAATATCTGGAATCCTTTTCTAACATCCGTATCAGATTAGCACCCCACTTTAATACACAACCACCCTTGTTCTCAGAGGGTAAGAGAGTAACCACCCAATGCAAAACATGAAGTAGTAGTCACAAGCAGAACAGGAAGGAATGAGACTGTAAAATAGATAAGATTGCACAGCAATAAGCTTATGGAAAATCTATTAAGGATGCATGGGATGTCAAAACATACGTAACATAACCTTGCTGCTTTTAGGTATTTAGTATGAAAGCAAGTTTACAGCACCAAGCAGTGCCATTCAGCTCCAAACAAGAGTCAAGGCAACAGAAACTAAACCAGAAGTCATGCCCTAGGAAATAATCCTTCAGCACACAAAAATAGACGTAGATACTAATGAAGTTCCCAGGGCTTAGCATGAGCAGCGTAACTACAAAACTGAAAATAATATCAGCTCATGCTAATTCTGTGGAAGACTTCAAGCTGAAACATGTAAATGGGGGTCTAACCCAGCAGTTAGCTATGAAGTAATACTTAAGCAAAAGGCTTTTGTTCTTTTCCAGAATGTAAACTACCATCCTTTTAGATTATGAGGAAACTCTGCTTCTGTGGCAAGTGCTAATGCTAGCCCAGGTAGGTTGCTTTTCAATTCAGAGTTCAAACTAGTTCCCCTAACTAATTGTAAACTTCCATCTTGAATACATCTTCATAGATGCATTTAAGTACTGTAGTGACAAGCCAATCTTCCCCATTCCCTCTCAGTGGTAACATAATTTCAGATAGGTACTTCAAAATGATTATTCTACCCTCCCAGGAAAAACTCAATTAGCCTTAGGGCCAGGTGGTTTGAATTTGGCACCACTCTGTGTCTCTGCCAGTAGAGATTCCTTAGAAAAAACAGCATGTCATGACAGACTGTGTCCTGGATGCACCCCACTACAGAAATCCCAGACCATATGGAAGCAGCATGCTTTCCCAGAGAGAACTTAACACCATGGTTCATCATCAAAAAGTAAGCAAGAGAAAAGCGAATGGCTAAATTAAACCACAGAGCAGTCTTAACCAATGACTTTGGAATCAAGTGACTACCTTGAAGCCAGAAGCAATGAGCTGTGCAAAATATCTGAAGTGTAAAATTTTCTTGGTTCAAAGTGTGACTTTCTCAAGACAGAGGAAATTAAAAATGTTACTTCCTGGTTGCTTTTACTCGTCCCCATCCATCTCCCTCCCTCTCACCATCTCCTCCAGCTTTCCTCTCACAGTGTTTCTTGTGAATAGCAACACACCAACGGCACTGTACAAGTCACTTGCAGGACATTCCCTGGAATAGTATTTTAAGATGCTGCTTACCCATGCTCAAGGTGAACCTAGACTGGAATAATTTCAGAACAGGCTACTAGTATAAGACAAGGAATGCAGTCCACAATATGCACTCAAAATTAATTGATTTGCTTATCACAGAAGAGCAATCGACCATTCCTTGTATATACATTAAATAATAACAAGAGACACAAACCAACTCTTTAGCAGGAACTCAGCTCTGAGTAGTCTCCCAGGATGATGGATATATTTAAATAATCTTTATGAATATATTTGTGATATGAGAGCCTGAAAATGGAGATTTTAAAGCCCATCTACTACTATTCTCTAATGCTATGGTACTTGAGTAGAAAAAGAGGCAAAAACTGAGTATATCCTAAATATACCTATTGAATATCTGGCCTGGTAAAATACATTTGGCTATAAAGTTAATTTTAGCTGGAAAATCTAAGGAGTCAATGGTCTTGCAAGAATATGAAAAAACCTAGAGGGAAACCTTATAAAATGAGGACTCTTAAACATTCAGTGAATGTTTAAGATCAAGCTCTGGAACTATTGCCCATTTGGAACTGGAATAAAACTGATATTTGTATGTTTTAATAGTGTTTTAGACTTTCAATATTTTAGCACTGGGAACCAGATTGCATCAGATGGCATAGTTACTGCAGTGAAAGTGACTGTGATTGTCATAACAAATTTGATGGCAAGGCTGAAAATGGAACTGATCCTCCAGTCAGTGTACTACTTTCATGATGCTTCCAGTACTTCCAGTGAAGCCAAGAAGTCTGATCCAGCCACAGTATTTTATGTCCAATTCAGCAATGTGCAAAGATACTGCTCTCCCTCCAATGGCTAAGAGTGTATATCTTTGAGTCAGACTATAAAGCTAAAAATGAAAGCAAATTATTGCTGCTTTTTATTTTATGTTTGTATTCAATATAGCTTGATTACTTGAAAGGAGTTGTAGCCAGCATATTGCAGTATGAAACAATATCATGAAAAATACATGTGTTTTAATGCAATGGTTGCACCGACAGTTTGTCACAGGCAAAATCTGCAGAATCAACACATAGACAAAATAAACAAGTCAAAACTTGAATTATCTAATACAGCATTGTATATTTTCAACAATCCATATTCTAATTTCATGCACATAAAGCAGGACTGTAAATTTTTTGGTCCTGCCTCCATAACACTTTGTTTCCAAGGCCAGCTGTAACATGTTGTGATCCATCCTTTCTAACATCCATGACAAAACACACTATTATGCTATTGCTGCTTTTCCTAAGCTATTAGAGGCTGCATCACTTTTAAAAAATAAGGCTGACATGAATATAATAGAAAAAAATGTTTTTACCATTACTGGTACACACTTTGTGTTTCTCAACTAGGAAAAACAAAATGACATCACATTATCATTATATATGCTGCTGTCTCCCAGGATGTCCTTCAGGTGTTACGGAACCCTACAATGAGCAAAAGCAAAATATTTATTTTTAAAGCTAGCAGCCTATTCTATAGAATATATTTTCCTCTTTACAAGCCAGCTGGCAGTTCACTGGAAGAATACTTATTACAGATATATGCTGACAGCAAATTTTAGCTTAGATAGAACGTGATGCTGGCTAAGTAGTCCTTTCAAATGTGTTAATTTTAGTTTCACTTCCTTTAAACTTCCTTTTCTTAGCTGATTTTTTTTTTCTAATTTCACAGGAACTTGAGATACTAATAGAGATGAGTCAAATTCCACATCAAATCCACAGGAAAGCCATATTCTTGAATTACACAAAGGCTAAACTGTTTTATTTTATTCTTAATCGTATCAATATAAAGAATAACCACTGTGAGAAATCACTACTTTTAGAATTACAGTAGATTTAACATAGCAATTGCTCGCTTTTCTGGTTTAAAATATGAAATTTATATGAGTATTACAGACATATTAAAAATTTCTTTATCTTAAAAAAAAGTATTATAAATATTTCCTATTTCTCCAGAACACAAAAAAGCCTCTTTTTAAATATTACTGCCAAAGATGGAAAGGACAAAACCTAAAATCTTTGCCCACTTTTAAATTAAACCATCAGACCCTCAGCTAGTTAAAGTTAATATAGCTTTATTGATGGCAAGATTATCTTTTCTTTTTTTCTTTTTCTTCAACTGACAAAATAGAGCAATTAAGTTGGAGTGATATTTTAGGGAGATGATTGCCTTCTTAACTCTTAACACTGCAAAAAGGGCTGCCTGTCTGATAAAATCTCACAGTATAGTTTTATTTACAATTTAAGTCTAACTGCCTTTTTGCCTTTCAAATATTTTAAGTGAATGTTGAACTTCCATTCTCCTTGACAGGATTTCTGACCTCTCAATTATCTCAGGATTACAAAAGAGAGACTGTCCTGTACTACACCAGAATGCTGTCACTCAGTAATATACCATTTCTGATCTAATGCAGAATAATTAGGGTAAGTCTGTCTATTAATATTTTTCTCACATGATGATTCGGGTAAGGTACATTTACACAAAATATAGGCTATCAAGTATTAGTTTGCTAAATCCCATAAAATATTTCTCCAGCTATTTGCCTGTACAAGATTTGAAACTAACTATAATTAGCTGATAATAGTTGTAAATTGCTGTACCTTGCATCGCCTCTCTTTGCCACTTTTTAATGCTTAGGACTCTGATCCGCCACCAAAGAAAATATAAAAGCAGAAGTTAATAACATAACTGAACTTCTACTGTGCCTTTCATCCAAGATCCAGAATACTTTACAAATATTAATTAAGTTTCACAACACCCTTGTGTGACACCAAAGCATCAGTGCTGCCATCAAAAAATCAGTAGATATTATTTCCTTCTTTATGCATAAAAACTTGGTTTTGGCTTAAGGCATTGGTTAAAAATGCCCTGAAGCATGCAAAATGAGGTATTCCTTTGCCATTCAAGAGGAAAACATCAGATGTAAACCATATAAGCCACCCCAACAAATGGTACCATTTTAATTCTGAAATCAATATTATCCACTCAATTCTTAGCAGAAAAATGTAAAATGGGCAAAACAATGTCTCCTTAGCATATACTTCTTGTGACTGTGTCAAATGCTACATCAATTCTTTGTAATTAGACAGTCTGGGAGTATAATTACAACATATGCTATAAAATGGATTTATTGTATGGGAAAAATCTCCATACACTACAAAGAACACCAACCACTAAAGAAATTACTTTCTCACCTCCAGAAACTGAGTTCACCTTTTCTGGAATATGACTGAGCTTACTAAATTTGTTTGTAGTAGTCTGTACTGGGGTACTTTAATTATTATTTCTAATGGGATGAACTCTACTATAGATATTTCTTTCCACTCCCTCCAGTGAGGGTCAAGGGTGACAAGCACAGACGTAGATGTCTCCAGTAAAAACTTCTATGCTACATCAAGTTAATTACAGCCCATGTCTTGTTTGCAAGCATGACTCCATTTAAAAGGCAAAACATTAACTAGTTGTCCATTACAAATCAGTAATGATATAATAATAAAGTTAGAGTAATAGACTGCAACTATATGAGTAATAGGATACTATTTTCCCTTCTAGAGCTCTGTGATACTTCCATCCATCTCTTTTTCTTGGTATTTCATGTATGCCTTTTTCTGTCTCTTAGTTTATGGCTGCTTTTGTTCTTATTTCAGAGTTTTCACAATGCTTCTATGGCTCTTGTTTCATGCCTTGTGTGGTAGCATCCAAATGAAACAAATGCTGCAAAGCTTCAGTATTAATGCAGAATTCAAGTTCTCTTTTCTACATTTGAGAGTCATGCTTTATGCAACTTTCAAAACTGTTTGGAATTATATGAAACAGAAAAGGAGTTGTCAAGCCTTTTTCCAGATATTTTTCCAGAACTGATGCAAAATTACCCATTTCGAACATCAGTAGTTGCAAGAAGTGACTGAAATGCAGCTGCTTATAGTGTGATTACTGTTACAAGTGATGCTGGAATTCTGAGGCAATCAAAAAGGAAAATACAGAACACATGAAATTCATCACATTAACTTCAGACACCTGCACTCTACGTAGCTGCATTTGAGCTGGTTTAGCAGACTCCCTTTACAATCAATGAAGAAACTTGGAAGTTGTGATTAATTTTCTTCAAAGGGAGAGATGTGTCTATTACTCTTCATTGACTTTAACAGGAGTCCAGCCAAATAGCTCAGATAAAGACATCTACCCCACAAATGTGTGAAGTGGAACATATCCCTCCCACTGATACTGTTTGGGTATTTTATAGATAATTACATTGCCTCAGCAGCTATTCCACACCCTCATAACACAGAGCAATATATATACTGTGATTACGGTATCAGCAAAGTTCCACTATATCTTATCAGTTGAAAAAATTGTAGGATAATGTGGTAAAGAATATATGACTCTGTATACCATCTTAATAGCTTAAACATCCTGTTTATTAAATCCTAAAGCACTCTTAAAGAGCACCTACTTTTCAGTCTCTGCAGACCTGGCTTTCTCAGGTATTGCATGTCTAAAATGAATGCAAACACATTAATGTGTTTATAAACTTGTTCAAGGATTTAAGCAAATGTAGGCATACTGAAAATTAGTAAAAATCCAATTGTGCTGTTTCACTGTGCAAATATAATTTCTTGCAAATTAAAAACCCCCAATCATTTCCTTATTTCAAGTATATTTTCATTACTCCAATAATATTGTACTCATCCTTGAAGTGAACAAAACTCCTTTTCACCTGTTTTACTATGCACAGTTTTAATACTCTGAATAGACACTATTTTAATCATACTTTTTGTTCTTTGTCCACAGACTCTATTTCCAGCAATATTAAGTAGCTGATAGATTACTTTGGGATTTTAGGTGGTCCTCATTTTAAGTAATAACCTTCACCTTTTTTCCGAAACACCCAATCACTGTCCTTTAATATCTGTTTTTTTTTTTAACAGAAATAGCTCTTAATTTCTTTTAATCTCCTTGCAGTTCTATATTCAGATTTTGCACAAAACTTCAATACTAATTTTTTTTTTTTTTCCCACTGCATATTCTTATTCGGCATGTCTGGCTATTTTGGATACTATCTCAAAGTTGCTGATCACTGCAGCCAGGACAATCCTTTGTAACTCACATTCATCAGTCTTACTCTAAGTTAAACCATTAAATGCCAGGCAGAAACTCACAGACTGTTTTCTTTTTTCCTCAACTATTAATCTTGTAGAGTATAAACTTATCCCATATCATTACAAACTCCTGCAGTATTTTAAACCCCAACCTACAATGCTAGTCACTTCTTCTATGCATAATATCTGTTCTATAAAATTTCTGAGGTATCACAGGTTGACAATAATAAAAAAATACCTAAATGTTTACTCTGTTATCCCTGTTTGTAAAATATAAAAAGCAAAAATTATCATCGATTAAGATAAAATTGAAATTTTAAAGCCCTTGAAAACTTTTGGTAGAAGGAATAGAGTTTCTCCAAATTTAAATGTTGCTGCAGTAAAAATGACGCAGAATGTGCAATAATGTGTTTGTTTTTCAGATACTGTAGGTCTGAAGAGATTTTTTTTTGTATACTTCAATTATAAAAACATTTAAAACATACAAACTTGTGCAATTTTTATTTTAATGAAGATGAGAAGTTCATTAACGAAGATAAATATTTCATTAGATGTTAAATAAAACAAAGAGATTTTTTGGCTTCTCTCAGCACAAAATTCCTTTGAAAGATTAATTAATACATGCAAATTATGCAAATTAGACCCATGCAAATATTTTATGAAGACAATTAAGGGAACCATTAATTACTGCTTTTTTTGCTTCAGTGAGATTCATTCATTTAATTTTAATTTCACTTTAACTGTTTTGATGTATAATCTTGCAGCTAAGAACTTTATCTTTCCTAGTGGGTCACTTAAACTTATAAATTTCATCAAGTGAGCAGCAACAGAAATCTGCAAAGATATTCTCTGGGCTATGTTTAGTATCAAGAGAAATTTTTGACACAATGCACTCCTAGAAACTGCAAAACTGGAAGGGAATGTGAGCTCATTCTTGGACAAGGTTCAACTGCTGGAAAAGCAATTAATTTGCTTTGGCTGTGCTAATATAGGGGAATTAGAAAGTGTGACACAAGACAAATAGAAATAATTAGTTCTCCAAAATGATGTTCTCATTAATATGGTTTGAACAGTAGAAATAAAAAACATTATTGTGGCATGTCTGCATTCTGTCCCTAGCCACAGGAGGTAGGAAAATGCAAGATACAGCATTTTTTCACCTTTGTAGTTTGTATGATGGTAGCATTTATTTTCATTTTTTTATTGTAGGTTTCAAGAAAGGCTAAAAGACCTGATCCTGTTATACACAACCTACTGTACTTGCATAAAGCATGAGGAATCCCTACACTTCTTGCTGTGAAAAGACAAAGCGATAAACATAACTGGCTAGGCTTTTCACAATACACTCAAGTTTCTAAATTGAAACTTTTATTTCAATATCTTTCATTTAAATCATATTTTATTACATGCAATACCCAAGGTATAATGTGTTTTTTCTGCAGCTTAACCTTCTTTAAGCTCTAGAGAAAGAGTTACAATATCCTCCCCAAATGCAATAATTTTCCATAACATACATACACGCACGCAGTTTACAAAGTACATAGAGGTGGATTTTCACTTGCCCTCCTTAACACTTACACCAATACAAAGCTGGTTTTCCACAAGCAGTGGAAATCACTAGCTGGCATTCTTCACAAAAACAGGCTGCTAGAAGGCTGTTAAGATCATCTGCTCACTTACACTTTGTATTTCTCAGCTTGTTGCAGGATTAAAGGTAATGGAAGACTATGTGGCCCCTTTAAAACATTTACTTCTCCTTCCCCTGCAGGTTTACCAAGTTCCAACTGAAGGCACCTCCCTTTCAAAGTTTTGCTGTCTACACACCTTTTATCTAGAATCAGATATTAAAGTGCAATGTCTTGATATAATTGATTTCTTATTTCAGTTAGGTGGCAAATCCATAGCATCTGACATAAATAGATATTTTTCTCTTTAAATATAAGGAGGAAAAATGTGGCCAAGTGTTAAGATTTTTTGAAAGCTGATTACCACAATTAACAAAATCCTTAAGTGCAACTACCACAGAGGCTTAGCAAAATTACCCAGTAAAATTTCTAGAACTCACACTGTAATAATTCATTATAAAAATCCTAATGTCTTTAGGGACATTACTGATAAAAAGTAAAAATCTGTGAAACTTTCCTACAGCTACCCATTAGTTAACAACATGGATATAATATGCCCATTCTAATTTGCTAAGAATGTGTCAAATACATGGATGAATAACCACAATCCTTGCAAAATGCTGGGAAGTGTCTTCTTCCTCGACCATCAATTCTGTTGCTAGTCAGCTGATTTTTTGAAACTTTTATTAAATGTGTCTGTGTTAATGACTTCTATACAAACAAATATTAGAATTAACACCTAATACCATATCTGGTAGATTCTAGACTAGCATTTCCTTTGTTGAGATCTTATTCTCCCTCAACACTGCTAACTTCTTCCTCAGTTTGACATTTTTTGCTTCTTCCTCAACTTTCTGTTTTAATTTCTGAGGGCTAAGATCTTCTTCACATTGTCTCTCTCTCTCTCTGTACTTTGTATCAGAGTAGTCTAATCCATAAACTGAAATTCAGTCACCATATCCATGTTGACAATTGACACGGCCCTTTGTACTCCAGGTCTGTTCCCTTCTGTCTGACATAAAACCTCAGTCTGCTTTTCTGATCCTCTGTGTGCATGTGTCGCTGCTCTGACAATCTAAGTTTGAGAAAACAGAGCTGTTAATCATCCACCCCTTCACATTCCGCCTCATCTTCCCTACTACTACTACTCTTAGTCACTATGAACTACTCTTTTAATCTTCTCTGCCAGTAAAGTTCAAAATCAAGGTATCCTACTTGTTTATAACTTCTGACTCTTCATTACAACACAGCGTCTAAATTTATTCTCATAAAAAGTCTCTGCCCCTCATTCTCCTATCCCTCTTTCTAGCTACAAATTCATATGATATTTTTTCTCATATCTCACCTACTAAAGTTTCTGTCTCAGTTGTATAAACAAATTTGTATGGCAAAAATATTTTCCTAGTCTGCTTCTTTGAATTGTCACTCTCTTCTAATTCCTTCCCGGCTCTTCCCTTTTAACAAGTAGAAACACAGTACTTGAAAGCTTTTGCCTTACCCTTCACCTTGTGCATTACTCCTTATCAAGATGCTTCAAATTGGAGTGATGCTTCCAAATAAGCATCCTCACAGTGATGTCCACAGTTAAGAAGACCCTCATGCAACGCTTACATGATGAACTCACTACAACCCTTCAGGTCTGAAGCCTGGATTTGCAGATGAGTCTGACAGAAAGACCTGAGATCAGGAATGTTGCCTGAATCCATAATGTGATGAGAATACAGGTTCATGGATATATATATATATATAATTCCCATATAAATCAAAGCCATTTACCAGCACAGTCAATAACGTCTCATAGTCGCAATCTCCCCTCACACTTGTGTAAAGTTTTAAGGGAAGTGACATCATTTGGTTACATTCCTTCAATAATTTCAGTTTACCTAGTCATGAATGGGACAGTAATTCCAGTACCATTATTATAGGGGACACAGGCAGGGACGATCACAACAAAAGATGTAATGAATACTATTGCCCCACTGCTGGCAAGAAATCAGTTTACCCCAGAAGAAACACATTGAAATACTTTTTCACATAAAACATCGCCGTTGCCATAACATACTTGTGGACAGATTTGCATTCGATGGTTGAGGTTTAATTTAATGTTACATCTTTGTGCTTTGACTGAAACATTAAAAGGAAAGGGTAGTGTAATGCCCACATGCTTTCAGCTCCTAAAGCACAAAAAGCTCATAGTGGTTTATCTTCACTTCTGTGAGTAAAAGTATAGCAGGTATTGAGACAGATTTCTTCACAAGAAAGGTGCAGAAAAAAAGTTCAGTGTAACTTTGGGTTAGAAAGCTGGTAGAACCTACACTAATTTAATAATCCACTACTGTAGCTTCAAACCTTTGAAATGTGTTTATGCAAGGTGTTTTAACCAAAATGGTTATATTCATGTAGAAATACCAGAATCTAGAATTTATGTCAGGTCTTTTTTATAAAAGATGAAAACACAGGGCTAACTTGGTATGTGAGTAGCACTCATATAAACTCAAACAATAATCCAATAATGGTAAGCAGCGTATGTTGTTATATTTTCAAAGCTTTTTCTCACAAAGAAAAGACTTGAAAACACCTAGACCAGGTGCTCTTTGTCATTACCCTGATATTCACAGAGGTTAGCCATCAGTCTGAGCAAGTGTAGAGCAGGCACAGATGATGTGCTCCATGGATTCTGTTAGCATGGAGTTTTGGGACATAAATCCTGTCACTGATATTCAAGTTGGTAAATTCTATCTAGTTTTCATATGTCTGTACAATGAGAAAGCATGACAGAATATAAAAAAGGGAGGGCAAAATATGAAGGGCAGAATAAAATCTTTAGCCTTGAGAGGCTCAGTCTCTGATATATCCCAGATTTCTGATGCATCCATGATCAAGCTCCTTAGCCTCTCTATATATAAAGATAATTGCTTTGCTCTGCATCACAGGAGCATTTCCTGATGTGAAGACTAAACCCATTAAAGACTGCAAAGTTGTTCAGATATTACAATGAAAAAATTTCTAGTAGATTTCCAGTTACTCCTGGCATAGCTCAAAACAATTTATCTGAGACAGCCACAAGGCTGCAAATTGGAATCAGTAGCACAAATAAAAAAATAATTAACAATTTACTAAAACTTATATTCATGCAGAAACATTGTAATAGATTAAGTTTCCTCTGAAAATAAAGAACGAAAATTTAACAAACTAATTTTGGACTAGCTAATTTTTGTAGATTTAAAAAATTAGTGTTTTCTCAGGAATAATCAGTCCTTAAACAGTTTCTCAGAACTATTATGTACAAACACGCTTTCCTTCTCCTTTCCTTGATGTCTAATTTTGTTTTGTTTCAATATACTTATTTACACTAGCAGTTGAAAATAATTAAACTCTTAATAAATACATTCTACTGAATGTCTACTAAAGACAAACTTTGCTTCTTTAGCTATTTTTTAATTCTGATTACTCTTGCAAGCTTCATGGCCAAAATGAATTGTTTGTTTCAAATCAAAAAGAAAAAGGAGGTAGCTGTGAAAAGATTTGAATATTGAATGTGCAGATAGAAGTCAAAGATGTTCCAAAGAACAGAGAAAGTACTAGAATATGCTAAGACACATTAGCAAATTTCATGGCTGCCATATCGAGGACCATTTATCTATTTGGCTAAAGAGCTGGTTTTGAGTCACACACGGTAAATATTATCAAATCCTTTTAAAAGTCAATCAGTTTGGGATTCTTTAAAAATAATTAAAAAACCACCCACAACTTTTTGTCCCTATTTGACTTTTTCCTATCTCAATCAAATGCTATTTTAAATACAAGTCAGTCCACAAATACCAGGAGAGCAAGATCTAGAGAAATTATCTCATAAATGTTTGTGTGTAAAAATGATAGGAGTGGCATACGCCTTCCCTTTAGAATTAAAACAGTGATAAATATATTTTTATTCAATATATTCAATAAACTATGAATTTCCATTTAATATAATCCAAGTGTAGAATGTTATATGTTCAAAGGCATTCTAAATGAGCAAAAGGGGTTGGTTCAACATCTGCTATGATTTGAGTCAGACTCCCACATCCTGTAAGGCTTCCAGCTGCTGCTCCAGAAAGGCCTGGATCTTCTGGAGGCATGATGTAGACATCTCAGATGCACTGCAGCATCTCAAATAGCACAAGTCATCTACTTGGGGACAACCAACTTTCTAAATAGTGTGAGAATTAATGTTAAGATAAGAATCTCTTAATCTCTCTCTGAAAACCTCATTTCAGAGTTTCAGACATGCAGGGATAAGACAGAAAATTGATTATGACCTTCCTTGGTAGATTAGCTCACATGGCTTGCTTAGAATTTTTTTCATCTTTGATGCAGATGGCGGCTGACAGTCAAAAAAGGCCACTGAATAGGATAGCAACCATTCATATTTAATGGTTTAAGTCTTATTGAACTTGAAATTCAAGATTTGAAATTGAATCTGGATTGGATATTTCTTTTTATCTACTCAAGCTGCAGCACATATGGAAGGACATATGGATCTCCCTGTCTAATAGATTTCCTCCTATGTGTGCTAAATGGTAAAGTAACTTGCTGGCTACTAGTCTACATTACTAGCTCTCCAAAGCACAGTACTTTTAGAAGAACTGAAAAATATTACTGTTATTTTGGTGTAAGAGTTGTCTCCCTCATTCTTCACACAAGTCATAGGGGAAGTGCATCTGTTATAAAAATCTCAAATCATTAAATATTTTGACATCTGTTGATGGTGAGGTCTTAAGGATTTAATAGAAGAATGCAACACTAGTACTGAAAGATAAAATTTCTTTATATGGGTATAAGATACAAACATCAGGAAATTTTAAATCTTTATAGAGCTTAAAAAACTAATGTCAAGAAAGAATCCTCTTTATGATATATCTTAACATGATGTGATGTCAGCACTTGTCTAAGATGTAATAAATGTGGCGGAGGAGAAAAAATAGAAAAAAGAGAAAAAGAGACAGCTCTCTACACACTGTATAGGCAAATACTGATAAACAGCTCACAGCCAGCAGATCTATCTCCTCAATCAGCCTCAGAACATTCAGGACTATAGTTCTGCTGTGAATGAACTAGAAGTCCACTTTATTTATACCTGCTTCATGGTAGGCTGTAGAAACACCGTTTCACTGAAACAGTGTTATTTTAATCAATTTTTTCATCCTGATTTATAAGAAAAAATCAAGCCTTTTAGTCCTTTCTCTGAAAGGGAAAATGTTATTTATTTTTTAGCTGATGCTAAAAATTAAATTCTATGCTAGAAATATATGTTCTATGTGCCTGATCAGGTTTCAGTCATCTTCTGAGGGGGAAGATGAAGGAAACAGAGTACTTCCGGGAAACAAAACTACCTGGGATGGTGCCTTGTAGTGCCCATGGTGGACGGTGCCCAAGCAGTGCCTTGCTTCCCAGGTAGCAAGACAAGTGGGGTGACCTCAGAAATCTATGAGGTAAAAATTCATCCATCCTATCCTTCCCTCTTTGAGTAAGATGAACATGTAGGATGAATGAAAATGAAAGTCAAACCAATTCTATAAAGTCTTAATAGCCTCTGGAGCACAGTATGGTTTTTTTTTAATATTCTTATTGTCTTGAATTTTCCCACTTGAATCTGTTCATGCTTAGTCATTAAATTTACATACAGTTTCTTTAAAAGTGACCTAAAGCACCATGCTGGAAGAAAATCTGATTGATTAACCATTCATCTCAGTAGAAAAGTCAGGAACATATTTGATTTCCATGAGCTCCATATATATACAGCTATAAAAGGAGACGTAAATTGCAATAGATAGCAATTTCAAAAAAAAGTGAAAAATTTTATGTAGGAGCATAAATGTTGAATGAGAGAGTTGAATAAAAGTACTTTGCAACATATATGTAACTGTATATTCACTCTGCGCCCTTCCTTTGCTTTTTGGGTGATAGATAACAGGATTATGTACCTTGATGTTTAAAGGTGTAGCTAACAATGACCTATGAACACTATGAAACAATTGTCTATTTATAGGTTACTGCCTGCAATCAATATCACCTTCTGTTTAAGTTAATCAATGTTGTCTTTAATTGATTAGCTTGGCTTGAAAACCTGCCAAACTGCTGGCTCCTGGGCAGGGGGATAGGGAACATGCTTACTGCTGTTTGGTTTCCATGCATTGTAAGATAATTTCAGTATTTATCCACGGTCAATGAAATATGGAACAAAATAAATCTTTAACGTCCGTTTCCTCATTGAGTATTCCAGTATCAACAGCAAAAGACAGGTGAACTAGCAAGAGATGTTTTAAATGTTTAGTATAGAATCTAGGTTTAAAAGCTAAACTATATCGGATAGTCTGTCAAGCCAAAAAAAATGAGTAAAAGAAGTGTCTTTAAAACTTGTGAGCTCATAAAGCTAGTAAGGCTTAGGAGAAATAAAATAAAATATTTAAATTAGTGTGCACAGAGAGAGCTGAGCTCTTTCTAAAATGTATAGAAAATAAGAGAACCTATTTTCAGAGATGTATCTTCTGCAACAGTAATGAAATTCAAGGTGGTGCACACAGATTAATGTTGTTATTTATTATTATGTATATAATTTCATTGAAGTGAATAGCACTGTTCACATGAATAATAAGTGCATGACCCTGACATTAATACAAGGTGTTACACAGGGAAGTCAAAAACCAGCTGAAGTTTAAGGCACTAATCAGAAGGAAAATGAAGCATTATGTGTTACTTCAAATAAGAACAGTGTTGAACCAGCAAACATTTTATGAAGACTGAACAAAAATAAAATAGAATCAGGTGGACTACCCAAAGGGAGTTAGTAAGGCAGCTCCACTAAACATCACTGAGGGTTAGACACTAATATTGTAACAGCATCTCACCCTTAAGACCATCACTAGGTCAGAAAATAAATTTTCTTTTGAGCATAAGAAAGACAAAACAGAAGAGCAATGCAGAAAGAACACTACCCTTTAGCTTCCACAATTGAACAGTGTATGTGCATATGTTTTCACCAATGCATCAATTTGTCTGACAAACTCTGGCATGCAGAGAAGGATCAATAGCAAAACAGCAGATATCACTCCCCAGTGGGTCACTACAGTGGCTTTGCTCTATTCTGTTGTCTTTCCCACATGTTTTTTAGCTCAAATCACTACTTTTACTTAGAGAGGTGCTAGAATAAGCCAAAGGAGAACAGTCACATTACAAGATAGTGTTGTCTTATGCCTGCAGTTAATCAAAACTGTAGAGACTGAAACTAGCTGTCTTACTGATCTTTAGAAATTTTAAAAATGGAAAAATTAAGTTAGAAACCTGAAAATCAGACAGGTAAAAAGAAAAATGCAAAATCTATCTGTCAGATTGCTGAAAGTCACATTTTCATAAGACATGTTATTTCACATTGGCAGACCTTCAAACTGCTTCTTGATGCCTAAGCTGAATAAAAGAATTTTTATTGACAAATTAAATGGAAATAATTAGATTCTTTGTTTGGTTGTTTTTTGTGGTGTGGTTTTTTTTTGTTTTGTTTTGGTTTTTTTTTAATCTGGTCTAATGGAATAACAGGCTAAGGAGTCTAAAAAATCACAGAAATGTTCATCTCCAAAAAAGTCAGTCCACTGTTTTGTCACTGCTGCTTCACAGAACCTTTTTATATTTCTATGGGTCTAGAATAGTCAGCTGCTTGTTTCCATAAACAGCCTAGCTAAGCAGCAGATGTTTCCTTGGGCAGTTATTCAACATATCTAGAGAAAAAAAAAAATCCCTTTGCCTTCCAGGCTTCTGACAGCTTTGTTTCCAGCTCCTGACTTCTTTTCCCTGCTGAAATGTTCAACCTTTATAGCAGGCCTTCACAACAGGTGGGCCGTGGGTCTCTTGCAGTTTGAAAAACCATTTGTTTGGCCCTTCAGCTGCTGAGAAGCATCATGTACTGTTTGATTTGCCCAGCTGCCAAGAGGCAGCAACAAGATGTCCAGCAGAAAATGCCTATCTCCTGGCTTGTCACTGATCCCTCAGAATGCATGTGCCTCCTAGTCAGCCACCTGGTTAACCAGCAGCCACATGGCTCCAGATCATACACACATACATTGCCTTGCAGGTCAAGGAAGTGACATATTAAGAAATATTTGGGATATTCAGAAGTAGTGCTTGGCAGGGGAGGAGGTGAAACAGAGCTGGAAGGAAAATGAGAAAGCAACAATAGAGGGGAAGCTGAAACAGTGTTGAAATGGGTTGACAGAGAAGAAGGAATATCATACAGGAAAATAAAAATGTATTTTCATTCTGCAAATGACCTGATACATTCATTTGAGAATTCTGTCTCTGTACTAAACCCAAGCACCTTTCTGCTAGAAGTCTCATGCAATAATAAATGAGTAACAACAAATCCATAGTACTTACTAAGTTGTGATAAAACCAGAGCAACTGATGAGCAAGTGTCAATTGAATAAATATGCAGAATTTACAAGTTGATATACATAGAGAGACTTGTAGCAGTTTCAAGAGTTTTAATAAGGAAAATAAGACAAGAAAAATCTTGGTAAAATGTATAAAGAATCAAGCACTTTTCTTAGGTTTAATCAATTAATACTTTAGAGAACATATGGCCATTGTTTTGCATGGCATTATACAGATGGATGACCTTGTCTTTAGGCAGCTATAGATGCAAATGGAATTGCTTTTGATAAAGGGGGACGTGGAAAGGAACAGACAGAAAGGCAGAGATAGGAGATAGAAGCTCTAAGAGAAAGATGCAATTATTGAAAGGACTGTACAGATAAAAGAAATGTACTTAGCACTGGTCATCACAGTCAATATCAAGCAGAAAATAAATGAAGAAAAGACTAAAGAGAAGACATCACAGTTAAACGTGCTGCAAAGAACACTGATGTCCCTAGAAAAGAAATAAATGTTCTGTCATTTGAGGATATTGAAAACTATTTTTAAAAAATCATTAGTTAATTTGAGAGTAGCCGTGCACTGGAAAATATATCCTATCTATGATTAGCAGCCAACAGTAATCTTTCCTAAGTCTACAAACATGAACTCATAAAAATACTCAAGATTTACAGAAATTAGGACAAGAAGTCTGATGTGATCGGAATTGGAAATAAGGACAGAAAATGTGACTGGGGGAGTGACTGAGACTGGCTAAATACGTACACAGAAACACAGAAACCAGGGCACTGGAAGACACTGTGAAATAAAGTACTAAAAATGATTGGCTGACAATAACTGAGACTGAAGTTGGAGGACTGAATCATTTGCTTTAATAGACAAGAACAGAAGCGAGTGGTTGAGAATAGAAGGAAAGAGGGGAGACAGAACACAGATAGAGCAAGAAAGTCAAGTAAAGTCATGTGAGGTTTCTTAGAGGAAAAAATCATGGTGAGTAACTGGACATGTGGCATATGGATAGAATGTTATGAGTCATCTGGAGACATCTGGATCTTGATTAACAAGGATATTAGGCAGAAGAAGTTAAAACTTTAGGGGCTGAAATTATGACTGGATATAAAAAGAAACTTGCCTTGAAAGGTGTAAGGAAAAAAGGGTCAAGAAAGAAATTAGAAAATTTGAACGTTGTTATTAAGATTGATAGAAAACCCAGAAATCAGGGAGAACCAAGAAAAGGAAAGCTAGATGGAAACACTGTTAGAGGTGACACAGGTTGCAAGAAAAATGAAAGGAAGATTCTGTGCCCAAGAGCACAAAATGTATCCCAAGATTGTCTTTATCTCAGCAAGAATCTGTAAAACTGCCATAGCAAAATGGTCATTTCTTGGGCCACATTGCTCATATTATGGTATTATAGTTTATCAGTTGGTTGGTTAGCTTTATCACTGTGAATCTTAAGATTCAACTCCATATGGTTTTCAGATGTTGTCTCACAGTTAAACTTCTGACTTTGTAGTTTACTTATTAACAAGACCACCCTAGGAGATGGTTACCTAGGACATTAGTGAGGCAAAGCCCTCAGCTGTTGGGAAATGCCAAAATTAAGACTTAATATATGGAAGAAATTGAGATAGTAATTTAAAACTATTCTGTAAAGCATGATCTCTAATAATATAAATATTTTGCATATATACCAAGTATTAAATAATCATTAGAAGACACACTGACCACTGAAGATGAAGTAAATATTGGATAGATATCCCTTTATTCACCTATATTTTTGTTCCCTGCATTGAATGAGAGAAGGTACTGTGAAAAATACAGTATCTAATCATATAATTAAAGATTGTATCATGACACATACACAAAGACAGTTGAACAAAGGTGTGGAAGACAACTTTAATTCTACCATTTCCTAATTTTGGAATGCTTGACTTCACAGCATTGATAATGGCCTTTTCCAATAAAGTTTTTGATCTCATAAAAAGTATCATCACATATTTCCACACACTTTTGTCCAAGATTTATGTATCAGAGATAGAACCGTGCGCAGTAGCTTCACAGAATCACCAAAAGTTCCTTTTCATTGTGGAAGTCCTTCAGATATCCATCTTTCAAACACAAACATAACGAGAAAGAAAATCAAGGTCTATCAGCTGCTAAAATTATTATGTGGATTTTTCTTGTTGAAAAATATATTAAACAAGTTTCAAACCAATGCAGAAAGAATTCTGGTTAGGTTTCAGGGCAAATGGCTAAAGCTGTATATAAGCAATTTTTATTAATGTGGAGGGCAACTGCAGGGCAGCTTTCCCTCAATATTTGGGCAGCAAAATGCACACTTGGAATGAGCAAATTTAGATCATAATTTCTTTCTTGCTCTTGTTCAGTAACTTCTAAAGGTTTTACATGGAATTTCATACAGGACCATGCAGCCAGTGTGCTGAGTTGCTGTTATTTTCTTTCTCTGTTTCTGGATCTGCTCAACATCTCTATTTCCTGTCGTGTCCTTTCTAGGAGGGGAAAAAGACAGATGGCCCTGGGAGGTTTTGCGTGCATGGTAGTTGAGTGGGTCTTTTTCTCACACGAGGAAGATATAATCTGAAACCACTTAGCATTACACTTAACTGAATTGTTAATATGAGCCTAGAGATGAGGTGGAGAACTAAAGAAAGGGAAGATGTCAGTGGGAAAGGGCTTAGAAAGGGTAAGTTCATCTTGCTAAGAGAGAGGGAGAGTAGATAACAGACACATCTGGAGAAAGGCTGATAATGTGCTAGAAGAAAAAAATAATATTTGCAGCAGAATAAGGAACTGAGGTGTGAAAATTTGACCAGTGGACAAGGAGGATAAATTTTTCTGTTAGAGGAGAAAGCATATCTGAGTAAAAAAACTGATTGAGAGTGAGCAGGATGGAAAAACTTTGAGAACACAGAAAATGCAGAGTGTCTTGCAACAAAAACAAACATTTTGGGGAAAAAAACAGGTAGACCTGAGAATTCAGGGAACTGAGCTGGGTAAGAAGACTTAGGAGAAAAATGATGGAGTTGATTTCAGGAGCAGCTGGAATGATGGCAAGCAGAAGTTGGAAATTATTTGGAAGAAAGCAGAAAAGGTACAAGTTGAGGCAATTGCTACTAAATTTGAAATAAATGGAAAAGACAAAAATAATAGCAGCATGAAAGAGGGAAAATTTGATTAATCTTCCTCTTCTTACCAGGATAGCTTTCGGACAAAAGCATGAAACCACTTGTGAGCAATTTGAGAACAGGAACCCACGACAAGAACATGACAAAGAAAGAATGGTCAATGGTAAAGACGGTGCAGAACTAGAACTCTTCTAGAGGCTTTTAGATAATGTGTAAAGCAATTGGTGTTTAAATAGAATGAAAATGAAGGTAAAGAACTTGGAAGGGAAACTACTGGGGATAGAAAACTGGGAATTTGGGATATACAGAGGAAAAGAAAACATAATAAAGTAGGCAGGCAAATGAATGGTAAGTAATAAGATAGAGAAGAAAAAAAAATCAATGGAAATAAGAAAGTAAAAGCGGCAGTAAATGTCATTGTACTAGTGCTTAGTAAGAGGTCTGTTAACAAAACAGTATATAAAAGTCAAACATTATCTTTGTATGGTACCTTTTTGTGTGGGATGAGGGGGTCTTGGGAAACCGGATTGGGAGCTAGGCATAGGCATCTAGTGAACCTACAATATGTATGGAGAAGAGGATAATCTGCTTTATTATTATTTAAAACAGAAGCAAAGAAAACATTTAAAACCAGTGTCTTCACCAGCTCCTAATAACTTAGTATCTCTTTCTATCGCTCAAAAAACACAGAAGTACATCTGAGACCCAAATTTGAATTATTTATTATGATTATTTGTTATCATTTTATGGATATTGCAGAAAACTGTTATCTATTCAGTATTTAAAGAACTCAAACACAACCCTAAAATATCCTGCATTGCTTCTTTTTATAGTCTTGTATTCAAATTTCTTTTTATTATTGCTCCCATTTTACAAAAGACTTTACATGCACTAAAAGTGAATCTAAATGAGCGCTACACAACGAAAAAATAGAACAGAACATACCCCCTTATTGACAAATGCAATTATCTTCTACGCTTAAATTAGTTCTATTCCTCACTCTTCAAAGTGATACTTAAAAATAGCAACATTAGATATAACTTCAAGTTGACAAGTATCCATTTATTTATAATGAATAGTAAACAAAATCTTTAGTTTTAATTATGATTTTCTTGCATATTATTTTCTTAAATGCTGAAATTACACTTTGCATTTCAATTATATCACTTCCCTACAGAGCACTGCAGCTTTCCTACCTTTGTTTGCTTAGTTAGAGAACTACATAGCATGCTCAACACAGTAAATTGAAAAATGATCATGGATAAAAAGACTACTACCCCAGACATGCTTAGATACTGAGACACAGATATATTTTTGAGAGGAATAAGGAAGTATTTCCCTAGTAAGTATTCTTTCCCCAGAACCCGAAAGATGCAAGAGGTGGCATTATATTTTAAATTTGGAATATACTGTATATAGAATAATAGAATATAATATATATTTGTATATGATATTTCTTCTACAGTGCATACCAAAGTATACAAAATACCACTGACAAATAAAACGTAAGGACAGAATTGAAATTCTGTATAACTGTGACAATATGGTTTTTGTAGCCCCAGACAAAATCCAAGAAAGTACTGGAAAATGTTTCAACCATTGGAAAGCTTTTGTAGAGTTTTGCAGGTAAAGGGCCCCATCTGTACTGAGCATGCTTTATTCCAGTGCTGCAGGAATGAAGTGGTTACTTTCTCTGCAACTCTTTCTCCTCACTACTACCTACAATTGTCATGCTAAATACTGAAATTGGAACAGAATGCTCTCAGTGCTTCCCTCCCTGATATCCAGGCAGGTACACAAAAAGAAACAGAAATGTACTGAAACCAGCAAGGAATGTGAGCCTGACCAGGGAGACAGGGAAGCACACACTACAGGTGGCAATGTGGTTTGCAACAAGGAAGGCTGGTGACAGGGAGTGTCAATGCAGCTCTTGAAAGGACTGGGTAAGGAGAGGAGGCAACAGGAAGGGTCAGACAGAGCCAGGGGGCTGGGGGTCATGGAGAGAAAAAGAGCTTGTAATTAAGGAAATACTCAGGGTGGCATGAAACTAAGTTCAGAAGAGAATGCTGAAAGAATGTGAAGCTGGGAAAAAAAGAAGTGCAATGTAATGTAGCACAAGGAAAAGAGCCATATTAGTAATTGACAAAAGGTGGGATTGGAGGGAGGCAGAAAGAAGCAGGAATTGGGACAGATACACAGGGATACATAGCAAGGGGGACACAGAGAAAAGGGAGTTTATGGTGAAAGGAAGTCCTCCTTCCAATACTGAAAATGAACACAAAGAGTCCTAACATTTGGCATGACTTGCCTGCTATTAACTGTTTCTTGAACTATTTTTGAAGCCTGTCATCCCATAATGACTGATTTACATTGACAATATGTTCCTACAGTTACATTTGTGTTTTAGGGTTACATATTGCAGTAAATCGAAAAGTTCTGAACTGCTGTATGATTATTGAGCTGAATACATCAAATTCTAAGACATAAAAACTGTATTTCTTGCTTCTTCTTTCCTTTTTCTTAAAAATCCTCTGCTTTAGTCATATGTTGAGAATGCAAAGTAGATACAGGAAATGTCAGAATTAAGGTTGCCTTTGCAATATGATTCAATATCACAATCAGAAAATATCATCTAGTCTTGAACTAAATAATCATCTGTGGATTTTAGTTTTGTTTTTAATGTGCATCATCTTGGACAGATGAATCAAGGAAAAGTCATTACTGAGAATGTCTCCTTTAAATCCTTGATTTCACTTATTGCAAAAATGGAAATTATGAAACGAGCAGAGGATAGTTGGGAAAGATTGCATAATTATTGTTCAAAAGCTGAAGTGCTGTTCCTATATAGTTTGGGATAAATCCTTTAGAATATAAGCTTTCAAATTTGTGTTGCTCGTTTTATAAATATCTAACCTGATATTTCAGCCTATGAGCAAGACTGAATTCAACAGGAACAGTGATTTGATTAAAACTGAATGCTTCTGCCAAAAATGCAAATTATCCTGAAAAATTAGGTCCTTGATACTTGACAGTTAAGCAATATGTCATCTTAATCTGTATTTGACTCTGCTTCCCCACTGTCCAAATGGAATAGTCCAAATTTCACTTCCTTGCACGAATGCCCTGAAGATGGAACAATTAATGTTTGCAATGAGTGCAAGTACTGCAGCGACCGGGGCAGCACCATGGCCTCCCAAGAAATTAGAAGTCTGTTTTGCCATCAAAAGAAGTAACACAATGTCTGGATTATAACAAAATAAAATAATGTCTGAATTCTTACCAAATGAATTATATTGAATGGTGCTTTGATTAACATAGATGTTTCACAGGAAGGAAGGCAGAATTCTGGAGTAACAGACCTCATAACATGTATTCACTTCTCAGGCAACATTTAATCTGGCATATTCCAACTTCTATGTTATTGAATTTTGCAGACATAACTTACTTTAAATGTCTTTGTTTATATATGTGTGTTTGTCTTTCATAAGAACTTATTGTATTTTTTGTATTTGTTTATATGTTCAATCCGTTAAAAGCTTCTCGGTTTTTATATTCTGTTGTTACAGCCTCCTTGTGGCACACCAGTAACAACTCCTTGGAAGTTGGGAAATGTGATTAAATAACACAAAGAAGATGTCAAATGATACTGTTAGGATGATTGACTTCAAAATGCAAAATAAAGGCAATTGAGTGTGATTACTGGAGTTAATCCTTTTAGGCCTGCCTCTGAAAAATGCACCTTCATTTACCATTGAAAAAAATTGCTATTTTTATTGCTTAGTATTCATGTAAGTAGATTTAGCCTGTTGGTAAGAATAGATACTATAACATAAATACTATCTTCAAAATTTGCTCTTTACTAATATCTTGATGTTTGCAATGTATATGTACATTTAGATTCACAGGGGAAGTAATATGGCTCTCTTTAGTATTTAATGTATAAATTTGCTCAGCAGATTTGTTTTATTAAAATGTAAATAATGGGAAGTGGTAAATGAAAAATCCAATATGGGAATAAACAGCTTATTTATTGTTAATGCTCAGAGCAGCTTATTGAAACATACCTTTCAGTAACTACCACTGACTATTAGCTATGAAATTCTCATCATGCCTTGAATGTTACCCATTAGGTTTAGCTATTTGTACAGTTAAAAGGCTCAAGATGTTTCAAATACACCTTTAAAAACATTATTTACTCAAATCAAACTACACATATTCACAAAACTGTATTCAGCATGTCTGAGATTCAATCCCATACTACTTCAAATTAATTATTCTTCTTTAATTGCTCTGTATAAACAGAAATGACCTATTAATTTAAAGAAAATCTATCAGCACAGAATGTATTCTCTCTTATAAACAAGCAAGATGAACTTGACCTTGTTTGAACTTGTTTTGATGTGGCCCAGATGGTAGGCTACATGCTTGAATAGCAGTCTAAAGCTGAGGAAAAACTCATATAGCAAGATCTAGATTTATAGCCTTTTGCAAATTCCTACCTTGTATTGTCCTTTCAGCATCTGTTCTGCCCCCGCTGCGGTCAGCTTCTATCTCTGGGGTCAGAGAGTCTAGAAACATAGAAAGGTAAGACTGACACATATTTCATTTGATTCTTATAGCCCTTTTTACAACCTGTTACTCCAACGCTGAATTACAATACAATCAACCTTTGTCAGTTTTTTTAATGTTGAACAATGACTGGAGGCCAGGACAATTTTTTGTTAGACTGGGAAGATTAATGAGCAATAGATTTTTCAAGCATAAAGGGGGGGAGAAAAAAAGGAAGCAAAAAATTGACTTCTCAAGCTAATAATATAAAATTGTCCTAGTTTGAACATTCTCTCCAGTGAATTTATTTGCACATACTATATAAAGTAACAAAGCAATAAAGAGAGAGGTATCACTTGAATGAAGGAAAGAAAAGAGATTGTCTTTTTTTTCCCTTTCCATCATGTTATAAATTTTCAATATAACAAGATTCTTTTTGGCACTTAAATTGAAAGTTAATGACACAGAAGCAAAAATTGGCTTCTTACCATTTAGGACCCTGAGACTATCTGTTGAAGCTGCCTGTTTCAGTGTTTGTTCTGCTTGCTCTCGTCGTTTAGTCTCAAATTCAAGTGCTTCCTGCAATTTCCTCTTTGCCTTCTTTTCCTTCTTTAGCCTTTTCTGAATTATCGCTGTGAAAAGAAAATAACATCAGTGTACTCCAGTTTGGATCTGAAACCTGGCTGCACGACAGCCTATTGAGGGTCCTAAGAAACACTGTAACTGCAACGTTCTGCAATGTTCATATGAACTGATTAATTACACAATAACCATTTAAATAACTTGAAATTTGTTGGAATCACCCAGGAATATTCTAAAAGCTACTGTTCTATATGACAGTATTGAAAACTGTATGTGGTATCAAGCAATGACTTTTTTTTTTTTTTTTAATAAACAGCTGGGAATTTGTGAATTTTCAAATCAGAAAACCTCAGAAACCAGCAATGGAACGTACTTTTTGAATCATCTGACGTAGATAAGCCCCTGTCTCTGGAGGTGAGGGGGTTTTCAGAATTAATTTCACTATTTCTATTTCCCACGGCACAGTTAATAGACACATGGTGATGGAGTTCTTGTCTCCCTGCAGCTTCTCTTGCACAAGAGGGGGATCTGTCTGCCTGGGTCCTGTGCAGCCCCCACCCTGCTCTAGTCCTCATTTCTTGGGGAAAGGCCCTGAGACTTCTAACTCTCCTCCAAGGCTCTCCTCCTAACTCTTCCTGCAAGCCATCTGACCTCTTGGTGCCTGGTCTCTTCCCCATATTTATTTCTCTTCCACATTTGCCTTTCCCTTTTCTCTCTCTTACTTTCTGTTAGTGCCTGTCTCATCAGCCATCTAACCTTGAAGAGGTCACTGCAAATCCTTTATGGTGCTAGATCCTCCAGTCAAGTAAATATTACTATGCTTTGTCAAATGTGAGGGAAAATGTTAGTAAAGAAATTAGTATTTTGAAATTAAATATAGGAAGTCTTTACTTAGAAAAAATGCTCTGTAGGAAAAGGATAGCAAGTCCAGTTTGGGACTTCATCACAATTTTCTTTTCTATGTGATCAGTGACTTACAACCACAAAGGTAAGACTTTTGCAAGATCTCTGACTAAAGGAACATACTATAAGTTATGCTCCTGATGGAAAAGGGTAATGTTAACCAATTTTTCTACTCCATTAAAACCAAACTGGTCTTCTGAAGCAATCATGTAAAGTTTTAAAGCATAGTATTATCTCCCCCACCACATCCCAACCATTCTTAAATAGCACATTTAGGATTTTTGTGGATGTGCATGTAAAAATGCTTTTTGACCTAAGATCTCTCTGTGTCTCACTGCAAAGTAACCTCTGGTATATGCCTAGGAATGAGTGCTGGAAAATAGAAAAATACACTTCCCTCAGTTCATACTCCCTAGGGACAGTAGACTGTGATGGTGGTATCTTTCACGAAATGCAAATAATGAAACTTTTAAAGAGAACTGTCATTGTTATTACTCTTTAATTTATATGCTAAGAAGAACAACCATTTAGATGATCTTGTATATTTTGTGCTGCTATACAGAACTATTCAGGCACAAAATTAACATAATACATATCCTGTAGTCAGAATAACTACATAATTTACATCCAAGACTTTGGAATTTTGGTTCTTTCTCATTTTTTACAACACCAACTACTTTACAGGCTAATTAGCTCATACTATCAAAGAACATCCAGCATCTATACAAAGGCTAAACTAAATACATTTTGAATCATTGCATGGTTTTAATGTTTTCATTATAAGTACTTTGAAAGTGATTGCAATAAATGAGAAGGAAACATATGTTGCTTTCTGAATTAAAATGTCATCATGGCTGACACATTGTAGATGTGACTACAGCAGTCAGAGCCAGAATTAGCAAACCCTTACTGTGTAGCTGCTCGCAGAAGAGATATTATCCTACTTTCACCAGTTGATGAGACACATCCTACAGCCTTAGGAATCGCTAATTGGAAAATTTAAAAAGAAGAAAGGAAACAGTACAGTAAATAAGCAGCTGTGTAGAACATACAGTAGCAGCAGTGGATCCAACACTCCACAAAAAAAGGAAAAAAAAAAGACTCATCCATAGCAAAATATAGATGATAGATGATAGATAGATAGATAGATTAGATAGATAGATAGATAGATAGATAGATAGATAGATAGATAGATAGATAGATAGATAGATAGATAGATAGATAGATAGATAGATAGATAGACAGATAATGTTGCCTAAGGCTGAAGATCCCTTTCACATAAAGGGTTTGACCTATATGTGACACAGTGGCTTGTGTTTCTATGCTGTAGCTTTCAAGTGTTTTTCAGTATTTTCAAACAGTATCTCTTTACTTAGCAGGGAATCTGGTACATTCCCTTCTTGCTCATGCTTCCATTAAGAAGTGTGAAACTTTCTTTAAGAGATGATGCTTGGTATCTGAAAAACTAATAGTAGGTAAAGGCTCCTATGCATTTTCTGCCTTTAACTGAAGAATAAATTCTCACAATACTTACAACCTGGCCTTATTTTTTCTCTCTTACTCCGATATGTTTATTTGAAAGAATAATCCATACTTTTCTTTCTTTTATACAGAAGTATCCACTAGCAGAGATAGTCATGCTCATTCTATTTGGTTTGATGCATACCACCATTAACTGTTTAAATCCTTTCCTCTTTGGTCTGACTGTTTTCCCAGTGCAAGATCGTCATTAGATGGATGCATATACAAAAGCAGGTAATGCATCAAGCTGAAAATAATATTGCCAATTATTTCAGTGACCTGAACAAAACAAGGGACTATCTCGTGTTTTTTTCTGACACACAACTTTGAGTGAAATTTATTTTCCTTAATTCTATCTTTTCAAAGCACAGTCTAGTCAACCATGTGACCTCTAGAGTTAAAGGGAGGAGAAAGAAGTCTTCACAGTGCAAATGACCCCACCTACCTATCTGAGAACAGGCTGTACAATTTTCTTTTTTTATTGTCCAGAAAGAGAACTTATATTTGTGAAAATGAGATGCTTAATTTGTAGACGGCAAAACTAAAGTAAGGTCAGATGGGTTCCCCTCCCAACCTTTTCTGTTTTGCATGTGATTGTACAGCTCTAAAAAGGAAGATATATTTGAGTGGTTGTGAGAAAGATGTGAAGACGAACCACTTTACTCTTTCACCACATTACTTTAAAAGTAAGTAAGTAGTACAACTATAGTGAGCAGAATGGACCAGTTGTGGACAAAGGGATGATTCATTGCAGAGATGTGAAAATTGGTAAAAGCAATTGTCTTTCAAAATATATTCTCAGAAGTTTAAAAAAGGGTAATTAATGATGTGATAGTCCTACCCTTTAATGGGTCAAGGCAGGAAACAGGATTACCTGGTGTACTTACTGCTAGCATGTTAGTTTAAGGCATAATGACATTGGTTGTGAATCCAATTGTTCTTGCCATTCTCTGCTTAGCTGGTTACCAGAAAATTAAACTGGACAAGAAGCGACTTTTTATTCTAGCCCTGCAAAAATATACATCTGATTTGGCACAATCTGAGTTAAACAGCAAGGGAGCCCCGGAGGTCAACTGTCCTTGCAAAGTAATCAGGCACTATTAAAGGGTGAGACATACAGAGACAGAGAAATGAACGCAGAAAGAAAGACAGGAACAAGCTCGTAATGCAAATAGTTAATACACATCACTCCAAACTACCTCACCTTCACTATCCACGTAATTATTTAAAAATCTTAACATGTACAGGCTTTACAGTGGGCTGATGTTAATGCTACAAATGCTACTAATGCTTCTGCTTCATCAAGAAGAACCTTCACTGCTACTTCTACAAACATGTATTTTATCTACTATGCATTACAAAGAGCTCATATATCACTATTATCTTTATATTTATTACATACAGTTTGTCTAAATATGCACTATAAGAACAGAGCAGAGTTCCTAAAAACTTGCAGATTCTTAAATTTGAAATAAATTGTCTTTGTATTAAATAGCTCTCCCTTTTCCTAATGATCACAACCTGCAAAGGTCTGTTACAGTATGTAGGGTATTTATAATTGCTTTTGTATTACTGATGTAACAATATTCAAGAAAAATGCCAAGAAAAAGGAGGGTCCTTGGCCCAAGTCTCTTGAAGACCCTATACAAAATAAGGCAGATTATAAAACATCCCTCATTGCAGTCAGCTGAGACTTAACCTGATTTAAAGGAAGGTAACATTTTGATAAAACACAAGTGTTTGACAGAAAATTGTATACTAAGGAAATAAATTACAAGGTTTTTATGTCTGCTTAATCAAGATACCTCTGTTCTTCTGCTCCACAGCCAACTGTTTTTCAAGTGTTTCCCTCAGTTCTCGCTCCCTGAAGAGTTCCATCTTCAGCTCTGTTTTTTCCAGTTGGACCTGTTTCTCTTGAGCTCTGGCATTGTCTATAGCAACCTTTAGTAGACCCTGTTCAGAGAAAAAGTTGGATATTTGGAGAATGTTAGAACAGTTGACATAACAACTAACAACTGTTATTTTTCCTTTATAGTGATGTGATATTTTAGAAATAAAATAATTCTCTCACAGGATCAAAGTTATCTATTATCAATTTTAAACTGGAATCAACTTTCTAACAGGTGGACAAAAATCTGCAAAAAGTTGGGAGTCAGGTTTTCTTAGAAAATGCAAACTCCCCTCTGACTGTACATATAACTCACGTTATGAAAAATATACAGGAATAGGTTTACTCCTCTTAAGAAAAACTGGCCATCTCACAGTCACCTTGTACACAGAATTCAATCTCTAGTCCAACTCAAGCCAACAGAAATTAGCTGAAGGAGAAAGTATCTTTTAAAGTTTTGCCCTCGTGCTCTTCATCCTTGTTAATTACTATTAATTTCAAATATTTCCATATATCATTAGGGTTCCATGGACTATAGGCATATTGGGATAGTAAGGAAAGGACAGTCACATAGCAGGAAGACACCTCTGTTTTAACAAGTCTGTTCCCTGATTTATATGATTATCTCACAGCAGAAAAACAAAACACAATCATCTCTTGACTTCTTGACCTGAGATGGTTGATACAAACTCTACCTTTCTTTTCGTTGTCAGTGTATCAGGAAATAACTCAGATTATTTTAAACTTCTTTTGAGAATTCCAACTTCAAAATTCCTTCTTCTTTTGCAAGGAAATCAGATGATCTTGGCACAGCTAACAGTGTTTTATTAATAATATTAACTAGATAGTTAGGACACTGAGACAGGGCATCAAAATATAAGGAGAAATTGAATTGAAATAAATGAATATGCAAATATCTTTAAATATCTTTTCCCTTTCCCAAAAGCCAGGCCATCAGGCTCTTGGGTCTACACCCAAATCTCTCCTACTGAAGCTATCATAATAAAATAGATAATTAAGTATGGATATTCATATATGAACCTCCATGGATATGAAACTAACTCTCCTATATCCTAGGCAAGACTCCTGATAACTTAACCATAGAGATAATTTGACCCAACAGAGATTTAATTACTGATATAAAGCAAAACAATGCCAACAAGAGAGACAGAACAGTACTCCCCAATGACTCTGCTACAAAAACATTCGGCTAACAGATATAACGTTCACACTCAAGACCTGGTTTGAGCACTACAGACATAAAACCATGATGCCCCTCTCCCAAATAAGCTTCCTCACCCCTCAGCCACACTTCCTAAATTGGATTCTGGGTTGCATATTTTTTCAAACTTTTTTTTAAATATCTCCCAAAGAAGAATGGAAAAAGAAGCAAGTATAATGTTACTTGAGAAATAGAAAAAATATTTTTGTGAGTCTGCACATTTATCCCATTAGTCTTCCCAGTGTCAATGACTGCTGTAAAATTTGTGTCCTTCAAAGTCCTCTTTTAGTTCTGTTTTCAGAGCCTGTTACTTTCAGTACTCCTCATCCTCCTTAAATCGTTGCCTCAAATCTTGTCTCGTTCAGAGCTCAATGCTCTGCAGCTCTGTTACACTTCAATCTATTGCAGTCCACAGAAGCTTAGAAAAACTCAACCCCTTCTGACTGCAAGGCCCAGATGGTCAGCAAAATAGTACACACTAAATAAGAACAGAACCATATTTGGAAATATGGTAACAATGGTAACACAACAAATGTCCTCACAAATATGTTTAAAGTTTTAGCAGTTTTCTTTTGCTGTTGTAAAATAGCTAAATCACAAAGATATTTTGGGGTGAATGTTAAACCCAAATGATTATTAGAGAAAAAACAAAGAAATCTACCTATATAGCTCTACATACATATGCAAAGCAAATTACAATTTGAAATATTTGGAAAGTGTTTACAATCTATTTTTTGGAAGTTAATTAATTCTGTTCCTTTTCCATGGCCATATTCTCCTATGTTTGGTGCATTTAAATTACAAAGAAACTGAAGTAGGAGTTGTTTATCAATACCCACTTCTGGCTTTTCCTTAAACACTAGTGTTTTAATCCCCTCCTACTCCTCCCTTATTGGAACATGTGCTTCATCCAAATCATAAATAAACCGGATCAAGAGAAATTACATGAAAAGTATTTGTTGATGAAAAGTGTATTGTCTAGTAAGTTTAAAACTGCAAACACTGTCTTCTCAAATTCTTAAAATCCATTTGCTTAACAATAAAATCAAGCTGCTAAAGCAACTGCCATCTTTACTCAATTCAACTACATTCATGTACATGTTTCTTCTTCATCAGGAACAAACAATTAGTAACAAATGAAAGAGATCATTACATCAAGTGCCCTTTTAGATCACCCCAATTAAAACTTTAGTTTAGCTGTATTTTAATTCTAAGATACCAAATTCTAATTTTCTGCTCTGATTGCTCTTGTTGACTTATCTTTGAAAGATGTACTCTCGGTGCAAAGCCTAGAGATTATTTAGCAAGATGCCAATGTTGGCATCACTTAATGTGTTGATTGGTTGTATTATCAGTAGCAGTTTAAAATAAATTACTATTAAACTATTATTGTCCTTGGCTGAGAAAACACAATATTTTGGTGTTCTTTAAATATGAAACAATCATTATGAATAAACATGGAGAATAACACTAGAGTGTAACACTGATGTGTGTAATTTTATATTAAGAATTGCTGCAAAGTACGAAGCTGCTAAAAGATTATTACATTTTCTATTGAGTTTCTGCACCACACTTCCTCCCCCAGTCTTTCCTTTTTTTATACTTGCTAACATAGCTAATGGTAATACATTACCTATTGCTGCTGATTATGTCTGAAAAATATTAGCTTTTTGGAGCCAAGATCCACTAGGGACTACTTATAAGCTACACAAAATTAAGTTTCATTTTTAGAAGTTAAATCAGTGCACATCAGTAGGCATCCAATGTGAAAAAAAAAATCTGCATTAGAGCCAAACTGATGCATATCAAAAGTGCTGTTTCTGCCAATGACAGCACTAATGTAAAAACACTGGAAACATTCAATATCTCCCTTTATTCAGTGCAGAAGGGGCTGAGAAAAACTAAAAAAAGTACATCATCTAAAAAATCATCAGTGCCCCCTGGAACAGGAATAGCAATTTCAGGGTTGCATGAAATTCTATTAATTCTCCCAGTGGATCAGCTGTAGAAGATTGTACAAAATGCAGTATGTCCAGCTTGTATGTGCTATGGGTAATCCTCTAACCTGATATTAAATCAATATGCTGCCAATGACAATGGGAAATGCAGTGCAACATGGGACATTAACAAAAAGAAAATATTTCTCTTTAGGGAAGGTCAGATGTTACGGAGGCTGGATAATGATAATTGCAGTGAACATGCTCAGGTTCCAGATTTGTTTGTAATGTGGTACGGCTCTACCTGGAGCCTGGCTTTAAGCATGGCAGGCCATTCTTCTCGGCATCCCTCTTAATTTTTATTTCAATATAATGTCAGAAATGGATATTTCATTCCCTGGAGATTTATAGATCATTCCGATTTGTTTACTTTACTGTACTTATTTTAGTATTTTTCACCGACAAATCCTTTAGAACTGTCTCAAACACAAGGCTAACTTGATATATGAGTTTCTTCCCATTCTCTGATCTGAGAACACCATCATATAAAGGCAGGCTCCAGATCCTACAAAAACTAAAGATATATCAAACCTCAACTCAGTCTTAAAACCAGTATTACTCATCACTATTTTTAAATTATGCAAATAATGTGTTGCCTACTTTGAAAGGGGTGGAGGGGAAGGTGTAGAGAAACTCCTTCTCTTTCTAGCTGCATCCTTAAGTGTGTGTTCCACCTAACAGAATTTAGTTGGCTATATGTTTCTGTGTGACACCAAAATGACCTTGCTAATTAGTTTGACAGTCTATCTAGAAGATCATATCCTGTTTACAAAAACTGCCCATATTGAGTGAAAAAGGGAAACTAGAAGATCAGGGCATGCATATTAGGAAGTTTTCCTAGTCCAAACTCCTGGCTTCCAGAGGGTTGCAGCTCAGGGGCTTCTTTCTGCAGTATTAGCTATTCATGGTGAAAACACTTTCAAATAACATTGCTTCTCTTTTAGTCAGAAAAATATATATAATTTGCACGCTGTAATCATAAAAAGTATCTAGTGAAACGCTCTAGGAAAAAAAAATGCAATACAATTCTAGTTAACTCTATATGTTAATTTTTGAATATCTGCTATTTATAACTGATTAGTGACTAAGTACCATAAGAAAGACAACACAGTTAGAATATCTCTAGAGATGACTCCTGAAAGACAACTTTTTTAATATCTCAGATTGCACACTTTATCACAGATAAAGGCATATTACACAAGTACAAATGATATTTTCCATTAATATTTTCTGTGAAAAATGAAATAATTGTCTTGAATTTTAGCAGAAGATAGAAAAAATAACATGAAGTAAAACTGGGATTTTTTTACCTTATCCACTGTTTGCAGTGTTTTTCCCTTAGTATTTAGTCATAGATAGTAACAGTGCAGGAGACTCACAGCAATAAAGCTAGTAGTTTTCTTTGTTTTAAGAGAGGAATTTAGTTTGCAACCATGCGCTGCTTTTAACAATATCAATAGGAAACTTGTAAATTATTTTACGTTTCTCTTTAAAAATATTTGGTAATAAAAATGTGTCAATACAATACAGTCTTGGTAGAAAAATACAGCTATCATGGTACAACTATATCATCCTTTAGATATTAATGGAAATTCAGCTCAGGGACAGTAGAGATTTAGACTCTAAAAGCTTGAAAGAACATTACTATCACCCAAGAATATTGTAACATCATGAAAGGCTATGGCTGTAACATATTTTGGCATAATCAGGCCATGACTCAAAAAGGTAAACTTTTGCGAAGGGTATGGAGATGTCTTTAGCCTTCTCACTAGCACATACACATCATTTTGCTGTGACTCATTTTCCCCCACCCTTCATCCTCCTTGCAACTGCACTTAGACTTCCAGCATTTAATCCAGAAGAAATCTACAAATACACTTTGTGAAAAAAAAGACATATCACTTGATTTATGTTCTCTGGGGAAATTTATTTTCTCTTCCTTTTAGATGTGTAGATATAAATCGAAATTAGAAAATATATTCCCAATCTCATTCCTTTTTTTTTTTAATGTGTGTATTTCTTAATTGTGTTTTTTTTAGAGTTTATTATCTGTATTTCAGCAGTCCCTAGCAAGAACAACAGTGGTTATTTCGGGTATTGTATATTGTTATTATCTCTTCTGTAAATGTACAAATAATTAAACATTGTATTTTGCTTAAAGAAGTATTTATGAAGAAGGAAAAAAAAAAAAGGTATACAGAAAGACATACTGGTGACAGCAGAAGCAAATAGGCTTGTTTAATGTTTGCCTAAAATTATGAATCCGTGATCAGGGGCCATCCATTTAACTTTGTACAATGGAAGAAAGAGACTTACTTGTGCTCAGGGGTCAATTCTAAAAAATGACTCAGACTTCTAAAACAGAATTAGTTAGGTAACAAGTTCACCTGAGCTCATCAGTATCTGCAGGACTTGAAGCATGTTTGTTTTCAAAAATATTTAGAAATTTTGTTTACATACCCAAAAAAGCACTGTTCCAATGGCAAGATTTAGCATCCTTTTTACCCTGTCAAAGGTCAAAATTAGTGCTCCTAGCGCCCATAGGACACCCTAATCCAGTTCTATTTTAAACCAGGGCAGTCTCCACAAGGTTTTTTTGGAGGCCCCAAAGATTGTATTATTCAGATCCTCCACATCCTGCACCTCACACAACTGAATATACAGAAGGGGATCCTGGCAGAGACATCCACCATCGAGCCCATGCACACTGGAGTAGCCAGAAGCTCCTTGCCTGTATATTCCTGTGCTGATCACACGCCTAAAACATAGGCTATCTCCATCACAACACGTGGTATGTTGTGGGTGCTCCCCACACCCATGACCTAACAAAAAAGGCAGACTTGCATCTCACAAGTAGAGATATACCCTTTCAGTGAAAGGACATATGCCTATTTTCAGCATGAATGACCCTAGGGAAAAAAAGAGCAGTGTTTACCAAATCCTACCAAATCCACTCATGGAGCCATTGGCAATCTATTCGAGGAAGTCAGACCTGCTCCACTGCTGCAACAAGAGAACAGCGAGGGATCACACTGCTCCACCTCCCCATGGAAACCATATTTCTACTGAAAAGGATGCAAAACACCTCAGATCCAAAGGACAGCAAGGAGCCATTCACTCAGTGAAAAGAGTCCTTCTAATTCAGATAATTAATGCATCATGGGTTTCAGGTACTGCTTATGCATTTCCTAGCAAAAATTGAAGTGCAATCAGGAACTATGGTACAGAATTGCCTCTTTTCAAAGATGCCATCAACAAATTTGAACTTGTAATCAAATACCTAAAACCCTGTTCTGGAAGTGTCAGCATCACAGTATCTTACTCATTTGTGGGCATGGGTAACCTCCTCTCATTGCACAGCAGTGAAATAGCAATATGGCAATTTAAATTTTAAATTTAAATGGCATTGATTAACGAAATTGCCACTATTGTCCATATGATATTGTAATATACTCTACTGCTGTTAAAGTCAACTTTTCCTACACAGATGGGAAAATCAACTAATTTTTTTTTGTATTTTATGAAGCAGATTTCAAATGTTGTCCTAATAAAAATGAAACCTGGAGCAGGGGAGAGAGAGGGAAGTGCCTTTCATACCCTGTTATGAAAGGATTCCTAGAAATAAGTCAAAACCATCTATTGTGATGTGAGGACATACTGAAAAAATCCAGAAGGACTTATGTCCCACCACTTTACATTAATAGATGATTTGTCATGATATAGAATCTCCAGGCAAGGAGCAGGATATTCAAAAGCACTACAAGAGAAGGCATAAAAAAGAGTTTTTGGTTTGTTTATGATGTTGCCTTTTGTTTTATCTTTTCATTCCAGGTAAGACTGAGTTATTAAAAAAAATAATGACTGAATTTCACATTCAAATTTTCTGTAAAACAAAACTGAATGCACTCTTGGCAAATTAATCCTGAAGCAGTGCGGCACTCTCATATTCAATCACAAGATTAGCTAACCTGTTGATGCTGAATGCTTTGCTCATTAGGTTGCTGTCTAGAGACATTGAGTGCAGACATTTGTCAAAAAAATTACTAAGAACTTTTCTGTACAAGTATGCACAGCTAAAAATCTACTACCTGTACTTCTGCCTTAAGAAAAAAAATACAATCTTTACAGATTGCAGCAGCTATGTTACAAGAATGCTGCTATCAAATTATCTTGGTTCACGGTTTAAATATTTAAGATATTAAGTCTCAGAATTGCAAAAAGCAATCATAAATATGCTTTTTCAGACTAGGCAGAGATAGCAATATTTACTTCTTAAATAGCAGCATTATTAGATCTCAAAACACAGCTAATGAATGGCTCATATACTTTTCATAAAACAATTCTGAAGTGCTATAAACTTTAATGAGATTGCTTCAGTAAAGTGAGCAGGATTTGGCCCTGCTCTGTCATATCCTTTGCTGGATAGAATACAATTGATTTTATGTGTTTGCAGGATTGAGCAGGAAATATATGGTGACAAATTAAAAGTTGGTAGCTGCCCAGACAAGGCTTCTCTGGAATATGCAACATGGCTGTATTATTTCTGGCACTATCATTTTGCTTCTGCATGCAACATACAACCATATTGTTGCAAAATTTGCATATGGGAAACACAAGATAACCAAACTTGTGGACAAAAAAAAAATCTTAACTCTAACATGAAGCACTAATAATTTGGCTTCAAGCTATACATAGTGTATACTATAAATAATATTTGAACACAGCTTTACTGTACACACAACAGACATTGTGACTACCAAATAGGAAATCTGTATAAAATTTGGTAATACCCTTTGAAGTCTATTGTTTGAAGACAGTACTTTAAGTGAAATGAGCTTATTATGGGAGACACATTTCAAATAGCTTTAGATATCATTTCCACCATGCCACTCTAGGAATTTGAAATAACTATTTATTAAAGAACTCTTTCTCTGTTTAGTAAATGAGATAAAGTTAAACAGTAAGATACATTTCATTAGCCTGTAATAAAAAGACCATTGAAGACAAATGCTGTTAAACACACCAACGTAATTTACATTGAATTTTCTGCTGTGGTTTAATACACAATCAGTATTTTTATGTACTGTATCTGACAGCTTCTAAATTCATTTGTTTGCTGTGGTTCTTTTAAAACCTAAATTACAAGAATGTTTCAGTAAATTAGTTGATCCAAATAATCTTATGAACTGATTAAGCTAGAATGGTTTTATTAATTTAGACAAAACTGGCTCCTCTCCATCCCTTTAAGCTGATCTACAAAAAGGCCTACCTGGATGTTAGTCAGAAGGGTCTCTATGGAGGACAGTCCATCAGGGAATAGAAAAGGAGATGGAAAACCCGGAGGTAGTGGTTGCCCATGCCCAGTTAGAGAAAGTTTGTCAAGGCTGTCTCTTGCGGTTGGTGTGGAGAGCGGGGTCTCATCTGTATGTGATTGAAACAAAAATATAGAACAAGTTACGCTTGTCTGTTTTTATTAGACCTCAGTAATGGCTTCCCTAGTGGTTTCCAGAACATTTATTGCAAATTGGTTCCTGCTATCAGGAGAAAATGCTTTCTGCTGAATTTTCTTTAATGAAAAAGCTGTGGAGATACAACAAGATAACATTAATGAGTAACTTTATAAGCCTTTTAAATGCAGTCTCTAATGAGACTGAGTTTACAGTGCCATAGAATCTTTTTAAAACAAATATTATCTCACATATACTTGTGATAATATATTCAGGCTGACTTTATGGGCACCTTCCCAATTATCTCATTTTAGTTTGTGTTCTATTTGGATTGACAATAGAATATTTTCTAGCATGACATATATTTTGTATATGAGAAGTATTTGAATACAAGGCTTCCCATACAATTAACCCTTCCCTCTCTTAATGGTTTCACTTACAGCTCAGAAGATTTTTCAACACCAAGAAAAGCTCCTCAATACATTTTTCATCAAGAAAATACACCTGATTGCCACAATTAAAACATGATCTGAACAGTACATGAAATTAACAGCACAGTAACAATCACAGGCCTATTTTTTTTATAGCATGGACATCTTCTAACAATTAGTGCTGAACTCTTTAGTGGGATCTTTGTGACAATCAGATCTGATCACTTCTGACATCACAGCGGGAAAAAACTTGTACAGCTTGAAGACTTCTAAGATTAAAGTTTCACAGATAATCTGTGAACAGATTAAGAAATAGAAAAAAGAAATAAACCCCCCACAATTAATAGAAACTTCAATAACCTCATTTGTAGTTTTCAAATTTTTTTTTCTACTTTCTGGAATATTTTTAGGCTACTGTTGATATGATATAGAAATTTAGGTCAATTTCTTTGCACCAGATGTTAATCTGGATTCTTCAAAAGGAAAACTATCTATACATATACATATAGATAAATATATCTATACATACTCTTCTTACCAAGGGCTCAGTGATTAAATGACACATTGATGTATCAGTACAATGCAAGGACATCAGAATGCACCCTAGGTGTCATGCAGGTTCTGCTCAGCTACATGACTACAAAGGAGTTGGTCAGATTCACTTTTTTCCATTTTCGCTTTGACCATTGTAAGTTATAGATCTTTTAGGGTAGTAAAATTTCTTTTTTTTAATTAATTTATTTAATTATAGTTTCTATAATGGTTGTACCTGTCTATTTATTTTATCAGGTACATTAAAATTGTATCTGAAAATTGATCCTAGTTGCCTAAAAAGAGCTCTCTCTTGGACTGAACACAGTATTTTCCTAAGTGGACATAGTCTAGGACCACGAAAATTGAAATCTGCAGTAACAAAAGGTTAGTGCGTTGGTGACCTCAGGATGGGACATCCATAACTCAAAGTCTCAGTTCATTCCAACAGTGCCCATCACCATTCCCAAAGAAGGAAGCAACTTCTTTTAACCACACTCCGGTGCACATTTCTTGTTCCATCTCCTCACCAGCTCTACCATGCCAGCCAGTATTTACATTGCTAAAGTAATAGCTTTTCCTACTGCGTCCTTCCACAGAACTACCCAAACAGGCATTTGGACGTCTGCTGCTGGGCTTTTATAGCCAGTGGAAAGAAACAGATGCCACTTTAAGGTACTTGTCCATCTGAACTCTCACAGGCATCTACTGCAGGAAGAGGCAAACCTTCCTCTAGAAGTGCCTGTTGACTGTAAGAGAAACCTAGGATGACCATCTCAGATGGAAAGATCTGCTTTTAGGGAGATCTTATATTGGATGCTGCTCTTCCTACTTCCTTGTGGCTCAGGCTGAGGACAGACTATGTAAGGACATAGACCCTGTTCCTTATGCCCTGTTTGTCACAATTCACGCCACAATTACTGCTTTCTCATAAAGTCATCATTCAAAAGCTTCCCAAGTTAACGTTACTGAAAGGAATTAATGTTGACCAAGGAAAGCTTCAGACATCAGAGTCATAAAGGATTTTTTCAGCTATTTTTAAGTTTTCCATTCATGTAACAAAGTGCTGAGAAAAAACTGGCTCTAGATCTCTGAACCATTTCCTATCTACCTTACTGAGATTCAAAGCAGGCTCTGAAAAGTGTACTATGTGGATGCATCCTTTGATTGCATGCTACCCCACAGCAGCATGAATAGCTCTGTAGTCATTCTGTAGTAACATACTAAAATGTGGCCCCAAATAACAGTATTTTCTTTTCAACTTTTAAAATGTAACAGAAATATTCACCACTTCATTAGGAAAAAAAATATACATTCCTAGTATTGAAAACTAGCTTAGTTCAAGTTCTCCACTCCTATTCTAGCGTGAAAAATCATTTGCAAATGGTTTTTTCCAAACTGCTGCCAGAATCGTTATGCTTTAATTAATCAAAAGAAATAAGCCAAAACTTAAACAAAACTAGATAGACAATAAATTTATAAACGGTACATAATATTATGGCATAGCTGAAAACCTTTTTCCTGTACTGAAAAATATGGCTTCCCCAAATGATTTTTATGTAAAATTAAAATAAAATAAAATAAAAAAAATTTAAAAAAAAGGAAAAAAAATTTAAAAGCCTCTTTCATGCTACATCCTTAAGTTTTTTTGAGTAGAGATTTCTTAGTTTCAGTGGTTGCTGTGAAGGTATTGCTCTTGCATTATATAGCAGGAAAGAACTGAATCACTAGTATGCATGGGGAAGTTGATTCATATAAATGAGAAAGCAAACTGAAAAGACATCATTTTCCTCTAGGTTTGCCAGGAAAATGGATCAATGACCTCCTACTTTCTAAGACAACTCAGAATCTTACTGAAGTTTTAGGTCTCAAATTGTCAAAATATTTTAATATATACTAGATAAAACTGACCCACTTAAAAATTCCGTAAGCCTTAATTAACACAAAAACTGCTCTTCCATGCAATTCCTGAGATACAGAAAGCTCCTAAGACAGATCTTGTAACAGAATTTAACCAAGGGATCAATTTCTTTTTCTGTATTACTACTTTACAATTTATTTAATGTTATGCTTGCTGTACTTCCTGCATGCTCAACACATGAAGTTTGCAAAGATTTTTTAACAATGTGGGGCATGGTTTTGCAATAGGCAAAGAAACTCAAAAAAGATTAGAATGACAGGAATTCAAAGTAACATCCAAACCATTATGTTGTAATAAATATCAGAAACAAATTTACACTGAAGGGTAGGACTAGAGAGATGAACTTACTCTGAACTTATTTTAATGAAATATCAACTCAGAAAAAAAGTCAGACTAATGTGACTTTGTTTTCTTGATGTCCCATGTGAAATAAACTTTGACTGTGAGTATGTTCGAAACAGAGCAAATGTACATATTATACACAGGAAGCATGGATATTTGTGGATGTGAGATAAGCGATGATTGAAGGAATCTTAAAAAAATGCATTTTTAAGAAAAAACCACAGTGTAAACATAGCCAATTAAAACATAACTGCATATCTTAGTAGCAAAATAATATGACCTCTTGCCTTTAAAATATTTAAAAATAGTTAATTCCTGCGCAAGTCCTCTTTTCTCTAAAGGATGAAATATCTTTTGTTTCCAAATAAACATTAGCCTAACATCTTTTAAACTGCTGCAAAGGAACTACTATGCTCCTCTTACCCTTCTAGCAGAGCAATGCTGCAAAATGATGAGCCCTTGCTGGGAAACAGATTTGGTATTTTCAGTCTTAAACACATCAAAGGAAGTGTTAGAAGAGAAGTCAGGGCAAAAGGGGAAATAGGGTCAATCTATAACTCCATTGTCAGAGTGGGGAGCACAACAATGAAAAGAAAGAGGGGGAAAAGAATGAAAGAACAAGGCAGAACAAAGAAGTGTCCGGGCCTGTCTTGGTTTGTGCTGGGAACTGAGATGTTATAAATTAACAAATAAACAAGGACAGGACAAGCTGTTACCCAAGCCTCTACAGTATCTGGGCAGAGATGAATATGTGTCTTGACATATGAACTAAATCACCATAATAGGCAAGTCTGAATGAGACACATATCTTTAAAATATTTGTAAATGCTACAACCACTCCATCCATTGTTCCTCAATTTTCAAAATTCACCTGGTTTTGTTCAAACCAGATTTTATCTATAAACAGCAGCTGGTTTGGGCCAAATACAACAAACATATTTCACTGTATTTGGTTTGTTGCCATTCTATTTTATTCTTTCACCAGATAACATGAAAACAGACATCCTGGAAGCTGTGACGGCTATCTAAACAATAATAGATGAATAGAGGTAGCCATTCTCTTGTCTTTGTTCCTAAAAGCAAGTAGGATGAGTTCAGACCAGTCACCAATCAAACTGGAAAATATTGATATTGCCAGGATTTGAAAGCAAGCAATAATAGCTGGCTGAAAAAAGTACTATACAGATTACTGCCATTCTGTAATCATGTCATGCTTTTTTTGCAATGCATCTTGAGGCTTCTCTGTTCTCTGCAAAATATTCCACATGTATTTGTTCCTAACACAAGGCTCACTCTTACCATTTGAATGATGAAAGAGGATTCTGCTCCCACTTTTTATTACCATAAATCTGGAGCATACAGATTTTTTTCTACGTCATAGAAACAATCTATTCCATTTGGCTTAATATTATTTTGGTTTATGTTGTCAAACACTCTTTAGAACAAAGCTTTATATTTCACCTTCCTTGCTGTTAGAAGTTTCAAGTATGAGAAGCTTTTCTGTTTTAACTGATCTGTAATCCCTGATTTATATTAACATAAAAGAACAAAGGGTCCCATATTCTCGATCAAAATGTTTAATAATTTCAGACGGATAAAACCAAAGAAACAAACAAAATAAATAAATAAAATAACCAAACCAAACAAAATAAATAAATAAATAAAATCCTCTTGACCAATTCCCATACAATTTGACTGTTTTCTACATTTGGTCATTCAAGATTAACCCTGCAGGTAACTGGGGGCAATGCAAGATGACTGTGAAGGATCTTACCAATTATAAAAGGAATGTATGGAAACTCTTATAAAACTCTTATAAAAACATGTATATATATTAGAAGAGTTGTATGTACATATATAAGAGTTTATATATATATAAAATTAATTTTTTTTAATCTACAATTTATTTACTTCTTTTTATACAAACTACAGTTCACCAGAACACTTAAATAATCTGAAATTAAAACATTTGCAACTGCAGCAACTGGAAATCAGGAAGGAATATCAAATATTCAAATAGACTGACTGACTGGTTAATGTTTCTGTAACACTTTGAAGAGGCTGGTGCTCTCGCAGTTAATAATACCACTGCAAATGCTGTCCACTGAGTTCTGCTTCTTGGATTGGTATGTTTGCCTAAGGAGTTTGGGAATAGTATCCCTAATAATGAAATGTGACTAAAAATTAAAAACCTACATGGAAAGGATTACAGCTACTAAATTTTTTGGATGTGTAATTAACGCAAAATGGCTTTGCACTTGATGCAGTCACATGTATTTGTACAAGTAGGTCTTACAGAACTCATTCATCTATGTATCAAGTCTACCATCACGGACCATTTTCTCAAGTGGCATGGCTTCCAAATATGCACGATTTCACTTGATGTAAAAAACTACACAGGAATAAAAGGATGTAAGAACTTAGTTTTATGTGTTCACTTTGGACGTAGGTTTAGATGCACGACTTTCCCACTGACACTAAGACTCATATTTCCTGACAATGCTCTGAGATTTTACCCACTGAAAACTTAATGTACTAACTTGATGTTTTCCTTTTTGGAAAAAGAAATTAATTAGTAAATTTCCAGTATTTCTTTAATCCTTGTAAAGAACATGCAGTCTCTACAGATCACCCTTCACTACTGCACAGGATCATTGTTCATACTGCATGTTGAGTTGCCTCCATAATGGCAAATTAGAGCCAGATGGAGAATCACTTCTTGAACAAAACTTTTGGGATCACTCTTTTTCCAAGGTTCAGTGGTACCCTTTCTATGCTGATATCTTGCATGCAAACTTATAGATAAGCATAGAGGGGATGAAAAAAGGAAAGTATTGCTGGCTGGAATAAGGATATGAAGGGTTGGAAACAGAGAAGACTTGACAAAAGATAAGGAGTAATCAAGAAGTGAGGAAATAGAAAGTTAAGAATACAGGGAAGGACACCCAAGGTGGCGAAACACTCTGGAAAAGAATAATAGGAATGGGATTATGAGGTGAAGGAGAGGAGGAGAAAGATTGCCCTGGAGCAAGAAATTTATACTGACTCAACAAGAAATAAACAAAACAGCTAAACTGTTGCTTTTTACATATAACAGATTTTGCACAAGCAATTCTTGCAGTATTTCAAGAATTTTAGTTGAATCTGAGTGAAATTTAGAGCTGTCAAAACAAATATATAGAATATATTGTCTAAAGATCGCATATTTTAGTTTGTTAAGGAATTACGGGTATAGTATCACTAAAATGAACAGAAAGATCTGGCAATATATATTCAAAAAGCAAAAATGTAATTAGTGGTGATGTTCCAGCTGTGAGGATTTCTTCAGGCTTTTTGGACTAGATCAAGTTGAGTTTATTCTTCATTTTACATGTCCCTAGGAGGGCCTCAGAGTCAATCAGCACAACTTATCTAATTTTCTCTTTCAATAAAAGGATTATTTTAAAAACCTTTATCTTATTTTGCAGCCTATTACTGATTAAGGCTGGGTCAAGCAGTATTGGCTTATTTATTTATTCTAAGGATTTCACAATATTTTAGAATAAATTATCATTCCTATTTTTCAGCAAACATATTTTACCACACAATGGAATGTTAAAATGCCAGTGGTATTTCTGTTTTGTGTACTTTGGCATCCTAACACATAACATGCAAAACAAAATCCCAGTTTTTCTGTCCCCATAATAAAAAGTACCCTGTTTACTCACAGATTTTTTTCACACAATTTTTTAAATTGCATTGAATGATCAGGAAAAAGAAGGAATGGGATAGTCAGAGATGATTCTGTATATATCTGAGAATCATAAAGCACATATATCTTCAACACTTGACAGTAATATTCATTAACTCTGAAGAAATTAAGAATTTAACTCTAAATTCCTACAGATGAAATGATTGTTAAAAGATGAAATGGTTGTTAAAAATGTATTCTAACTATTTTTATTGCATTTTATTGATATGTAAGTATGAAAAGAAGGCACTTTATAATTTTATAACTTGCAGTTTTTAACTGTAAGAACTATGCCCTTTATTTCTTTTTTAAAGATCCTCATACACTACTGGCAGGAATCGGATGCAGAGTAAGGCCATCTGTGCTTTGGACGCTGAAAAAAATATAAATGTATTTTGCTGGTTCATGTCAAACATCCCAATTAGTACTCTGCTAACTCCACTTCATCAGCCAGGCAATAGTGAGTGCTAAAAAGAATGTTTCTTGGCTTTGTAGCAATTCTATGAGAACTGCTTATATGCATATATGTATGCAGAGGCTTCTGCAAATGTGTTTCCCTATAGGTTCACAAGAGTCATTCTCAGCTTCTTCCAAAGTCGCACTGAGGGATGTCCATGACCATCTATGCAGTGAAGGGATATTCAGTTAGGAACTCAAACCCCCCAATATTCACAAAACCAGCTATTTAATCTCCTTTATTGTGTTGGCTCAGAAGCTGGCTCCCTGATCATATATCCAGCTTTCCTAAGTATATGCTGAATCAAATGATCAAGCCAAGTATTTTCAGTCTAAGCTAAATTCCTGATTAACATCGAACTTCAAATTAGGGACTGGACTTTTGGGCTGCATAATGAATGTATTGTAGACTAAACATCGCATTTTCAAAATTATGGATATAAATATGCACATCTCAACTGATAAAAGCAATACATAAGGCACTGCATCCACAGTATGCATGCTTATTTTTGTGCTGCTCATTCCTCCCTATAACTGCCTCCATATGGCTACTGCAAAATGCACAGAAAAAACATTATAGACAATATAATAATTGCATTTTGCTAGATTTTTTTTGATCATTTCAAGGGCCACATGATTTGTATTAATAATCCTCTGGACATGTTTCACGAAAGTTGAAAAGCATCTATTATTTGGGGATTTAGAGTGATTTAAAAATAAGGAATATCGACAATATTAGCATTTTTTTCCCTGTCATCTAAAATAACAGCACTCCTCTTTTGTAAGCATAACAGTAGTAAGAAGGGAGTTTTTGATAAGAGCACAGCTGGTAACTTGTAATTCTCTGAAGATGAGGGGTTTATGTTAATACCTGGAACTGCATTGTATGCATACTATTTTCCTTGGTCTATGTTCAGTTACTAATTCTAATATTCACTCTCTTCAGGAAAAAACCAAAAAGTCAGTGTTTTCAAGAAGTCCATATCTAGCCATGTTGCAAGTACGAAGGCCCGAGTATTAATGCTCCTGCTACCTTGTCACATGGCACATGTTCTTGGTAATCAGCTGACAGCATGAATCAGATGCCCAAAAAGAAAATGGATATATGGTAATGTGTCTGAGCAACACTCATCAGCTGTCATTCATTCAGCAACTCATAACCTGTCCCTACCCTCATCCCCAGAGTGCTGGCAAGCAGATGAGGTTGACCAGGCATGCCTGGCATCTGGTGTAAAGTGGCAGCACAGAAGTCAGCAGTACTGCATATCACAAATAAATATGTCAGAGAAGTTCAACAGAGAAGGCAAAAGAGGTTTAAACACTTCTCATTTATAGCAACTTACACTGCTCATCTGTCCCAGCAGAAAAATAGTTATCTGGCCAGAACTTCATTAATGTAAGTGCTTTGTTTAACTGAATATTTGTACAGAATATTGTCATGTTTCTTTTTTATGAAAATGAGAAAATATCGTATTTTACAATAAATACATAAAATGTCCAGGAACACTACTTTTTGCAGAAACTCAGCATTTCAAAACATATATACTCATATTCTCTTCAATTCCCTGCAAGATCCTATTAATTGCCCATGATTTTAATAACATCTTTAACAAAAGGTATACTAGCAATTACCTCTAATGTTTGGACTTATGACACATGGACCAGTGAATAAGATGACCAGCGTAAAACGCACAGCAAGACAGAAACATATTAAGGAAAGCTGTTCCTGAGCTTTTGCCTTGCCAAAATTCTGCCCTGGATGTATTAGTGCCAAAGATGTCAGTAAAATAAAATAATCAGGAACCAAATCAGATGGACTCAGCTGACTCAGCTGTATGGGGCTACTGGGCAAGAGGTTCAGGAATTCATGAACATATAATGAAAACCTTCAAATGCTTTGGAAATGCAGGGGAAGGAGCCATGCTTTGAAAACAAAGTACCAAAGGGACTGTGCTGGTGCAGCCCTGAAGCCAGACTTCTGAGAGGTTTAAGGAACAGGTGTTCTGCCATCAGTAGTTCAGTAGACTGTCTAATCTTTGCTTGAGCACCCAAACGGCAACACACACTTTTTACAGAAATATGTGATCTAGTAACTCCAAGTCTTAGCTCTCTTCACACCTAATACACGAAATGTTACTGAAAACAAAAGGATGTGAAGCATCCTGTTTTGACAAACTCTCACCAGGAAGGGTACAAAAGGAGTGAGCTGTTTTAATATCATGAAGCAGTATAACACAGAGGCTTCCTTATTTTTGTGGCTGAAACACCGACATTTGAGTAAGAGACTATATTTAACTCACTTTTTCCAAATTATTCCACAATATTTTTTTAGCAGATATAATAAACACCCTTAATGCTTCTATATATGGAGTGGTTCCAGTACTCAGATGCAAATGTTGTAGAAAAGAATCGATGTACACAGTTTGGATTATATGGTTATGATACCCTAATAGAAATTTGGCTGTCTGCCTATGGGAGTTCAATATGAGCTTCATAGTTTACAGCATCAGAAACAGTCCTTTACAATATTATAGCCACATTTCTCAAACCATTGCCTATACATTATATCCTAATATCTGATTTTCACAGAAATCCATAATAATAAACAAACAAAACCCCTAAACCCCAGAGTGCCCAGAAACAAAATTCGGAATGAAAAGGCAAGCATTTTTACATCTGATATGATTTATCTTGTAATTCATTCATCAAACTTCTGCAACAAGCTGCCAGAATGTGTCCATTAGTGAGATTTCTATAGCATTCACTAGCTTGATGCTCACTGATAGAATAATGTAGAAGTTTTACCTCTAATGTTTTCTGCTCCATTTCAGGCATCCACTTTAAAGTGAGATTTGGCCTGCATGTGTTTTCATGTCTTGGAATATGTAATTTATGTTAATATTATCAGAATACATATTAGAGAACACAAAAAAAAATATCCTGTCTGTATTTATGCATTATGAGTCACATTCAGCACTGCTTTAAGAAGATAAAAAATAGTTTGGAGCCATCATGTAACATGTATCAGTTTGGTTTCCATTAAATACAGAAAATTAAAGTATCCTACACAGCAAACATGCCATACACCTGCCAGTAAATTAAAATCTTTTTTTGGATCCAGTTTAAAACTTTCATGCAAATTAAATATTTTGTTCAGTCTTTTATCTACATCATATCATAATTTCAAGGACACATGCATTGCATCTCCACTATAGGCACAGATCTTCTTACTAATTTTGTTTCATTTCAAAACTTCTCTAAATATTCAATGTTTATGCCAATAACATAACTGAAAAATTCTTTATTTTAATCCTGAAGCAATTATAAATGTTATGTAACTGAAACAAAATACAAATCCCAAGAGTGGTTCAGAGGTTCTCTAAGACTTCACAACAATTTATGTACGTGATAACTGTAAATAAACAAAACAGAAATCAAAGACCTTTAGCATTATTGTACTGTGAAAACAGTTACTGCCTAAACAAACTGAAACAGATTGCACGAGCTTTACTATCTCAACCTGATCATATCATTATATATTTAAGGATAATACTTTTATTGTGTATCCCAATAACAGGTTGGCTTTTAGCCTGTCTAATAATAAAAGCAAGAGCTGCATCAGGAAATGACCACCCTGCATGGTTTTGTGAACTCCTGCACCCAGAAGATTGAGACAGCAACTTCAGTGATTTATTTTGTTCAGATTTTGAAAAGGAAGTCAGTGCTACTGATGAAGGCTGGTTGTATATCAAATTCTAGTACAATTACAAAATATTTAGCACAATGAGTTCAAAAGGTAAAATCCAAATCCTTTACTTTCACTGCCTTTGTCCTAGCTGCTCTGCAACTCAGCTGATTCTACTGCTTCCCCCACTTTTTCCTTACATCTCAAACACTTTCTTCAGTAGCACTGATTGTTTCTAAAGTGTCTTTGTTTCAGTAGCGTCTTCCTCTTTCAAGATATGAAGAAATTAGTTTGCTTGTTGAAATTTCAGGACCAGACATGAAAAAAATACAATTAGAGAAAAGGAAAAGATTGTGGCAAAAATATGAAGGGACAAGTTGGCCCAGAATATCTCTGTTTACAGAATAAAACAGATCTTGACTTCTTTTCTCCTTATTCATTCTTACATGTAAAACTCATTCTCTCTCATAAAACTGTGAAAACAATATCTGAATCAAAATTATCAAAACAGGTATGAAAACAGAAAAGAAGATCTTAAAAATACATCTTTAATTTATGCTCTTTTTTGCTGTATTTTGATAAAATCATAGCTGAAGTGGTCCTGATGTGACTTTTGCTTTTTTTGCAAAAAAAACCCAACCCAGTGAAACCCAACCAACCAACCAACCAATCAAGCAACTTAGACGAAAGAAAATATAGATATGTTTGCATGGGAACATGGGAAGGTTCAGCACTAGGTCCAGTGGTTTGAAAGATGATAATTTTTCTATCCTATTTTACTATGTCTTTCATCTATAAAAGATGACACCACTATGTAACATCACACTCTTCATAGAGGGACTAAATTTGAATCAATTATCCTATGCTTAATTTCAATTCCTCAAAAGATTAAGAGTGCAGAAGACATTTCTAAGTCCAGGACTTGCCTCACAACCCTTGCACAGTGTGCTAAATTTGTTTTTCAGGTTAAGAACAGGAGAAAAAAGAAGCCCAAGGGAACACATTCAGAGAAACTGCTTTAACCCTATCACTATTTTTGGATGTTATATCTTTGTACAACATTAGGGTGGCATTGTACAGTCCCATTATACAACAGATGTTGAATGCAAAGTAAAAAAGTCAGTTGTAAATGATTGATTGTCCTCTTTACTATTTCAAAATAAGCCCTGATTATTTATATAGTTTTGGTCACTGCTTGAAAGCATTATACAAACCTAAACAATAGATCCATTTTTCAATGGCTTTTGTGTGTAATGTATTATGTATGTTTTTACATTCTTCTGTGTAAAAGGCCCTGGTGTACATGAAATGTTTAGAGTTTTGAGTGCTCCACCCAGTCCATATGGTAGGTTTGCTCTGTGTGCGAAACCTACCTTTTTCCACCAGGTCCATATGGCAGGCTTAAGCTAGCCAGGGCCTTCTATCCTCCACAGGGGCCATATGGCAAAGAGAGCTCAGTGAACACTCACTGACCTTCCATTAATATTTTACATTTCTCTAGCACCTACAGACATATATGAATTGATCAGATTGAGCAGAAAAGAGTTGGCTCCTGAAACTTCTTTAGCCACATAACCAATAAACCTATGACAATAGGGTAATAGATATGGAACCTGTTTTTTTCAGTTTTATTAACAACCTGAGAAGTTGAATATAAAATTTATCAAATTATTCTATAAACTCATCTAATATTTTTAAATATCTTGACAGATTGTTATGTAATTACATTAGCAAACTGGTACACATTAATACTGACATTTTATTACTTGTTTGTAATATTACCTTACCAGAATGGAACCAAATCTCTTGAACCCATCTACAAACAAAGGATGAATGCTATAGTTAGTGAAAGTATTTGTTTGAAGATTCAGCTCTGTGCTGTCATTCTAATAACATGTTTTTAACAGGCTACTACTCTCTTACTGCATGTAAAGGAACTGGCAATAAACCAGAGAAAGAATAAGTCTATTGACAGTAAATCACATGTAGAGAGATCACAATCTACAAGTCACATGTAAGTAAGTTACTATTTCTTGCAGGCACAATACCTCTACCCTTAGTACTGGAGTAAAAGGAAGAGAGTATGGTCTGAGAGCCATAGCATCTTCCTTCTCTGCTTGTACATTTCCTGAAACGGTAGACTCAGACATCAGAACATGAGTAAAACAGTGGCATTGGGTTGGATGCCAATGAACATGGATTTAAAATCAAATGAAAAAAAAATATGGCAACTTTAAATCCTAATCTGTACTTTCAAAGCAATTATGCTAAAATTGATACATTGTTAAAATGTTTACAACTTAATCCAAAGCTGTGCTGTAATTCTGAAGTAATTTAGGAACCCTCAGCATCTTATTTATACAGGAAAGATGGAAGCAATTTATAACATGCTTAGGAAAGTTTTATTATACCTACAATCTGATTTAAGAAATGGAACAATATTCCCCAATAGTAGAAATTTTATAAACAAATTTTACTTACTTGAAACTCAGAACATTAGGAAAGATAAAAAAGATAATATGTTGTTTTTATTCGCAGGATTTATAGTGCTTTCATCTGGTTTCCTCTTGTTTCAGTTCATGTAAATAACCTCTAGGTTGTCACATGAATATTCAAATATCGCAAAGAACTATCAGTGTTGAAAATAAATATCATAAAGAATTCAGAACAAGTATGCATGTACATGCTCTCATAGTTTATTTTTGTATATGGAATTTATGTTTTGCTCTGCAAACAATCAATAAAACATGGAAGAGTTTTCCACAAGGAATTTATCTTCTCATTTCAAAGGAGCCAAATAACAAAAAGCATTTTAAGAAACTAGAAGTATTTTATTAAAGATTAAAAAGGCTAACTCCTAAGTTCATGCTTCTTCCTCCTATCTTCCTGCTTTTAATCATTGCCAAATACAGCTAAATAAATGGGGGAAAAAAAAAAAGGATTAACTAAATTCAGGGGTTAAGAAACATGACCTCAAACACTTTTGACTCTAACTTCCACTGTAGGAAAGGCGTAGTATATAGCTTTAGTATTCATTTATCAATTTTGTTTCAGTAGCTCTTTTTTTGATAGTTTCTCTATATATCGGTTTTTTCATGTTCCATTTCTATTTCCAATTTACAATGCATAGGTAGAAACTATGAAGGATCTGTCTATCTGCATAATTGCTCACGAAAGTAGATGTGCAGAGCTCACTTTGTGATCAGTACGGTTTGGGAGTGCCTAAAAGACATGAAGGGTAGCATTCCACTGTCTAGATTATCCAGTCTGCCATGGAAGCAGCACTCTATAAACAAGGACCTAAATTCTCAACACAACAAAGAAGAGAAAGTAGGTATTCATCAGATGCAGTTCTTAGACAGTACCTAAACTTTAGCAGCCGGATTCCCCATTTTGAGGCTTCCACGTGTACCATCTTCATTCCATGAATCATGCAAAGAACTAAGAGGACTATTTTAGAGGCCTATGTTTCAAAAGTATAGATCCCACTATATAATTTGGAACATAATAGAAAGGAAGATACATTTTTACATAGATAGAAAAATCAAATGTTTATTTGTTTAATGGAATTTAGAGATGATGAATCTAGTCATAATTAACGCCTAAGATCATAACATAAGTAACTCCTAAGATCCTCCTAAGCTCATAATTGCAAATATATTCTTATAAAAGTATAAATTGTAATCTTAGGCTTTGCACTTTCTCACTGAATCATCAGCTTTCTCTTTCAGGATTACATGTTAAATTAATTGATCATCTCAATTAAATTCTATATACATACATATAAAGCAAGAAAAGCTATGAACCTGAATTCATAAATATAATTCAGAGGGATTTTGTTAAAGTTTAGATGTATAGATTTGTATTTGAAATCCTCTGAAGGTTACAGGGTGAAACCTTCCAACAATATCTCCAAGTCTTCAGGGACCAAATCCCATTACGTGGAGTTCAGTGAAGAGGGTAAACACTACCATAAAGAAATACAAATTGCACATATTTTCCATTTAGCCAGTGTCACAAAAGTTCACCATTTAGAATTCTAACCAGTTAGGACTTATTCTTGGAGGTCAAGTACCTTGTGAACCTTGTCATCTCACTGATGACATCATATCCCATCCATCAATCCTTTCAGGAGCACACTTGCCATCTGCTCAGCACGCTATAATAACTTATTAGACATATTCACAGGGTAACAATCTGTACAATGACACTGTTATCTTAATGCTGGCACATAGAGAGATAGCAGCCATCGTTTCCCTGTCACAGCACAATTATTCTACCTTCTAACTTTAAAAGAGAAGTTACTTTGCTATTTTAACTTATTATTAAATCACTCAGAGAACAATGAATTCTCACCAGATATACGTTTAAGACTTTGTGGAGTTTTTTTGACTGGACACTAATAGAACAAGGCTACAGCACAAAGTACCAAGTTCAGTTTGATATAACTACTGCGTACCTTGAAAGTTTCTGCAGTCATGCTCATTCTTTAGAGTGTAAAATAAATAAACACCTACTATACAATTATATACATACAAGGAGCACTGAAATTCAACTTAGTCTTTGCAGACATATTGACTTGCTAGATCTAATATTACTTTTTATCTACCTATCTTAAACATCTGTTCTTCTAACAGCAATTGCTAGGTAGAAATAAAATATGCAGCCAAAGTGCTAATACTAAGCCATAGCACTTTTTGAAATCTAAAAGCAACATGAAATTTCATTGATGCCTATATATGTTTCTGCAGCTTTTGTAAAGCATGTTAATATCGAGCATGCTTAGTGCAGCTGTTGTCACAGCACTTCTGACTTAATAGAAGTCCACTATAAATCTCCCTCGACCTCAAAAAATACTTTCAGAAAAAGGGCAATATTTATTTTGCATTACACAGAATTCAGCCTCTGTTCCTTCCTTTGGCTCGCCATTTATTCCAGCTTACACTGTGATCAACATTGTACTAAAATAAAGTCAAGTACAACAGCCGCTCTCTGCCCATCAAAACTCACAGACGTCTGCCAAGCACTTGTAACAGCTGGTGTTACATTAATTAGTTTAAACTATTTATTTCATCCATCTCCAGAGCAGATTGAGCAAAAACATTAGAGATTATTCTAGCATCTGTAAGTGCCCTGCAAACATTAACCAACCAAAGTTAAAATATTAGTCATTAACTTACAGTATATATAAGACTCTATACATTTATTGTAAATAAAAAAAAATCTGCAGTTTAGCATAGCCATAGGAAGTTTTCTTTCATTGCCTTTTTAAAAATCTGAGTTTAAACTTTTGTAAGACTTTGTGCCCATAAAGTTTCTTTCAAAAAAAAAAATTATTACTAGAAAGCTATTATAATTCCTGGCAGCATGGACCATTAAGCAATATATGACAGGGACTGGGTGACTCAGTGGATTAGTCAGAGGTTTTATGTCCACTGTTGGAATCCTGCCCTAAATACGGTGATCAAAACAGTGTTATCAAACGGTTGTAAAAATCTCAATTAAAATCACTCCTATAGCATCTACTAAGTTTTTAGTGGACAACATAATAGATCTTTCACTATTGACAGAGTTCTCACAACTATCTTTTTTCTTTTAATAGGCTGAGAATGGATGCTGGCAGAAGAATGTTGATTATAAGAGGTCTTAATGCCACAGTCCCCACTGAAATGGCTCAGAAACAGGAGCCAATGGAAGGATGGCAGGAGTAGGCTCACAGCCACTGTCTGTGGGCTCACCTCCATCAAAAATAAAAAGCTTCCAACCTTGGTCAATGAAATACTTAATGTGAGAATACTCATTTTTAATGCTTAGGGCTCAAAAAGGAAATCAAAGCCCTGTGCAAATGCTGAAGGGGTAACTCCTTCCTCAAAGAACTCATCTGTAAATAAGCACAGAGGGAAGCAGAGGCACACAGTTGTGAAGTGCTTTGCCCAAAGTCACACAACAGGTGATTGGCAAAGCCTGCAAAACAATCTAAATCTCCTGACTCTCACCTCGTTCAGGTATATTGTTTCCCAAGTTTACCCAAACAACATCAAAATCCAGTAGCTCACTTGCAGAATAAAAAATCAGGTTTATGCATATATAAATTTTATTAGAAACACACCCTTATACATTAATGTCCTTAAGACTTATGAGATTATTTCTTTTTTTTTTCAGAATTATAACATGAAAATGTATATAATAACTTTTAAAATGTAGTTACTGAAATTAGCATTGGATTTAATTAAATGCAGCTAAAAAGTAATATTCTATTTTGTAAGTTTGGAAAGCTATATCTACCCTCAAAATATTTGCATTTGCAAACAAAATAAATTAACATATTCAGTTTTATTATCTGAACGGTAAAGTGAAAAAAGCATTTTGACATTTATGTTAAGAAACAACATAGATCCTGATCTTGTGATTTTCCAGTTCTTTAAAGCTCTGACTGGCTTGCTATGGCTTCCTATGGCCATGCAGAAATGACTGTAAGTGACAGAAATTGAAGTAAAAGCTGTAATCTGTATTCACTTTTCCATCCTGTCCTTTCTCCATGAAACAATATTTTTTTCTCTTTGTTTTCATTCATCACATCTCTTTTCCTCTCTCTGCATGTGTGTATGTGAATACATGTATGTGCATGTACACATGCATGTACCTACGCAGATATTCAAGATACTTACTGTGATTTTTACCATGCACTGCACAGTGGCTCCTCTTACTTACTCCCCCAGCCCAAAAGGCAGGGGCATAGTTAATGCCAAACTTGTTCCAGACCGTGCAAGTGAAATTGCCAAAGCATATATAAGAATGGCCTCTTCAAACAATACTAACAGCTTTTTCATGCTCACTCTTTATTGACCTTGACAGACAGCAAGAGACAGACACTCTTTTCTATTCTTAGGTTCTTAGAATTTATAACACACTACATCTGCCACATATCTGTGGGGTTACATGGGTTCTGCTATTGAATTATCCATTTTTATTTTTATTTTTAGTACAAGGACCATTGCCGAAATAACTTGTTGGACAGCCTGTTCTTAAAAGGCAAAACTCACAACGATCATAAAACTTCTGATCAGATGAGACAGTCTTCTGACTTAAACCCTCTTTTAGGAAAAAAATTATATTCCCCCAGTTCTTCCCACTTCTAAAAAATAACCTAAAAAGGTATACTGAATCTCACCACAAACTAAGGAACACCTGATTGTTTACCAAATGCCCTATAAATGATTAATTTTAAAAGCCTGTTTTAGCTGGGGTTCTTAACTAATGCTGACCACCAGGTTCTGTTTTCATTTACACCACAACAGAGGTGAAAACCAAGGCAGCAGGGGCCCTCCCAGAGACCTCAACTCCCCCTTCAAACAGAAAGAGCACATTTCATTCAAACTCTCTAGATTTAATGAAACTAATAAATTTCTTGCATTTTCATTTTTTTTAGTTAGTATTGCATGCTCAATTTTTATTTTCTAAATATAACTCCAATACAACTCTATTCAACAGAAAAATGTTAACATGCTCCCAGTTCAATATTCTGCTTTACCTCTTGCAGCAATCAGTTTAAATGTACAAAAGCTACTGGCCAATTAAGATTTCTTTTTTTTCTTCCTCTATTTCTTTTTCATTGTAAAATTCCTCTTTATGCAATAGCAAAGTTAATTGCTAAACTTTGTTACAGAACCCTTTGTTCTTGCTGAAGTCACTTTGCTTGTCTCTCCTACTGTAAGGACACCAAATCCTAAAAGCTGGCAAGAATGCATATGTTTATTTCACCATTGCTCTGCAATTACTGAATGCCACTTAATTATAGCAACAGATGCTCGAGTGTAGGAACCAGAAAAATCAAACGCCTCATTTCCAGGTTATTTTTTTCCATTGCTTCTGCCAACAGCAGATGTGTGAGCCCCTTGTGCTCTGGCGTAAATACTTATCAAATCCTAACAGGTCACCTATGTCACAAACAACATTTCAGATGCAACTGTTTCACCTGATAATAGGCTCTGAAAATAAAACTGTGAGCTGTAAATACAATGTATTCGGAATGAAATGCCATAATGTGAAATTGCTTTTTCTCCAGCTACAACAGAAGTCCTTGACAGTTTTTGGCAGTGATAAATCACCCTCCCATTAATTGTCTCCTCTCTCATTGTGAGGTGAGCTGCTAAAAGGGGCAGTCAACAAAAATGACTTAAAGGACAAATTTTGGCAAAAAGACAATGAAGAAATCTGTCATTGCTAAGCCTCCAGTAAACTGTCATGAAACAATCAAAATATATGTAGCTGAAGTGTTTATGTCTTTGTTAGAAAGGTTATAGGATGACAAGTTTATAGTTAAAACAGGAAGCTTAGAGGGGCCAAACTCGCAGGCCCTTGAGTCACCATTTCTCCACATGTTCTTTAAAATGGTATGCAAATCCTATTAGGGTTTGAGTTTACACAGTGTTTGATAGCCTTGATGCCCCTATTTTCTGACTTTTCCACCCCCTCACCCCAGACAACAGAAAGTCCCTGTGAAGGCGTGGCACTGGCTGTAGCAATTCTTGCCCCCAGTCTGAAGGTCCCACCTTTCAGTGATTTAAGCCGGAAGAAAAGACACTTAGCAGCGCACAGACGCTGACCTTTCCTTGTAACCCCTCCAGCTCCTGGTGTGTTAATCTGAGCAAGACCCTCTCACTGAGTGGTTTCCACGCACTGGGAAGCAGCTTTTGCTCCCTGCAGAACAGGCGACATTGCCAGTACCCACGCACGGACCCAAGACCGAGGTGTGTGAAACGATGTCTGCTACCTTCTCCTCCGAAATGACACTCCCCATGACTCACAGCACCGAGCCTGGCTCCCATCTGCAAATAACTCTTCCCCACTGCAACTCTTCCACAGACAGAACAAACCAGAAGCTCTTGCCTCAGGATTCTGCTCTGTAGGAGAAAGACTTCAAAATTCGGCAATAATTTAACTTTT
>VXBQ01003140.1:351961-371961 GCA_013400175.1 Phainopepla nitens
TTTCTTTTTTTTTTTTTTTTTGGGCTGCTGATATGTAAAATGTAGGAAGGGAGATGGCTACCAGTCTTTCCTGCCCTCACACTGCCTCCACCTCTAGGGCATTCAAGCAGCAGATGGTATGTTTAAAGACCACAGGTTATCCCTTCATGTAGGAGGGGTAGGGCATGCTTGTCAGATCCACACCCCCAGAAAGGGCAACATTTCTCCCTTTAGAAACAACATAGTACTGTCACTTTATAATTAAGGTTGTTGTTTTTTTACTATTTCATTTGATGAGACTGGGAAGAGAAGGTATTCTGAGAACCTAAAAAAAAAAAAGAAGAAAGTTCTGTTTACCTGTCAGCAGATGGTTGGAAATTTACCATAAGCAAGGTTAGAAAATGATTTGTTACTAATATGCCTGTCAAGGGCAACGTCTGGAGTTTGGTTTTATATTTATGTTTGTAAGAAAATTACAATATAAATATAAATGAGTTGCATCAGGTATTTAAACTAGACTGGACAGGGCACTAGAAAATATATGTCGGGAACATTTCCCGCACCAGCAGGAAGATGAACTAGGTGACCTAGCATGTCTTTTCCAACACAGACTCCCACCATTTCTGTATTAACCGAGGATGATTGATACCAAATATCCCTTTATGCTACTACCCCTTTTCATTTTGCTGCATATTTGTATGCTTTCTGGGGGAGTTGATATTTTAGGGGAAGAGCTAAGTACTGAAGGGGATTCTTCATCTGAGAACTGAGGAAGGTCACACAATAGCCTGTGTAGCCATAGCAGCTTTGTTGTCATGGCATGAGAATCCTTCACCAGTTCTTCTACTTTTACAAAGGAGTAGTCATCTAACATTGTGAGGCGTTTAATGTAAAGCCTGCTTTTTTGACATGGTTATCACAAGCTATTTTCTGTCCAGACATTTACACAGACCTTGTGTTATGCGTGATTTATACCCAACCTGTGTTCCTCAATTGTGCTTAAACATGGTTATAGTTGTAGTAAATCATATGTTGAAACACACAACTAGAAGAAAGGAACCATAGAGTTATCACTAGCACTGGAACATTAAACAATAATACTCCACTGAACACCAGCACCATCAACAAGTTTCTATCAGCCTGGTGCTGCAGTCCTAACACAGGTATTTCCCCTTTCCCCTCATCTCCGTCTTCCATTTGGACCTCCTTCAACAGTCATTTAAGGACCACATTATAGGGTCTCTGCAGTCTGAGAATTATAACCACCTCAAATTTAAAAAACCAAACCAACCAACCAAAAAAAGCCCAAGTCTCACCACACACTTTGGAAGAATACGCTGAATTTTGCCAGGAAATTACACAGCTTGTCTTTCAAACTAAGAAAACACAGTGACAAAGTCTATATGAACATTATATTAAAAACTAAGAATAATCCAGAAACAGGTGGAAAGCATTTCAGGAAACAAGGAAATGTCTTCTGAAAGAAAATGTAGACTAATCAGGAGAAAACTGAGAAATTTCAGACACTCCTAGGTATGCTCTAATCATGTGTGACTTAAATTTTGATAAATGTACTCTGTGTACATAAAACATCTCTTGAATGACAGAAAAGCAGAAGAAATAAAGTGATTGAAGTTTTTTGTTTTCCTTTTTTTTTTTTTTGGTGATGAGCCAGTTTGAGAGCTTACTGTGAGCATATGGAGATAGCATATTTGCAAGTCCATCTCTGGAGGATTGCAAAAGGCCCTTAGCTTGTGAAAAACAGCAATGTTATTTTTTTTAACGTTCCCTATATTTAGAGATTAAATCGCTCACTGCACAAACCCATTTGGAACAGGCGAGAAGGTGAAAAGGATAATCAGTACAGTCACTGGTCCGTGTTTCCTAAACGCTTTTGAAAACATTACTGTGTGCAGGCATAAAATTAGCGGCAGGACCTTAAAAAGGCTGGCATTTAGCATGACTTTTTGGAAAGTGACACCCTCATTTTTTTCTTGTAGGATATCATTAAATTTCAATCGCCCTATGGCAGTGCCTTTCCATTAATAACCAATTCACTGTGTCACTTTGGCTCTCCTTTGAAATAATGAGCCTTTGCTTCGCTTTAATAAATTTAAACATATTCTCAAGGCCAGGGAAGATAGGAAACCGCAGATGGGCTGAGAAAAACACGATTCATAAATCCTTAACTGCCTGAGATCGTTGAGAGCAAAACAAAGTAACACTCGTAAAATATTAAACAATCCCAGCTGTATGAGTGAAGCTTCATTAACAAAAATGGACTATTTACTGCCTTCAACAGAGCCTGTGGGTGGAAAGATTCAGAGAAATCTTCTTTAGAAAAACACTGTCATCCTCATTTTGATTCTTTAAGCAACTGATGGTATGGTAGATACTTATTTTGTGTGGCCATATGCAGAAACATTTTAGCAGAAAATTAATGATACTCTGATTACATTAAATACCACAAACCATGTTTTACCATATAAGCAGGAGTGAAAGAAAACAGAGAAGTTTAGCAGATATTTTATCCTTGAAGAATTCACATGCCAATAGAAGTAAAACATGACAAACTTTATTTAAATCATAAGGGACTTCTCTAGCACTCTAAAGCAAACGTAGCAATATGAATAACAGCAGAGAAATCAAGCAATGCCATTGCTTCTGCTGGGAAGATTTGGCAATTTATTCTGTGATGTTATACTTCTTCTTGCCTTAACCTTTATTAACATGCAGCTGATTTTGTTTATATACCTATCTGGTACAAAAGAGAAAAACCTTTTTTTCAGGCTTCCATGTCCACCATTTATTTCAATTTGACTAGAGTTCTGCTCAGGTAAAGCAGGTAGGCTCTGACTTTAATTTTAAGTACACAAAGCTGGACACTTAGATTCATGAAGTTGATTTTGTGCTGCCCAAATACAATACACAAACTCCCACTGAATTAACTGAAGAAGTTGTGAAGACAGCTCTTGCCTCTTGGGTCTGGTTCTCACTCCATCAGTTTTTTGCTCTGCCTCCGTGTCCTGCCACCTCCCCTTCCTCACTGGCTCTGAGGCACTGGGGTCCTTCTTTCCAGTAGCACAAGCAACAGCTTCCACATGTACCTCCAAGATTAGCCTATAATGTTCCTAAATCCCCTTTCAAGCTTTGTTGAAACTTAAATTAAAGCTAACAAGGTTTATTTACTAATAAAAATTTGGAAGATCAGGAAAACAGCCATAAGAATAGTACAGAATTTTTGAAGTGTCTACAGTAGGAATAACCTTTCATGGTATCATGGAGGGCTTTTTTTTTAAGCCAGGAATTGCATACAAGTTTAAAGAAGAATAGAGATCAGTGTCAGTTTACTAAATGCTAAGAACCTGGAAGCTCTGTCTCTAAAGACAAGCTGACAACTGAGTGGACAGAATGTCAATACTTCAAACATTTCAAGGGTAAAAATATTGCTTTTTACAGTTTGTGACATATTTAATGCAAGAAAAGAATTTAGATTTTTGTTTCTTTTGCTATCAGCTTTTTTTTTCCTTTTATCCCAGTGAAGAGGATAATTAGAGTATTTAACACAAATACATGGTGCATTTTTTTCCCCCAAGGAAGAATAGTTTCAGCCTAAATGCTAAGATGAACATAATAAGTTTTATATTTTAGCTTATAAACAGTTTTAAAAAAACAAACTTCCAACGTTCAGTTTATTTACTTCAAGATGTTTCTCTTATCTGTGAGAACCATTATCCTTTGGTAACACTCAGGGGGCATTTTGACCCCTGCAGAGGCATTTCTCTTTTCTGTTTGAAAGCCTAGGAATGCACTTAGCCCTCATGGCTCCCACTACCTTCAGTGGAAACCCTGAGTACTGCTCAGGAGTTATCACCCTATAATCATTAGAGCAGTCATTTCTGTGCTTAGTAGACCTTCACTGTAGCTGATTTGTATAATCAGGGTTAATCTATTCTGATTGCAAACATCCATACCGTAAAGTTTGAATGAATTCACAGGGATGCTCACTCAGCTCAGGATGCCATCAAGACTTCCACAGAAATATGCTGTGGGACTTCTGTTTGATTTTAGAGGTGACTTGATCCAGTATAAGTAAAGCTGCTGTTCCTTTCCTTCCTTTAAATTTGGGAAGAGCTTAACTTGTTCTATCATCTGTCAGAAGGAATGGAGTACAAAAAGCAGTGGTAAAGCACTACAGCGTTAGCAGCAGCAGTGAGCCAGTAGCTCTAACACCAAGGTTACCTGTCTGCAGGAAAGCAGCAATTAGGCTTGCTACAATAACAACCTCAGACAGACTCAGAAAACAAAACTGTATTTGCCCCAAAGATTTTAAGTGTGGGCAGTAGAACGGCTTTAGGTGACACGCTGTCTAATCCAATACAGCAGAGAAAGCATTCATTCTTTTCTCTACACACCGGGATTTGCTACTACTAGTTTTTGGCTTCTGCTTTCAGAAAAGAAGAGAAATTTTAAAATCTAATCCTGTTGGAGAAATCAGGAATAGTGTAAACCTCCCAAATTTCACAGTCACTTGCAAATTAAGGAGTAAATGTAAGACAGTCAGAAATTAATTTTTCTTTCATTTAATGAAACAAGTAAAAGTTTCCCTTTAAGCATATATTAAAAAAGTTAAATCTATGAATATAATTTTATAATGCCCCATTCCTACTGCAAGGTTTTTTTGCCGTTATTGTAGAATTACTGCAGACTGAATGCTTCCCAATTTACAGTCTTGCAAACTAATATACAGAATGGCAGGTAATATTTCCACAGATTTTTCCTACTCATGTGCTAATCGTGCAGGTGCCTTTTTCCAAAGGATATTTTGGCGTCAGTCCTACCCGTGTAAGATTCCCTTATCAAGAGTGTCTATCAGAATAACTTACTGGGGTCTTTCTGATGTAGACACCCATCTACTCATTACTCACTAACTTAATTCTCAAAAACAACGAAGGAGCCAAAGGTTAATGACTTTTGGCCACTATCAGTTTGCAGTAGGTTTGCGCTGGCCACCTAGAAGTGAAAAAAAAACCCACCAAAAACAAGTCCTCTATGCTCCATTACCAGTGCTTTGAACCATCCAGTCACATGGATTTTGATGTTCTGAGAGGGTGAAAAGAATGCAGATTGGCATGAGAATACCACATTAATTCAGCAGTTAAATGGTTCTTTGAGAAGATTCACTGACAGAAAAAAGCAAAGCTGTCTTTTTGAGCCCTCATCCTCTTTGGGCCTATACACATTTTCTGTGAAAAGTTGATTCTTTTCCTTCTTCCTTTTTTTTTTTTTTTTCAAACAGCCTTTTATCATCTAACATGTGAAACAATTGTAATGTGAGGCATGTGAGCAGAGAGCCTTTGCCACTGGGCCCTCATAAATCTTGCCAGTTCCCAGTGAACAACACCAAATATTTGCAGCTGAGGAACATTTGGTCTGGCTTAAATTAACATATCTCAGCAGTCAGAAGTCATTAAGCTTTCCCAGTGATTTGAAACCATTTTTCCATTTCAAAAGCGACACTGGCTGTTACTTATTTTTCTGGATGAAGAAGGTGGTAAGGAACAAAAGCAATGAAATGAAAATGGGAGATACTAATGAAAAAAAATGATAAAAGGGCTTTGAACTGCCTTTGGTAAATTTGTTATTAAGACTCCTTTTAAATAGCAGAGCACTTATGTATAAGATCAAATAATAATTCAAGATGATACACATTAATTTCAGTGGCAAATTATGTGATTTAAAGGCTGTGAAAATGTATACTTATTTTCTTCCTTAATCCCTTGTGAATATAGGCACTATCAATTTTAAAAGCTGATAAAAGATTTAAATGAAAAACAATAATCCAACCTTTTTCAATTAAAGGCTGAAAGTGGATTAAGTACTGGAGTAAAGAAATGTGCTGTTGTGCTTTTCAAAGATCACCTCCGATATGATCTGTTTAGATGCAGAGGTCTGAAAAAACACCTCAGATCTGAAAATACCATAGTCCAAAAAAATTACAAGCGGACAGAAAATAACTAGTTTAATGCAGGTACAATGGGAGTTTAGATCTTCCAGACTTGTTATTTCTGTACTATTTACATGACACATAACTCCTGCTCAGTTGGTAAATAAGTCATCATCTGAAAGATGATTCATGAGAGCCACCCAAGGCCTGACTTGTCAGAAAAAAACCCCAAACACTTCCCTACATTTATGCTTACTAGTCTAAAATTATACAACTCTGTCAGAAATCATGTCAAAAATGTTTCATTACAAACTCTGAAAGCTGTTTGCCAATTTGTAACAAGATAAATATTGCAAGAGATTTTGATATGTACACTGATTGCAATGCAGTTATGATTTCTGACTTGTATGTGAACAGCTAAACTGAATGTACTTACTCAAATTAATGATAATTATAATTTTTCAGCCTCCAATTAATTTTACTGATAAAGTTTTAATAGATTTGAATGTTTAAGACCCATGTTACTTTGAGAAGATACTGACTTACACTCAAAAGTGTTCAAGTTTAGAAAGCTTGTACTAAAGACAACCCTTCCATCTGAGAGCTTTCTGAGATTTTCAAACTTTTTAAATTCTCTGCCGATTTGGTAAAATCAGTTCTGTGTAAAAAAATAGATATTCTATTAACCAAACTTAAAAGATGAAGGGTTCTAGAAAGAAGACATTTACTGCTAACTAGGTATGAAAGGCTGCCAGGATAGCTATATAACCAACTAATTCTCTAGGTGGGCCTTTCTTTAGGGAATTTTATTTTAAAAATAATAAGTAATGGTAATAAAAAAGTCTTCTACAAAAAGCTTTTGAAAATAGAAATGGTCTGCATTATCAATGCTATGTAAGAGAAATTCTATGATTCCTATACTTGAACAGATAAAAAACCACGGCATACAGATACTCAAATATGAGAAATAAGAGCAGAGTGTTTGGGAATATGAAAATATTAGAGTAAATGTATTGTCACAGCAGTGGTTGTATTTTTCTTCCCTCACAAGAACACAATAAAATGAAGCAAGCATGTCATTTATTCACTGCTTCTCTTCAGGTCATCTTATAGCTGAAAAACAGCAGAGGAAAATTTTTATGATATTTTCTTCCATTAATCACTGATAACATTTCCTTACCATTTTACAGGATCATAGGGCAGTTGAGGCTGGAAGGAACCTCTGAAGACCCACCTAGCCCAGCCCAACCCATGACTTTCCAGCTGGCTTTTAAGTAGCTCCTTGGAGAGTCTCCACTGCCTCTCCTCAACACCCTCATGGTTAAAAAGTCTTCTTGTACGTTCCAATGTGATTTCCTGTATCTCAGTTTCTGCCCATTCCTCCTGTCCTTTCACTGTTCTTTTTCCCAAGCCATTCCACTATCCTCTGTCTATGGTGTAATCCATTTGACAATAAACCATTCATCCTGCACTGAAGAAAGAGAAGAGGTCTGCAAAGCTCCCTCACATCACACAAGGTTACCCTGTATGTAGAGGTCTATTTTTGCAGTCACAAGTCATAGAACATTTTTCAAAACCTACAAGCTTATTTCATGGGGAAAATTTCATCTTTCCAAGATGTGCTCTTCCCAGATCTACAAACCTGTCATCATATAAGTCTTTGATGAGACAGAGCTGTTGTGTGGGTGCTGACCATCTTCTTCTAAATTTAATCCTAGTTTTCAACAACTATTTACTTCAGAATTCCTTCCTTTTAATCTCTTTTTCCCTAGCAGAATAAAAAAAAAATGGATAGAAATTAAAGGAAAACCAAGACTACTCTGGTCTGGACTGAGGAAATGTGTAATCAGTGAGAACAGAATCAGTCCCACTATTCACTAGAGAGTATTTCTCAAGCAGGATATACTACCATCTGGTTAGGTATGGGCTACAAACTGGCTGCAGTAGTCAGGGGTTGTCCTGCAAAGGGATCTGTAATTGCTTAAGAAGATGAGTATTTTTCCCCTCCCATGTCATATGGCGAGGTCAGGCTTTCAGATGTTCACTTTCCTTTCACAGCTTAGTGAGCACCAATATTCTGGATGCTGCATTTCATATAAAACCTATGCGTGTTTGAGACAATACATGTAGTATGATTAGATTTGGGTTATTTAATTACATTTCTTAAACTCTAAACGTGTCTAGCCATTGCTATATTAGTGTACAACACAGATCCTCATTCAGCAAGACTCAGACATATTTCTGGAGCTGAAATAAATATCAAGTACAGAAGATACTCCTTGAGCCCTGTAGCTGCAAGAAGTATTTCATGTGATTTATTGTAGCATAAGAATATATGTAATGATGAAAATAAGTTGAGAAGTAGAGGATATGACTTCTTTTATCCCTTTGGAGACATCAAAGCTATAACTTAGGGGAAGACCAGTCTGGAGTGAATTGTGTGACTCTGTTATCAGCTGTGGGGTAAATAAAATAATACTCTGTTTAATAGACCTGACAACAGCTATTGAATTTACATCCTGAGATAAAGGCTACTTCTTTTAAAATGAGCTCACCAAAGCCGAAATTGGGATTAGCTAACAACTAAGATGTTCAAGTTTGAAAGAGTATATATGGAATTCATATGATTTCTAGTTCTCACTCTATATTTAGTGTTGTGTAGAGGGTTTTCAGCATTTTTTCAGGGAAATAAACAATACTGTTGATTTGTGGGTTTGGGTTTTTTTTTACTCTCCTTCCCAAAAAGAAAATGAGAAAAGAGACAGAAACTGAATGACAGCAATAAAAGTTCAGACCTTAAAAAATTGATACTAGCTAAACAATAGACAAAATCACCAACTGAACTTTAACTTTTGCAGTATTGTTGGAATTATGCCATTTTAGACAGATGTTCACGGGTACAGATAATGCTTACAGAGTTCAGACTTTTAAAATGCACTAAAATGAATGTTATTCTTAAAGGAATTAAAGCACTGCACAATAGTATTTCAGTTCAAGTAAAGATTAGAGTTTAAAAATTCCTTATGGAAGTACACAAACAAACGACCCACTTAAACAGTCCCCTTCATGTTTTTGGATGTCAGTTATTTATAAAAGTTCCTTTGCCACTCAAACAATTTTGTGTCAACAGGAAATGAGTTAGACAATCTTTAATAAACACATAAAGAAGTGCTCTAGAGATTGTTAATTATGGAGAACAACTCAATGAAGCATGAAAAGAAAATGTTAGAAGAATGTAGGTTTGGGGGAAAAGGTCTTGGAAATTAGGTATGAATATATCTGTTTTCATCTGTCCTGGCAATATAGTAGCTACCTATAATTTTTAACCAAAATTTAATGTCTGTAGTCATTACTATATTGATGGATCCTTATTTGTATTATTAAATTAGCTTAGTATTAACAGTAATCAAGGTTTAATTTTGCTGTGCTAAGAAAGGAGTACAGATTTAAACAAATTTTTAGGAAGTGCAGAGAAAACCATTCACAAAACTATTTTTTCACTTGTGTTAGCTTGAACTGCAGCTGAAATTATAGCATATATCCAAGGTGCAGGATAGAATAGACTTTCTCTACTATGTACACTATAGTGAGCAGAAAAGTATATGATCGAAGTAGATGCTATTAAATAGATCTGCAATTATTCTTTGAAATTCTGTTTTCATAATTCTGCTTTCAGAAAAAAAAAAAGCGGGAATCAAATCTAGCACTCTCTGTTCTACAGTTCCACTAACAAGTCATTCTCCTACATATCTAACAACTTCATTAGAGTGGCTGCATTACTTTCACAAGTATGAGCTAGAAACTAAGTGGAAAAGAAAAAACCCATACCCTGCATAAAGGCAACTAAGAAGCTGTTCATGTGTTATGTAAAAAACATTTACAGAAAGAATTCTTAAAATAATTATTCGTTACTTCAGACTTTTCTCTCAGATAGATCAAACAGGTCTTTTAACCATTCCTTTGCTATGCCTGACCAAGCTTCATTACTTCTGGTATTTTAGTATTTTTAAGATTAAGAAAAAAATTGGTATAGGTTTCTTTTAGCTGAAAATAGAAGTAATATTTTAATATATCAGAGAAGCCATTTGTGGAAAGATAGTAGACAAACCTCTATTCTATTGAATATTTTCTACGACAAATCTGTGTTAAAATGGTTAACACATCTTTTCCCCTCCATTTTTCCAGAACAGCTCTAATTTAGATATGGAAATTTTTCAAACTTAAATCAACAGCTGAGGAACTTGATTGAGGATGACAATGTATTGAATTGTGCCCAGTGTTAAGTCAGGTAGTCCCTACATCTCATATTTCTAATTAAATTTTCATGCAGCACTTAAAAATACTGAAATATAATATTAACAGTTAATTTAATAATTAAAATCTTATTTTTTCAAAGTGACTTCATAGCCAATGTTTACATTATTTCTCTACCTGTATACTGCAAGTGAAAAATTTATACTGGGTATTTTTTATTAATCTTATATATTTTAATGGGCGCACACACACATACACACCCTTACACACACATACACACTCACACATACAAAAAGGTTGGCCAGGAAATTAGACATCTTATCTGTGAGCTTGCTAAATAAGGACCAATAACCTAGGTCTGCAGTAGTCTGTGTGATAACTGCTCTTACAAAATGAAATTTTGACTTTTTCACAGCTTAGCTACAAGTAGACACTATCAGTAAAACTGCATTTCTGTGCAATATGATGGGAAGTAAAAGATTTCAACATCTGACAGGAGAAAATGAACAACTGATAAACAATCTTAGAAATGTTCTCTCACTGCAAGGCATGCTTTTGATGATGATTTACATTTTTATTATTGTTGACTTTCAGGATGGGGCTGATGGTTGGCTAAACATACAATAACTGAAAGAACAAACCACATAAAACGCAAGCCAAATAAAAAGACAAACATGACTGGCATCATCTGCTTTAAAAGCTTTTGCTCATTTTTCTCTTCATTTAAGCATTCAGCAAATGTAACAGGAACTCAGCACATTGGGAAAAATAAGAAAAAAAAAACCATCACAGCTTTCTGATTCCAACATGGTAAATATTCCAATTTCTCTTCCACTTTTCTCCTCCCATTCAAGAATTAAATCTTAATTCCTAATCCAAAGCACAATGAATGAACTCACACGAACACTTAACACTCCTGCAGAATCAACATTTGATGTTACACACTAACCTGGGGTTGTAGCTGTGGGGAAAACAAGTGTGGGGAAAACTTAGGTGGGGGAAAAGACGTGTACAACTTAAGAAAGATGACCACGCTGAAATATCAATGAATATAAAAAAACTGCGACTGAAAAAGTGTGTAACTCTGTACTCTTAATTTTTTTTTTTGTTTCTGCACTGAAGGATAAGGAAAGCAACAGGCAAAACTGTTTGTTTATTCAGTTAATGTGTTCAGTTGACTAAATAAATTGGAAGAAACAAAAGCATAAACAATTATTTGATTTTGTTTTGCTGTTTTGAAGACAGTTCTTGAACGGTTTAGTGGTTTCTTTACAATCAATTTTTCATTCAAATTAATTAAGATAGTTATCATTTTTTAAGCAGCACTTTAAAAATGAATGCTTTTAATATTTAAAAATAATCAAAATCATTTTAGGTTAACCCAATGTTAATTTGACTAAATACTCATTCCCTCTGTAAATTCCAATTAAAATTTTGCGTAATTGTTTCCTACCTGTTACTACTTAGTGCACAAATTAAACTGAAAATTTTATTAGCCACCCAGCTTTATCTTTTAAATTGAATCAAGTAAATTTAATAAAACTGGTTATAAATGAAAGCACCCTCATCTTCGTTTGTTAAGATTTTAGTTGTAAAAACTTAATGCTAAATAATCCAAAAGAGAAAAGAGGAACAAAAAAACCCCAAACCCCCATAAGTTGTTTAGAATTCTGTGATGTTGTAATTACTCTGGAAATGCATAGAACAAACCCAAAAAGTGCCTTTATTTCTTCAAGTATCTGCAATTAAATACTGCCAATCATATTTTGCATTTCACCCATGAATTTAATTCTTAATTTTATTTAGTCTTATTAAGTCTTAGTCTTATTTATACTCATTGAACATATGGGATCAAGTTGTATCTACTTATTTACAATGTTAGATCATTTTGATCAGTGCTCAGAAACACTGACACATAATTCAGCTCCTAGAAGCAAGGACAGTGCTACTAGATTTTATCACACAAACTATTGGCATGACAGTCGAACACAGACTTGTACCATAATTCTGTGGGAAAGGTAAAAATGGAGTGGTGAAAGTGGAAAGAAAACAATGAGGCAGTCTCAGTTATACAACTGTGACGCTGTAGATTATGGCTTTCCAATAATTCTGAGATGTACAGATTTTATATGTCAGCTAGATAATATTTCCTATTTTTATGTCCATTAGATAAAGTAGAATGTAATTTATTGATTTTTACAAATAAGTTCTAACCCAATTAATGTTTAAAACTAATATTTACTTCAAGCAAAAGAATTATCTGCATTCATTGTTTTTTTTAGAGTAAGTTATTGATATGTTACCTTGAGTCTTTCACCTCAAAAGTTTTAATAGTTAGAGTAAAACACTATGTCTAAGAGAACAACAGGAAAACAATCTGTGCTATATTTCTAATGAAAAAATCAGAACTTAAGTTCAGAACTGATTTCTGTTAAAAACAGGTAACCAAGGAACTCAATTATTCAGTTTCTCTGCTAATGTTCCTTTATTTTTCACACACCTCCTCCCAGCCAATAGCTGAAACTGAAATCCAACTGACAATTTGCACAAATGCATCAAGTGTAGCCTAGGGTTAAAACAGGCTAAGGACTCACCAAAGATAAAGTATGAAACCACAAATTCCACTTCTTAGCTTCAAGGCCAGGCTGGACAGGGCACTGAGCAATGTGGTCGATGGAAGGTATCCCAGCCTGTGGCAGGGAAGCTGGCAGGAGGTATCTTTAAGGTCCCTTCTAACCCAAGCCATTCTACAATTCCATGATTCTATGATTCTATTTTTAGCGTAAGTTTGGGTGCCAAAGCTATGGACTGGCTTCAGCAACTGTTTTCTAATGGGTAATAATTCAGGAGATGAGAATACCTGCAGCGCTGATGTGCAAGTATAATGAGGTAGGACTCTTAAGGTAAAATGAATGAACAAGCCTCAACCAAATGTTTTGTCAAAAATCCACCGAAAGCCTGGAAAATGTACAACAGTACATGGTTAGAAAACTTCAATTTGAAAGAAATCAAATTACTTGAAATCAGAAGTTGTATAAAGAAAAGGAGTCCGAGGTTTGCAATAGGAGTCTTCAAAATTTTTGATATTAAATGAAAGCAAGCAAAGTCAGGACTGCAAGGCAAAGGTGACAGGATCATAGATACTATTTTTCTGTAAATAAAATGTTCTGTTAATAAAGTCAAGGCTCAATATCCTTTCCTGAAACAAACATTATTCCCCTGTGTTTGGATGTCGTAACGCTAAACAAAAGGGCTGCAATTTGATCTCTGACCATGCTGCAAAGATTTTCTCCATATTATTTAGTGCTAGTACTTTCTAGAGCAGATGTGTTGTGGAGGGAGCTAATTGTAGCAGTCAAAACACAGCCAGGCTAAAAGCTAACAATTAAGCAGTCTGGACAATCAAAGATTCAGTGCTTAAGCTCACTCCCTAGGTCTCTTTTATTTAGCAGAATTTATGGCCTGTTACATTGAGGCTTTCCTATGTAACAATGGAAAAACGTGCCTTGAAAATGCAGCTAAAAAGTCATTGAAGTTCTATTTTTATGAGTTCATACAATAGAAAATGGACATGCTTTTATTCTTACAAATCAGACTGCTGCAAACTGAACATATGTAGCTATTTTGTTTGAACTGCAAAAATTGCATGCAGATGAAAATATAAGTTTTTATTCAGAAAAAATCTGTATTTCAGTACATCTTTGTTGAACAAAGATTTAAATCCCCTTTTTTATTAATCACAGATAAAAAGGTGCCAGATGCAGATCCTCATGTCAGAAAAACTAGAATACAGACACTAGACACAGAGGAGAAAGCACTGCATAAATCTAAGTTCAGTATTCAGATAGGGCTAAACTTACAGTGCAGAACTAAATATTTTCCTAAAAATTCTTAGCATAGAAGAGGTATGTGGGAGGCTGCCTTTAACTAGAACTAAGTCTAAGATAACCTCTTGAAAGCAGGCTTTGCTATACAAGTGGGTTTTTTAAAAATTCCTCCATTTGAACAGTACTTAATCTTTGCTTTTGATATAAGTCATTGGCTGCAGGAAGTTTGGCTCTTGCTTGTTGAGAAAAAACATGAGTAACTACACTGGCCAGCTGAATTTCTAATTTCATATATGTGTCCTTAACCTGACCCAAGATGTGATTGGTTAGATTTCATATGTGCTCACTTCCATAGTTGTCTCCTACTAAGATGATCAATAATATACACCCTTCTTTCACAAGGCATATACTGTGAGCTCTTGCAGTGCATTCAGGACTCTTCTGTGCTCAGAGATGTCCAATACCCATTAGCTTAGTCGTAATTTTCTGACTGTTGAACTCGTTAGAAATACACTCAGTTAAAAGAAATGTGGGAAAAGGATAGTCCATGTTATTTGAAAAATGACATAAAATACAGAACTCATCGTCTAGGAAGGAAGGAAGGAAGGAAGGAAGGCAAAGAGAGAAAAAGAGAAAAGAAAAAGAAATAAAGAGAAAAAAGAAAGAAAGAAAGAAAGAAAGAAAGAGAGAAAGAGAGAAAGAGAGAGAAAGAGAGAGAGAAAGAGAGAAAGAGAGAAAGAGAAAGAAAGAAAGAGAGAAAGAGAGAAAGAAAGAGAGAAAGAGAGAAAGAAAGAAAGAAAGAAAGAAAGAAAGAAAGAAAGAAAAAAGAAAGAAAGAAAGAAAAAAGAAAGAAAGAAAGAAAGAAAGAAAGAAAGAAAGAAAGAAAGAAAAAAGAAAGAAAGAAAAAAGAAAGAAAAAGAAAGAAAGAAAGAAAGAAAGAAAGAAAGAAAAAAGAAAGAAAGAAAGAAAGAAAGAAAGAAAGAAAGAAAGAAAAAAGAAAGAAAGAAAAAAGAAAGAAAGAAAGAAAGAAAGAAAGAAAGAAAGAGAAAAAGAGAGAAAGAAATAAATTTCAGATATAATGTCGCTCTGGCAAAATAAATATCTACTTCTCCTACATTATGAACAGCTGAAATGCTGCTAGTACTAGTTATAACTTTAACAATTGTTTGAGGCATTTTAGCTCTATCTGCAGGGCTCCAGCGGTGAGCCTTTTTTTCTGTGTACAACAAATACACTCTATTGCCAATCTCCTTTTGTCTCACTGCCAAGGTCACGGTCAAGAAACAGACTGAGTTTTTCCACTTTGTTAATCTAGGGTGTCTGGAGTTTTTCAGGAAATGCAGGAAATTCTAGGTGCCTAGTAAAAAGCAAGTCATTTGTATAACAGTGGGCAACAGTATCAAGTGTTCTGCACCTGTTTTACACACCAGGACTGTAATTTCTGCAAAGTAAACAGTAGATCTCAGGGTCAGATTACAAATTCTAGTGGGCTGTTTGCTAGATTGCTGCTTTGTTTAACCTTTACACTTTCATTTAGAAAGGAGAAAGTATCATTGTCACACCAAGAGGGCAGTTAAAGAGTTTTAATTAACTGTGGAGGTAATTAGACCTCCCAGTTTAACAATTATCAGACAATTCTTTTCTCCTCTAAGTCCTTTAAAGTTGCCCAGTCCTTCATGAGGAATAAAATTCATTTTACAAATATTCTGCTGAAAAGAAAAATGGATAAAAGACTATACAGAAAGAAAAGCTGATTCTACTATGAAATTATCTATTTCCTTCTTTTGATTTAATAACAAGTCAAAATCTATCAGCTTCTCATCCACCATTCCCTGCCAAAGTCCAATTCTAATCCAATTGCTCCTTTTATTAACCCACTCTCCCTTCAGTCTCCTGAGCCTCTGCTCTGTTTGGCCCGTTGTTTTACTCACACATATGACAAAGGTGAAAAAAACACCTCCCCCTCCTTCTTTCCAATAAAGTTGGCTGTTTACAACTGTAGTTTAAACAATTATTTGAAATCTCTGATCCAGCTCTCTCTCTCCCTCTGTGGAAGACAAGATCTCTCGTCATGAGGGACATTGCTTATCACTTCTGATTCTCAGCTTCATTTTTCAAGATGTAGATATACCCCAGAAAGCAAGTAATAGCATCTTATTCGCAGAGTCAAGGAAGGAATTCTCAACATTGACTCTCCCAAACACAACACGTAACTGTGAATGTAGATACATTTATATATACATGTAGGTCCTTTAAAGAAGTAAAATGGGAAGCAATACAGAAATGTGTTCATTGGTTCTTAAGGAATAAAAAAAAAGGACAGGTTTCTTTTGTTGGCATGAATCATTACAGCTTCACTTGAGTTAAATGCACAACAGGTGAGGGCTCTGGGATTATCTCTTGTGTCGTTCTGCCAAGGCCTAGTTCCCATAAACCTGTATTCCAATACACAGCCTCTGCTGAACACAGCTCCTGCCATGCTGACGGTTCATCTGCATGCATATAAAACTATGGTTTACTCTTACTGCCCTCCATGTGAAGCTCACAAATTTTAAGAAAATGATTAAGTGAATTTCTCACTAGTACAGAATTGGATGCGACAGATGAAGATGTGACTTGAACGGGTCACAAAAACATTGACAGAGGGGTGACAGTGACAGATTGGAGAGCTGAACCCCAGGTCTGTACATATAATGTGTGTTTCTTTCCTCAAAAAAAATTTTTGCAACATTGAAATGTTATAAAATCACAGAATTTTAAATAAAAAGATGAGAATTCAGCTTGTTAGTGATAAACAAATTATCATGCATTACATTTTAATTGGAAGTTGATAGGACAACCAAAAAAAGGCAAAATTTAAAGAAAAGCAGGAGGAAGCTGTAAAACATAAAGAGCTGAAAGGGCTAAAATGATGACAGGATACAGCCAAGAACATCATTTGGCCAGGAGGAATTTTGGTTGAATTACTGTGTGAAGTAAAAATGAAAACACAAGACCAACATCCAAGATCAGCTCAGGAGTCTGAGGTACTGCCATAAACCTCTAGAGATTTGTTCTCATTATTTTAACCCCCCAAAAACCATAGTGCAGTTATAAGCCCTGTGAATTCCAGTTGCTTATCATTTTTTTCTACACATAATAAATCCTTATTTGTAATATGCATCATATAATGGAGTAGTAAATATTTCCAATTAGCTTTAGTGTCACAGTCCTCAAAAACTGATGCATTTATGTTAATATAAAAGCATACATGGAACATTTTATCATGCATTAGAGATTTTAATCAGGTAATCTGCACAGCATCTGGAAACCTAAGCAGAGGCAAAGTCTGCTATAACAAAGGCACTGTAACAGTTCACCTTCAGTGAAGAACAATAATGCATTATTAAATTCACTTTCCTGCTCAGTGGTTACACTTAGCTGACCACAGCAAATTTGCTCTCTGCCTGGTCTTCACAAGTTGGCAGAAAAATAGATTCTGTCACATTTAACGGGTTCTGAAAATGACAGGATGCCTCTCTTGGTTTAACTATAAACCATAATCTTTCAGAAGTAAATATAATTACAAATGCCTTTTGTCACGTAGTTCTTAGGAAGGATATTATATGTGGGTTATTAGAGTAGTAGATCTCACTATGTACTTGAATATCATCAGAAGCCAGAATTGATATTGCACAACAGCAACTTCAAAAAAGAATCAGATTTCTATTTTTCTTTGATCCTAAATGACATCATAATTCTTCGAAAACAAAGGTACAGGCATCAAATTCCTTGAGTATGGTCAAACAGTTATCAAGAGATATTACTCCTTAAATGAACATCAAAGAAAAACGTATGTTCTCTTTTGTCCAAAATACTGTTTTAATCTTATTCTGCATCTAATTAGAAATTTGCTTTGTTTTAGATACATTTGATTGAAGGAAGCTTTAAGAAAACTGCCTTCGACTCAGGATTCAGCGATGAAGAATTATTGATTAGGAATTTAATTAACAAAAGTCAGCTTAGTAATACACAACAGAGCCCGATCCCTTCAGGTTTCAAAGGAGTTCTATCAAGCTGCAAGCATGATAACAATCTGCTCCATTTGATGACATTAACTTTCAGGTAGAGGTCTTCAAAAACACTGTACACCACTTAAATACTGGTGAAGTGCAATTTAGGTCCCAGTTAAGATGTTTTAAAGATTTTTAATTAGGTTTGTGTAGGTAACTAGTTTAGCAACTACAAGACACATTTTTTTTTTCTCTGTAAGCCCTTTAATTCAGCAGTTTACTTAGAAAAAGCTCTAAGTGGAAAGTTTGAAGACTCACTGAAAGACAGTCTTGGGTGGCCTTTTATCACTTATTTAGATACAAAACATAAGTTTAAGTAACTCCTCAGAAGGAATTAAGGTTTTATAATGACACTGTACTCAAAACTGACTAGGAACTTAACACAGTCATTGTTCACTGAAGTGGAATTGCCACCTGATGCTAGGTAGTCTGTCCTTAACATTATGTGCCTTGAGCGAAAATTCTGTAAATTGAGAAAAGATATAAAATGGTATAAAAAATTTGGATCATAACTCCACCCTTGCTGTGAACAGCAGTTCCACACTTCAGGCAGGAATACAACTGAAGCTTTCCAGGACACTGAATAAATATTTCTGGGATTTCTGATCACTCTCTAGCAAAGAGATACTTATGTTCCTCTTGTAAATGACTAAACAGAACCATAGAATGGTTTGAGTTGTGAGGGATCCTTAAAGATCATTTAGTTCCAACCCCCTGCCAAGGGCAGGAACACCTTTCACTAGACCAGGTTGCTCAAAGCCCCATCCAACCTAGTCTTGAATACTTCCAGGAATGAGGCATCCACAACTTCCCCCGACAACCTGTCCCAGTGTCTCACCATCCTTGTAATAAGAAATTTCTTCCTTATGGCAAATTTAAACCTCTTTGAAATCACTGTTCCTGTCCTGTAGGTAAAAGTCTTAGCCCTTGGTAAAAAATCCCTCTCTCTGTCTTTCTTTTAATCTCTGTATAAGCACTGAAAGGCCACAACAAAATGTCCCTGGAGCCATTTCTTCTCCAGGCTGAAAAACTTTTAGATAAAACCCATTCCCTTATTGTTTTTTCCTACCAAGAACAAAGCAATGTAAAAATGAACATGAACCCATTGCCTGCTTATCTGGACACCCTGCAAAGCATGTGGAGTCTCAGACTGGAACCACTGTTCATTACCTATTGACACCAAAATATCCAGTACCCCAGGGACTGGACTTCAGTCCTTCCAAAATGATGGACTATCCACCATGTCACACCTGCAGCCACGCTCACATGTCCCACAGCCATTTACACAGCTGTACAGAGTCAAGGATTAAGTCTGCCCACATTACTTGCTTCTTAAACTCAGTATTTGCCTTTATTTTGAACTGCTATAACAACTCTCCGTGACAGACATGCCCAAGTGCTTGCCCAAAGTAATGTGGATGCAAGTATATAAATATCACTTGGATTTTGGGATGAAACTAGTTTCTGTTTCATTTTGTGTGGCAGGATATCACAGTATTTCTTATACGGGATCCAGTGAAAATTGAAGGATGCCATATGAACTAGCAACATTTTACATAACTAGAAGACTAATGTGTCTGCTAGTGTTCCAGTACTAATTCTATTTACTAGGTATGTTTTGGGGTTTTTTTTAAACTGAAGTAATATCCAGCTTTTACTTTATTTTTTTTTAAAAAAGTGGAAATTTCACATCTTTACTAATAAATGATGTGATAATAATATATTAATAATAATTATAATTATTTTACAGGATATGGTGGATAAAAAACATTAAATCACACAAACTAGCCTTTCCTCTCTTGATGCCTCTAAGTATTTTCAAATATTGCAATTTTCACACTCTTGAGTAAATGATCCCATTGGTTTGAATAAGAGAGCAGTTGGGCAATCTGTGCAATGACTGCAAATGTTTGCAGGATTAAAAACTATGTCTACTTTGGA
>VXBQ01003140.1:376961-382340 GCA_013400175.1 Phainopepla nitens
TTAAAACCAATTGCACAGCAGGTTATTAGCCCTTTCGAAGTAGCACCTTCAAGTAGTCTCAAGCAGAAGACATTCTTAAAATTTTGCTGTGAGCTCTTTTCTGTAACAGTAACCATAAGAATAAAGTGGTACAAATAAAGCCTAGTAGACAAATTTCATTAAGCCAAGGCATTGAGTTATGTGAGTGTTCAGGAAGAACATGTATGAATAACTCAATGCTCCCTTTAAATTCAAAAAACAATTGCGTGTTTCTTAATGTCTTCAGAATTCATTTCTAGAGCAGCTAGATACATCATGTATCTTTTTGTTCTCCTGCAAAAAGCAAAACTAGAAATACCTACTTCAGAGAAACAGGACCATATCTGATCACCCTCATGGTGCTATGGGACATATTCCCTCATAGTTGAATGCCATAACTTCTTTAACTTCACTCCCTGTAACATATTTTTCCTAGAAGTAAACACTAACAGAACTGATGATTTGAAAACTGCAATGTGGTAGCATGATAAAAAGATTCTTTCTAATAACAATACTCATTACATCTTTCATTTAAGAATTCATTTTAAAAAATTAAAATGAGTACACAAATTGTTTCAAAGGGGTTTATAACTCCTCTCCACTATATATGCAATAAAGATCATAAAAAACCTATAAAGCCCATTCTAATGTCTTTCACATGAAGAACACATAATGGCCATTGAAAAGAAAGTTGTGGAGGTAAAAAAGAAGCAAAAGATTAAAGAACCTTTCAGAACTGTTTGGGGTACAAGACACATAAGAGCTGTACATGCAGAGCTGTTTCAACAGATTGAAAATATATCAGACTTTGTGCACATGTAACTCATATGAGCCTGTTCAGAAAATCAGGTATGTCCGAGATTCATATGAGTCACTGTAAATAGACAACAGGCAGTTTGCAAATGTGCAACTGGGCTGCATTGAGCCTAGTTAGCCGGGAATGTTTCAGAAGTGACGTGCGCTCAACCTTTAAGTGAAAACTGCACAGCAAATCTCTCACAAAATGTGCCAAAACTACTACTATCCCAGCAGAATAAAGGCCTCAAGCTGCAAACAAGTCTGCAGAGGTATGTCATTGGAGGATGACTTGATGAGGGTCTATAGAAATAAACTTATCCAATTATTTGCACTGAAAAAAAAGATTTCAGAAGTTTATACTACCTTTGCACTCCTTCCTGCCTACACAACTACTCATACCCTGTTCAATAATATGAAAGACTTCTATGCTTTCTATGTAACAAAAAGAGATGTTTTCCAGTCACTTAGCAAAAAAAAAACCTCATTAAGAAAAAACTTTCAATTTTATTTCTCCCCTTTATAATCCATTAACTGTAATAGCTTTTAATGTACTTTAAAAATTCCTGAGCCTCTCGGGCTGAGTGAAAAGATACACCAACAACCAAAGTGTGGAAAGGTTATCTTGGTGATACCGGTTTTATCAAACCTTTAATTTAGCAGATCTTTATCACATTACCTGTCATAGGTTAAAAATTTGACTATTATCTTTTAAGTGTTTGAGAATCCGAGGTGAGGTAGAAAGCATGAACTAAGTATCTTAAGGATTTACAAACTAATCTATGAAGATTTAGTAGATAAGATTTAAGATTTGAATTGAGAATGTAGACTTAAAATGTGTTAACTGTAAATGTATTGGCATGTAGAAACCCATCAAAGTATAATAATATTCTTCTTGTTACATTAAAATGCAATATTCAGTAAAATAAACATATTATATCATTATCCCTCTGTGTGTATGTATGTATCCATACAAAAATGAACAGATAAAACACGTTTACAAAAGCAGCTGGGCAGTAGAACCGACAATGAAAATTACTCTGTACATCAGCTGGAAAATACTCTCCTTAAAAAAGGGCTTTCTCAGAAAACTAAAATCGTAACAGACCAGAAACAGAATTTAAGCAAAGCCCTGGATCACTCGCTTGCTGACTTTACTAGAGAACAGTTCAGGCTGGAGATAATTTTGTTGATGCTAACACTTCCTTTGAGTCTTTCATACTTAGAGAAATGTATTCATATGTGTTTCTATATTTGTTAAGGTGAATAAGCATGTTATATTTACATTGTGCATACCTTTTAGAGGATTTACTGCTGATAATGCAAAATTAATATCTAACTATATAGGATGACATAGTTGTCATTAGTTTCCTTTTTGATGCATGATTCCAAATTTGGAAATTTAAATTATTTTCCATTTTTTACTGAGGATATTTTGAAATTTTATGATTCTCTTTTATAAAATATTAGCCAAAGGTCTAAGACTGATCTTGTCTCTACAGGGGTACATAAAACAAAGACAAAATCTGGGACTTTTTAATACATGGATTTGATAAAGTTATACCTTAATTGCTGCTGTCAAGAAGAAGTTATTGTTGATTACCTGAAAATTACTTGTGGAATTTCCATTAATATCATAGTTTAAAGCTCTTCTGAAAGAAATACTTTAACTTGTTTTGTGAACATGGCGAATATTTTATATTTTGCCATAGAAAGCATGCATATTTTCAGCAAGAGTGTCCTTCCCATAACACCTCAAATAACATATTCAGTTTAAAATGTAAGCATGACATTCAGGCTTCATTTGCTGTTTGTTTCTATCTAAAAAGAATTGAATTGATGGAGACAGAAAATTCTAATCTGATGCCCTAAGGCCAGATCCAATAGAACACTTAAACATCTAAATTTGGTGTTTAAGCAACTAACTTTTCAGTGGTTGTTCCCTAGAAGGGAATCTTGGGCTGAAGTGAGCTGGGTCTTACATTCTGTTATAAAGCACAGAGTAAGTATTGCCAGGCAGGTACCAGTTAGGGGGTGCTACGAGCAGCCACTGCCTCCAACATCAGCCAAAAAAATCGCATGCAGCTACCTCGAGCTATTAGTGACAAACACTGTCAGTAGGACTGAGCTGTAAATTACACTTTGCAGACCCAACACAACCTGAGTCCAGGTCTTAAGGGTAAAGCGATGATGTTAAAATACACTTCCTTCTTTTACAAAAAGCACAATGATTAAGGATACTGCTCAGGAAATGTGCTCCACAACTCCAAGCAGGGTGTATTTGACTTTAAAGGCATTGGTTATTTTGAACTCTCTTTTTTTGAAACACTTCAGATCAATGAGCAAAAAGAGGATCAGGATTCAGCCATAAATACAGTCTAGTATTTACGTTCTCCACTAGTTCCTCTTTCATATGCTACATCCATGCTTAACAGATAGCATTACTGAAGAGCTGAATGGATATTCAGCTCCATAAAAAACACCAAAAATCTGCTTCTCACAGCTTCAAACTGAGAGGTCTGCAGGATGTCATAGGTAAGCTGAGCAGGGTAAATCGTGAAATATACCTCACCAAAACTGAGGGATTATCTAGCGCAAACTCTGTATCACAGAAACTTAAAAAGGCTTGAAGTCTTCTCTTAACATAGAAACTGAATGGATCTTTTCTAAAACGAATCCTATACTTCACATAAGCCCTTCTTGTTAAATCTGATGTAATAAAACCAAATGCACATCATCAAATAGTCCATAATTACAGATTACAAAAAGATACTTGGTTTTGGCTTTTAAGCACTTGAACTAACATTGTGTACTTGAACTTACCTCATTCTTCCCAGGACCATTTGCAGTTCTACAGCCTGCTTTCAGTAAAATTGGAAATGCTGCTGTCTTCTAATAAGCAAAAAACTTTTGGAAATCTAGAGCAACTGACCTCTTGTGATAGAGATGATGACATCTTGAGTTATGTATGAACTGTGAGGCAGAAGTGCTCTGCAGTATCTCCTGCTGTCCTCCCTAGTCCAGACTAGGAACCTGGCTGGACCCCAACATAACCTTGACCAACCTAAGTTTCCTTCTTATAGAACTCAGGAAATGAGTGGAACTTCAGATGTGTACACTGGGTCTCGACCCAACATACAACTGGGATTCAGCCAAGCTGCACACCTGGATTAAGCAGCTGTAAAATGTCCCCTACAGCCATGTTTTACACATGGTCATTGACAACAGAAACTCTTCCAGTTTTCCTGCAACAAATAATGTTCCAGAGCCTGATGTGACCTTTCTAGTTTTAACAGCTACATCCATAGAAGCTAATTTGATTGTTGGTGTCATAAAAATAACCTGACTTAGTGGAAGGTAAGGTTACTCAGAACTCTGCATACCAGAACTTGAAAATAGATTTTGAAGACAGTCTAAAGGCAAATAATAAAAACAAAAAAAAAAAACCAAACCCACACAAAACTGCACAAGAGCTTTACTGGTAGCTTAAACCACTCTAATAAAATAAACTAATTTTTGTAATTAATAATAATTCTTGCTGGATTTTGAATAGAAATACACATGATCTTTGAAAGACTTATTCAGTTTGCCAATGCCAATGAACTGTTTCTAAATGTATTACACCATGTTGTGTGGACTGGGTAAATTAGCTCCTTTGTACTATGTTTCTAACAGGTAAATGGCATTTTCTCCCCTGTATCCAGCTCGTAGATCAGGTCAAACAAATGATTCACCCCTCTGACATTCAAAATTTGGTAGGTTGATCAGCTGCCTCTGTTACTACTTTGTTCCCCCTTTAAATTATTTGTTGACTGTAAATAAATTCTCCCTGATCTCAGATAACTTCAGAGAATTTTCATCTTTTCATTTTTTTAATGGAAGAGGAGAGGAGACAAGAAGAGAAAAGACATGGCCTTCTTTATGAGTCAGGATTTCCCAGGTTTTCCAAGAATCAATTAAAAGACAGTTTAGTTGCAGCTAGTAGATTTCTGCCAACAAAAGGCTTAGAACAAAACACATTACTTTTTAAATGCTTCATGATATTTATTTAGAACTCCTGATTCTTTTTCTTTCTTTCTTTCTTTCTTTCTCTTTCTTTCTTTCTTTCTCTTTCTTTCTTTCTTTTCCTTCTTTCTTTCCTTTCTTTCTTTCTTTTCTTTCTTACTTTCTTTCTTTCTTTCTTTCTTTTCTTTCTTTTTTCTCAGCTGATGAAGGTGATGGTGCTTCAACAACAAAAGTGCCACCACCTGCACGTTTGTTTGCATTTTTAAATATGGTCACAGTCTGACTGATTTGCAGGGGTAAAACAGTTTCAAAATCTGATTGCAAGCTCACAGTGACAAAAGTAGATAATTACTATCTCCACAAATATCTGTAAGTCAAATTACTTGTTTTAATACAGATTAGATTAGTACTAAAGTTACAAGACTGATATGAGAGACATGATAAATGTAGTCATGACAGAAAACAATTTTTAATTTAGTAACCCCTATCAATCTAGATAGCCCATGAATATTTACCATTAATTCAATAGGCTGGAACAGAGTGTGGAAAAAGGGAAAAAAA
>VXBQ01003140.1:382370-430400 GCA_013400175.1 Phainopepla nitens
AAAAAAGGAGGTTTGACCTAAACAAGGACTGAGGATTCTCAGCAATTTTACTGAGAACAGATCCTGCAAAAACTGGCAAAATACGTTTTGGATATCATAATAAAAGAAAAACCTTTAAAAGACTTGAATGACATGCAAAAGTAGTTGCCATTCTTAATATGTACTTCTCTTTGCAGAACTTATCAGACGGATTACAGTTAAACAAGTAACTTCAAAGGCTGGAATAAAATCATTTATGGAAATTCAAAACGAACCTATTTGATCACATCATACCTCACAGCAGGGATACAATTTGCAGAGGCTGAGTGAGGGCACAGTGTAAGCAAAACCAGGTTGTATGTGCAATGAACCAAACTAAATGGTTTATATAAAAGAAATGTTCTTTCCATTAATTTTTCTGGTAATCTTATTAAAAACGCCACCTGTCCAGAATAGAATTGTCCAGGTTTTAGTTCTTTTTCATATCTCAGTGTTCAAACACAAGACAGAGGAGGTATCTTATAGCTGTTAAAATATGTCACAAAAAGTCTTATTCTGAAATCTTCATAGCTACAGCAGTTTCTCCAGCTCTGTTTCAATGTTTAGTTATTATACCCTTTACTTGTTCTCTTTTTGTGCACAAAGAACTGACTTTTCTGATAAGCTTAAGGAAATTTTTTTCAAAGCATGCATTGTGCTTTAAGCCTGTCTTTAAAAAAAATGTTTCCAGTCTATAAGACTTAAAATTCATATATATTAAGCAAATAAAACATAAAATGCACCTTTCAAAATTCCACCACCATCCCACCAAAATCCTCTGTAAGAGCCCTGAACAGGAACTCGACTTTGAATACCAGGAGAGATGAAATGGTGTCATAATCAGTATAAGTGCATGTGGACTATTCACCTAGATCAAACACTTTGGTCATATACGCAATTAATTTTAAATCCCATTATATAATGTATACCAGCCTCATTTTATGCAATTCCCTAATTTAATGGCTTGGTATTAGCCTTTTTAATTTTTGCACACATGGACTAATTTTCACGGTGCTCAGTCCCTCTGGGAAGTAGGTCGTTAAAGTCAACTGGACGGAGACAGAAACTTAATACCTAAACAGTGTTGCAGAAGGGTCAGAGTCACAATAATAATGTAAAACAGTTTTTCACTCATCCTACTTTGCAATATTTATGAAATTTCTCCCTCATATATATATACATATATTCATTAATCTTGGAGATCATCTTGGAGATTCCTCATATATATATATACATAAACTCATTAATCTTGGAATAGAACAATAATGAAAGTTATCATCCTGTTACAATTTGATTTGTGAAAATGAAAAATAAATCAACAAAACAAAAATATCAATTAAAAAATTAAAAATCAGTATTTTAGCAATATTTAGCTACCAAGACAATACTTGTTTTACACTGAAGGAGTAGAATTATAACATTCATATTACCTTTCTCAATGTGTATTCTTTTTGTCTCATGTCCCACATCATGGCCAGCCAGATCACCCTCCTTAGGTCCAGGCAGGACATTGGGTGACAAACCCATCAGCATTTGGTTCATAGATAGCCCATTCTGATGGACAGCTGCTAGACACAAGCACAGGCAGAAAGAAATCAGCCATCATATTAACAGTATTCTTTATTACTTAATTTACATAGTCTTCCTCTTCATTACACAAAGAGTTCTAACAATCACAAAGTTACTTAATTAGTGCTATCAGGATCCACATAGAGGAAAAGTTTCTTCCTGTTACTTCTAGTTTAAAACAATCAGTTTTAAAAAGAAAGTTCAGTAACTCTGCATAAAGTTGGAGATTTGCAAATATGCTCTTGCTTATTTAACAAGAATTATTACTTTTTAGTTAATTGTACAAAAACTCTTGAGTACCAACATTCCCAATACGCAGTCCCTAATAATTCCTTAAATGAAGCATTAGGGTCTTTCAGGTGATATATGCTGTTTCTCCATATATTCTGTGCAACAGTAAAATGGCCTATTTGCTCATCAGACAGGTGGAAAAACTCTTTCCCACAGTTCTCAGAGACCTTCATGAGTCTCAAACACACCTCTGAAACTCATATTAAGTAGTTTATATTTCTATGCTTTTATCCTGAACAAATTGTATTTTCAAGAGGTTTATGCCATTTTTTTCAGTAGTCATCTTATTCTGGCTGGCACCACAAAGGATGTACTTAAGAATCAGGTGGGATGTTAACAAATCAGATAGGACAGAAAAGAATTATCCTATAAATAAATAATTACTGAAGTGATCCACTACTTAAGGAACTCTGTTAGGTTCATATGGAAGAAAAAAATGTGCCAAGGTCCCACTTCTCTCTGTAAATTATAGAGTAAGTCGAAGAGTACAATTTCCTTTTTTGTTAAAAAAAGAGTCACTCCTTAACAAAAATAATAAATATCTCTCAATTTAGAATTTTTGAAGTTTGTGTTGTTTTAGGTTTTTTTAAGAGAACAATGGAAAAGGTCTTCATTAGCTGTAAACAAATATAATATTCAATCAATTAAGAAAAATTTTTAAAACCACATTTTTAAGGGTTTTTTCAGAACTTCACTTATGAAGTCTGCAGTGAGTCGATTCTGGCTGGACACCACATGTCCACCAAAGTCACTCCATCACTCCCCCTCCTCAACTGGACAATGGAAAGAAAACATAATGAAAGTCTCGTGGGTCAAGCCTGGATGCCAATTTAATCTGCTCTTTGAATTGTCCAAGTGATAAGAAAACAGAATTTTCAGCTTGTCATAGTCAGGCCTCATTTCTTTTCTTTGGTAAGTCATTTTTCATCACACACTAATGAAAGATCTCTCATCTGAAGGTCAATGAAGAGTCAGCTTCCTGAGTCTATGGAGAGTCTGAAAAGAAGCAGCCTAAAGGACACGTGTTGCACCTAATCAATACAGCCACCTATTTCATACAGCTGTTTCATGGCCTTCTATGTGTGTGCCAAACCCTCCAGTTCCACCTACTGACACATTCCACTGTGGAAAGATGATTTAAACACACAAAAACCTGCAACAGAGCAATATTAAAGGGAATGGACAAGTGTAATAGGAATTTAAGTACATATCCATAAAATAGTATGCATTTAAAACCTTAATTTCTGTTGCTGCACTGGAATATCACAGAATTCAAATCTTTGCCATGTAATTTACATCCTGTATTTGGAACTTTGATAAAATGGCATCACTCTAGGACACCACAGTTTAATTTAACTCTGTCCCCTGTGACCTAGGGGGTGATAATATTCTTTCTATCATATTTCTCACCATTACAAAATTTTATATTTAAAAAAATTATAAAATATGCACATTTTTAATTTATTTAACCCAATTCTTCTCTTTACCAAGCAATTCTACCGTGTAAAATATTGCTTATGAAGTCAGATTCAATTTAGAAATCAAAGGAGAGTAACCAGATTAAATAAAATTCTATTTCTTTTAAAAAAGTTTACACTATATATTCAGTTCTAAAACTGATCTAGCAAAATTGCTTTCTGCCTGCAATTCTGTATTTCATTGCTCATGTCTTTATGTTTAATATGACATGATGGCAGTTTATATCACTGCCTGTTAATGTAGCATCAGATATTATGATACTGCAAACTGGGGAACATAATGTTGGGAGATAGTTATTGCAGCCAAACTTCTGAACGTGATACATACGAGATCTATTTAAGGTGAGAGCATTCGGATTAGAAAAACAAGGTGCACCTAATCAAGTGTGAAGTGGGGAGAAGGAGAAGAATGGGACCTACGGATTCTGTCTGAAGAGCTCTCGGTCCGTGCAGGAGAGCTGGACACGCTGCTGCTTCGATGAGAGGATGGATGGCTGCCAGGTCTTCGGCCCTCTTCAAGAGAAGGAGCAGGAGAAGGGCTGTCTGGAACACGTTCCTAGACCACACAAAAAGTCATTGCAAAAAATGGCAGTGTTAAACCAAGCCTCTGTTTCCAAACATCACTTCCCTCAACTGAATCTCCCTCCTAAATTACAACCTATTCATTCTCCTGTTGAGGTTTCCAGGATTTGCAGAGCATTCTCAAAGGAAAAATGGCAACTTTAGGACACTAGACTCACATTTCAGCACACAGTGTGAGCACTGCTCATCCTGTTAGGCTTTTAACTGCCTTCTGGACTACTTAAAAAATAAGATGTTTGTTCTGCTTTTGGTTTCTTTTTGTTGTTGTAGTTTTGGTTTGTTTTTTGGGGTTTTTTTGGTCGTTGTTGCTTTTGAGGGTGTTGTTTGTTTGTTTGTTTAATTATTATTTTCTTTACTCATATCATCACGCAGTCGAATTTGAAGTATACATTTTGGCTTACAGGTATTAACCTTATGGGATGAGGAATTATGTAGTTCTGTAGATTAATAAGGACCAGGTACTGTTGTTTTATCTCATGTTGACTTTTACTCCACATTTTAATTTCAAAGAGGCTTCTTGAGCAATGAGATGTTATGGAACTGTTATGGATAATTAAGAAAATATAAACTCCCTACAGTACCTGTATCAGTAACATGACTGATGTAAGTCCAAATGTCTATTTTTACCATGGAACGCCATCTTGGAATGAATCACACTTTCTGGATGAATGAGGCCATATCATTTCAAAATGGGGAAAACCACCATTCATGTTTTCCTATCCAGGGAAAGGCCTGGCAGGGTAGCCAAGAGGAGCTATGATGCACTTCAAGACATTCCTTGGTTTTGAAAACCAGAATGTAATGACTGTGATGGTTTGAATTGCACATCTGCTATGTGAGAATTATTAGTAAGTAGCAGATAGATACATCTGATATTTACCCAGAAGTTCGACAGAAACAATAATCAAAGGGAGATGAGTGCAGAACAGTTTTTTCTACAAAATTCGCTGTCTTTCCCCGCATTTTCCTTTTTACTGCTGAAAGTTTTCAAGACTCATTGCCAAAATATGTGAGAGTGAGGCTGTTTTGGACAAATAGTGATAAAAATAAATAAATCCTATAGGGGAAATCTATTGGAAGGATTGAAGATGTTAAACTAACATTTTTTTTGCTTGTTTTTCTCCTTTTGATAACTGAAAACCTGACTTATAATGAAAAAAACAATGAGCCCAAACTACCAATCAACAAACAACTGTACACATTCAACTCACTAAAAGCTTTTGGTAACGAAATAATATAATTAGTATGTGTTTAATAACACAAAAGAAAACTTGCTGTTGCAAATACATTTTCTTGAAAAAAAGCAGTATACTTGTCACACAGCAAAGTTCTTTTGGAACAGTCATTATTTTACTACACACGGTCACTAAATAAATATTTATTTCTCTGAATGCATTCCTAACAAATTCTGCAACATCCTCAACTATAGTAATCAATAGATTTGTTCCAGGCAAGTTTCATAAAAAAAATTATCTGCTGAACTTGAGATTGTGATTGCAAAGGGATTCAATGGGCATATTGATGGAGTGGGAGGCGATTTTTTAGAGCAATGTTTCAAGACATTTAAGTGGATTCCACTTTAATAGTCTTAGGTTTTTAAGTCAAAAACATTGATGAGGATAGCTTAACTGCATCATAGCTCCAGGCTTATTATGACTTTGATTGTGTTTATACGTCCATGAACTGGGTATTCAAGAGGAGGATTATAATGCAGATGTTTTCAGAATGTAGAAGATTTATTTCTTTAGATTTAGGAGGATTTAAGCATGCACAGTGTACAGATTTGATATAAATTAGAACACGGTATATTTAATCACTCATTTAAAATATAATTTCACTGTTTGGCATACAATGCATTGTTCTTAGAAGGGTTTCATTAAAATGAAATCCAGCGAGCACATAAGATTTGAATACAGAGCTGCAGAGTAAATTAATTTATTTAAACAGCTTAATTTGTTTATCCTATTTATTTATGTGTGCTTTTACAGCACGTATTATGAGATGGAGCGAGCAAAAGGAATGCACAGGACAACGAAATATAATTACTGTACAAACAAAACAGATAATGAGTTTTATTCCCATATAAAATGACAGAGACAAAATCCATGAGAAAACTATATATCTTGGCTTTATCAATTCATTTGTAAAATACCCTTTAATTCCAACAAAACATGGGATTGAACTGTACAGAAATGCAAAATAAACCAATTTAGTACCTTAACTATTTTTTTATATCCTTGCTTAGTAATTCCACAATCAGCAATCTAGTCTATAGTAATTTTTTGTGTTTAACAAATTCACTGCAATAATACATGGCAGTGCTACTAGTAATAAATTGAAATACTCTGTAGCTCTAAAAAAGTCATAGTAATAAACGAATGGTGCTGGAATATCAATATGTCTTCCTTAAAAAAAGTTTTGTGTAGAAAAGATTAATTTAGTTTGTGATTAACTTAACTTTAGACTCCATTTCAAATTTTTCAGAAAATGAAATGTTCAAAATTGTGTTCATAAAATAATGCAGATCAGAGCTATTTTGTCACTTCTACAGTATGCCACTTCTGTACAAGTTACTCTACATGAAACAGCACAGAAATTAGAATTCACTGATTTATAATCCTGGCAACAGAAATCCCCTAGGATTCTGTCCACTCTCCAATATTTTTCCTATAATTTTCCTACTCCCAGAGGCAGGTATTTCTGGAGAACCTGGTATATAACCCTCTCTTGCTATTTTTTCCTCTATTTTTTGCTTCCCTATTTCTTTCTAAGATACTCACAATTAAAAAGTAGTATGAAAAATTTAGGCAATATGAAGCAATTTAGCATATGGTTGACCAACATTTCAGAATTGTTAACACTCTCAGCTAGATATCAGAACCAGAGGCTTTACTAAGCAGTGGGCAACAAATTCTTAGGGGCCAAATTTGAAGCATTCCTTATCTTGGTGCTCTTTATAATTTGATCCAAATCCTAAGCATTTAAGAATCTGACATTTACCTCCTCCAAAATTGTTCCAACCACAAGGAAATTTTCACTCTAGGGAAGTCTAACACTCTTTCTTGTACTCTTACTCCACTGACAAGATACAGACCCTCAATATCAAGTCCATTTAATAAATAACAGACTTGTTCCTGTGAAACTGGGTATTTCATTTTATGCTGTAAAAAACAGGTTAAAGATTTCAGTATCAGAGATTTTAACACATGACATTATCTCTAGAATTGAAATCACTCTAGTTTTGTTCCAGAATACTACACATCATTCACAAAATCACACAGTCTTGGTCTCTTCAAGTAAAACTGAAGAGTCTTTCTATATTTATCAACTTTTTTCTAAATTTCTCAAATAGACAAATGCTGTGAAATCTTATTCTGAAATTTACTTTTAAGTAACTTTTTTTAAAGAATTATCTTGATACATCAGTAATGGTATTCAGAAGACCAGATACACTTTCTTCCCTATATCATATGTCTGTGTCCTCTTACCAGGTCACGAAGCTAGTTATACAGTATTCTTTTTTTTTTTTGCCTATTTTATTTCTGCTTCAGCAGCATACTTTCACTGTTGGAAAATTGCTTCCTTACCAAAAGCTTTCCTCAAAATATATCAAAACACAAAGCTGATGAAGTTTAGCTGTTGTATCACTATTGAACACATTTCAGGTAATATATGTAGGAATAATCCTTCTGCTCCTAAGAAGACAGAAAAGTAAGTGGTATCTGCTAGGTTGTCACCACCTCAGTTTTCCCACAAATATTTTTATTCTTCATCATTCTTGAACCTTACTAATAAAATTCTTGACCATTTCTGACAAAGTTTGAATACATGTTCTTCCAATAACCAAACCAGATTTGCATGCACAGTCTTCACTTCCTGCCTATTTCTCTTTTACAGGTATTTAGTTAGCTTTTTACTATGCTCTAGCTTACTTTGCCATAAGACTCATCTCTTGGGTTTAGTCATCCTTTAATTTTAGTCATGGAATGAGCTCTAGACATGCAATTAAGTCTTGCTCTAGAGGTATATAATTTTTTTAATTATTCAGTTGTGTTGCTCCTCTTCAGTATTGAACAAACTTCTTCAAGGATGTTTGTGCTTTAAGTTATTGAAGTGCAGAGGATAAAGTAATTTATTTTCAAGGTCATATTTCTCATAGTTTAGGTAACTTATGGAATTGTTTAGGCTGGAAGAGATGTTTAAAAGCCATTTAGTTTCAACCCACCAGCCGCCGGCAGGGGCACTGTTCACTAGAGCAGGTTGCTCAGAGCCCCAATCAGCCTGGCCTTGGACACTGCCAGGTATGAGGCATCCACAGTGTCCCTGGACAGCCTAACTTCAGGCTAGGAAAACTATAAATGACACAAACTGTTTTATATAGTTGTGATAATAATAATAATAATAATCAGCACCAGCATCATCTTTTAATCAGGAGTGTGAGAGACTGGGCTGGTTAATGACACAAACAGTGGCTCACTTGAGCACCCAGGTGCAGATGGCACACACTCATCACTGGAGGTTACAGCTGGGTGTTGAAAAAGATAAGGAAGGAGACTGGTAAGATGCAAATCTTGCACATTTGCCGGGGGGCTAGTGCTTTTTATCATGTCTATGCCCTTTTCATAATAGCTTAGACATGAAAACTCTCCTCTGGGAAAGTACTGGGACATTCAAACACAGTCTGAAGGTATTCACTCCTTCTAATGGGCCATAATTGACTCAAGGGTGCTGACAGGAGAGGCAGCTGCGGCATCTTGGGAGGTGTCATGGATCATGGAAGACTCCTGAAGTGTCCTGTGATCTATAGCCTTATACCATTCAGTGTGAGACTCAGCCACCTCAGGAGAGGAACCTGGCCATTCCCACCTGAACCTGAGCATATGTAACCGTGGAACTTTGGTGTTTTGTGGGCTTTTCCTATTCCTGACAGACCAAGACAGCCACAATCACCTCAGCCCACAGATATGGAAATTGCAACAATCAGGTCTTGTTGTGAGGTCCATGGGTGGTGACATCTTTCCATCTTTTTTTTTTGTTGTTGTTATTTTTATGCTGTTATATTGCTATATTACTACAGACAATAATAACCAAAATGGCTACATATGTGCTCCCCAGTGCAACCAAATTGTTCTAAAATAAACCCTACAAGGGTATATTTACAAAAAAGGGTCATTCAGTGTAATTTCACTCTAATCTGCCCAAGGAATCTATTAACAAGAACCTGCGTTACCCTCACCTTTTGGAGCAGGTTGTAAGATGGAGTAGTTTATATTATTTCCAACCTTTGTGGGAAGACACCTGTCTTCCAAGCCTTTTTGGTGGTAGAATTATAAAAATCACTTTTAAAAGTGATCAAAACACAGATTACTTTCTTCAGTTTCTTACTGACTTATTTTGAACTCGTGTGAGATGTATTCCAGGAATAACTTTCTCGTAAAATGTCACATTTAATTTGACATTGCTTTAGCTGAATAAATGTAAGAAAATGGTTACTTGAATATCTTTTGTATTTTCTGCAAACAGGATATTTAATTTTTACAGTTTTACTTTTTCATTCCGCTTTAGTCAAAGACACTATGACATTCTAAATGAACATTTAGACTCAGGAATTGCAAAATTAACTGGACTAACAGTTATTTCCTAACTTCCTCAGTCACTTCTATATGCGTATTATCAAACTGACTGAATGCTATAAAATTTTATTTCTATTTCCTTATCTGCCTACTATCACTGGCTTGCTAACAGTGTGCTAACTTCACACTAAAGCACATGACATCTTTCTCACCTTGTTCTTACAGGTCCACTTCTAATCCCAATTAAAATTCAGGAGTTCAAATGTTTTGTATTAACTGCACTATTATTTTAAATCCTGGACGTAGTTCTTATGAAGAAAAGAATCCATGATATTTACATAAGATGTCTTCTCTCTCTGTGAATACCTTGAACTTATTTACCTTTCGGACCAATTAACGTTAATTTGATTTCCATTATACTTTTTACTTCTGCAATTTTTCATTGTACCTACTTTGCTGCTCCCATCACAAGAATACTGACAACTGGAAGCATAAAATGAAGAAAGAGATCAACCGACAGTAAGACAGAATTGGCTTGATTGTTACTGTCCTGTTTTCTACATGTATTATTACAGCAGGAGTTAACTGACAGGAAGCCAAACAGGAGAATTCCAAGTAACCTTTTAACAGTGCTTCCACAACAAGAGATCTCATCCTTTGAAATCATGAGCAGTACATAAGTACAGTGACCTATTCAGGAAGTGGGTGTCAATGGATTGGGCCATTACAGAGATCAAAAAACAAGCAAGCAAACAAAGTCCATACCTTCCAACAGAAGAAACAGCTTGGCTTTACCTTCACAAGGGATATTTGTTCTAACAAACAAAATATCCTTCTAAGGTATACAAAAAAATCCATACAGTATGCAAATACACAGATATGCAAGACATTGTTCAAATCAAATTAGTAACTCCTTATTGGCAAACTGGACACACTTTCTGATTTTTTTCAAGGTTTTTCTCTCCTCTTCTGAAAATATAGCCTTACTTGAAAAGTAAGCTTAAGAAACATCACTAGGAATTCACCCCTCAAAGTAAATCCAAACCATACATCCAGCCAAACAACAAGGATTCATCTGAATAGATGTCATTGTCTATACTGCAAATATCTGCATTACAACTAGTCACCCTAGGCTCATTTGTCACCCATACATTTATGTTTCCAAGGTAAAACTCACCTCACTCTAAAGTAACTATCTCAAAGAGATCCAGTGTATTATGCCCTAGAAGTCAGCAAAATGAATCTCATCCCTTGTACCTGGCCCCATTGCCTTTCTGAATCAAGGTCATCTCACAATACATACACAGTTCCCTGTTACACACATGAACGTGCAAATTTCCAATCAAAAAGTTTGTGCTACCTTCTCTGTGTCATGTGTAGATACCTATTTTACATGCTACAAGTTAATTCATATGAGCATATGGCTGCTATTAGCTTCAAACTCCACCTCAGAAACATGCATGATATTTCTATTAAAACGAAGGACATGATTCCAAGTTACAGCCTACCATATTTAGTTAGCATCCTCTAAGGTCATCATATAAAAACTGTATTAAAAGCTAAAACAAATAATATTAATCATATAGATAGAACTAATTAATGAGGTGGAACACAGCATCCTCTAATATATAGATGGTTAAGCCATAATAAAGAAGATCAGCTATACTTTGACCTAAGATCTACTCATTTTAAATGAAAACAAACAAAAAAAAAGAAGCGTGCATTCATACAAGTTATTCTAATGTGGAGATTTTCTCCGTTATGTTCAAGTTCCTACAAATTAGATATCATATTCTCTGCAGTCATGATAAAATTGTTATTTGATTTACATTATATTTAAAAATTTATAGGTATTTTCCAATTTTCATGTTTGGTTCCTTAGCATGTAAAAGCAGTTGTTTTAGGAGATGATAGTCCTATTTTTATTCTAAAATATTGTAGACCAATTACATTTTATTATTTAAATGCTCTAAATCAAATATCTCCTTACATAAAGAAGAAAACTTGATCATACTTCATGTATCAGATAAAGAGGAAATTAAATAGCTTCCCTCTTTTTGCACTTTTACACATTTAAGAAAAGCACTTTAAAGTAATGTTAAAATTTCTATTTTGAATGTACAGTGCACTAATGTCTCTAAAAATAGTAGGTTATCTGAAAAATGAGGTGTTTTTCAGGTTAGGCATACAAAAAGGGTGTTTCTGCCCATTTGGAGTACAGTCAATTTTGTTCTCATTCCCTGTCTGTAAAACGTGTATAGCATATCTAGCTTCACAGGAATGCTGCCACTGTCCCACTGTCTGCACAATGCTTTTCCTGCACAGCACAGAAGTGTCCATAGAAAACTTTTGCCTTCAACACAAGATTCAAGAGTCAGATCAGTGAAGTGAACTTGCCCTTTTGCCTCTGAGAGTCTATTTCCTTTCAGGTATGTTCTCTGGATTGCTCACCACCAGTCTGACATGAGACATTAACATGTACTCTGTTCAGCCACTTCTGTATGGCAGTGACGTATTTCTTCTCCTTGGCTATTATTTGGACTTTTTGGGAAACAATCACAGAAACACATAAGTCTGAGTTGGAAGGGACCCAGAAGGACCATCAAGTCCAGGTCTTGAGTGAATGGCCCATATGGGGATTGAAACCATGACCTGGGTGTTATTAGCACCAGGCTCTGACCAACTGAGTTCATCTATTACAGGCAAAAANATTACATCAACAGGAACACACATATTCTGAATGAAAAATGAAAAAATGAATGAATGCTAAAATAAAAATTCATGTCAAAATAGTCCTATAAACAGAGTTATTCTAAAAATAAAATCTGTCAGCAGCTACCTTTGTTAAATAAGTTAACAGCAAATTTCTGCTAAGGATCACAGGAATATATCTATCTATACACAGATATATAAATAAAGGTATAAAATAGCGTAACACAACCAGTGCTGTGATATATGTGAGGGAATTAGCAAAGTTTGGTCTGATATATTCATTACGCAGTGGAAAATTACTGTGCCACTGCTGTCTCCACTTTTTCAGCTAGAGGTATTGATTTCTTCTGTTTTATTCGTAATTCTTTCTGTAAGTGTTAGTCACATATGGATAAATTGCACTTTTTGATTCTGGCATGTGGCTGCTCTGTTCTAACTTTTACAATGTAATTTCAAGTTGCTATTAATATAAGGTATGTCCTTTATATTTTCATATATCTTTCTGCTGAGTGAAAAAATTTGATGCAGCAAAACTGCTAACAAGCTGAGCCTTTGAAACCATGGGCAGGTGATGAAAGCCACTTCATGTCTAAAGCATCCCCAGGTCACAGCTGTCACACTCACTGCAATTCATTGTTGTCACAATCTGCTGTCCCTGCTTGTTGTTGCTCTCCTCTTATTCATCCAACTCATATATCTAAACATTCCATTACAAAAAGACATCTAATGTTCGTCTCATGTTCGAAAGGGCACAACACTCTTCTGAAATATAATTCTGAAGATTTTAGGGCTCAGAGTTCACTGCCAAATCTAAGGTGTTGCTTTGTAAGGCTTCCCTTGTAATTCTGTCTTTGTCTCATCTCCTGAATACAGCAGGATAAAATGTTTAGTTAGTACATGATCTCAGCTTTATTCCAACATCTTATCATGAAGAAATGAAATATTGCCCAGTAATAGAAAGGCATTTGAAGCTTTGTGAGTTTAAAGATAACAGCACTAGCTGTGAAGTCAGTGATTTGGAAGGAAAGGTCAGCAAGTCATCTACTGTGGCACTGTTCACAAAGGCAACTCTATCCAATGAACCTGGTTGTTCATCATCTGAAGACTCTGATTTTCTAAGACTTAATTTTGTTCTTTGTTACTTAATTAGCTATGGTTACTATTGATTTACTTTTCTGAGTTGAAATTTCTCACAGGCCTTCCAACTTTGAAGCAGAGTTTACGCTGGCAAACCTGCTGGACACTAATTTCAAATCTATGCCGTCATTTCAGGTTGCAACTACAAACTCTGAGCTGAGTGATTCAAAAACTTTACAGTTTGTAGAAACATTGATACTAAGAAGCAAATACTTCAGCAAAATTAGGGTTAAAAAATGAGTCAAACCATAATGAAAACAAAACCTAGATGTCTGAAAATAACAGCAGTAAAAAACCAGAAGCTATAATTCTAATAACAAACAGTTTCATGAAAGAGAGCAACTGTTCTATTTATCCATTCCTGTAAAAATAAAGAAAAAGGAGGTTTGACCTTCTCACTTACATTTATTCTTGAAGATATTTATTTGGATTGTAGTATAAGTTATTATTCATAAACATTGTATTGCCAGCACAAGGTTCAAGAAGTATGCTGGTTACAGTTTCCTGCTCAACTACTCAGTGCATATAATTCAATGGACATTATAATCACAGCCTCTGACTATGCCTAAAGAAGAACAGGTAAATTGCCAGTGACATTTGTCCATCCTCATGGGAAGAAAATCCCCTAATAATGACCTCATGCTTTTAAGTTTCTGGGGTTTATGTTTCAATCCTGTTCAGTATTAAAAAATAGGAACATAATTACTTGGCTGTGCTACCTCTATCCACATGACCATATCCATCTGCAACAGATAATAAAAGAGGACAAAAATCTAGACATATGTTGTACCACGATGGGGCTGAAGGAATGGGTAGGAAACAGTAAGTTCCTTAGCCCTTATAGTAGTGTTGAAATAACTATGCGCAGCAGGATCTTGCACTTACAAGTGAGTTTTGAGTGGCAGATTAAAACTTGTGTTTATGGATTCACCTGTAGTAGAAATGAATTGTGAGCAATGTGTCACAGGCCTTGACTGAAGAAGTCACGGCAGCACTTGGGTAATGTCATGTTCTACATAAAGGACCCAAAATTCTTAATTTATTAGTGAAAACTTCAAAAGAAATGTGTACTTCATCCTCGTATGTGCAGACTTTTCTAAAGAGAACTTAGGTTAGCTTGGTCATTTAAAAACATTTCATTGAAATCCACATATTTTTATATTATAGTTATGTGCAAACCAGATGGGAACATGAAAACTGGTTTGTCAAATAACTTGCACAGGATGTTATGCCAGGAGTTATGCAAAAGTTGGCAGCCACAATGAATATTTAATTAGCATGAATATGAGAGCTGAATTTTCAAAAATGACATTGATACATACTGTAGATTATTAATACAAACAAATGCTCAAATAAGCAAGCTTTTGGAAAGAAATTATGATTTTCCAGTTATAACGTGCTGATAGAATGTTTCAGAGAGACTAAATTGCTAGGTACTTTCAAGGTCTTCACCTAGATTATAAGGAATCTACCTCTGCTAAAGAAAATAGATGAGTTACAAAAATGAACTTGTTAAGCAAAGGACCCATAGGATAAGGAAGATTTTCTGGTATGGGACTGCCCACAGTTATAATAAGATACACAGTTATAGGATGACAGTATGTCCCTTTCAGAGTTCAATAGTTTTAAACCTACTAGACAAGTTTAGATCACATGAGCCAAAAGTATTGCTCAGTTAAGTGGTTCCTGGGTCCAGCAATGTTCCTATAATGGGGTTAGATCTGTCAACAGAGCAGGACCTACTTTCCACAAAAGGAAACCATTTTTACATGGCCTATGAGTTATGTTGTACTCAAATGTACCTGACTCTGGTAACTAGAGACAAAGATAGCAGTCACACTGGACTATGCTCCCACAGATTTATTTAAATGTAGGCCATGGTAAATTAGCCAGTGTTAATAGCTACAACTAACTTGTAAATCAGCTTTACAAGCTAGAAGTCAGTTTCTTAAAGTTTAAAAACAGAAGCTTACCAATTCTCATGAAGGTCAAATTTTATACTCTTACATATGAAATCAAATAGCTCATAGAAAATGAAAGGAGGGAAAATAGCATGAAAATAGCCAAAACAAAGTTTGGCACAGTAATTCATATGTCATGTGTCATTTAACTGCATCTCAAACTCCATTTTTTAGATACCCCTGTAGTACCAGTGGCCACTGCTTCAATTAAGAAAATAAATTTAGAATGAAATAAAGCATCACATGTGTTTCAGAGAACATTAGTATCATGTAACTCTTACTAAATACCAATCAAGTAAAAACCGAAAAATGAAGGTGCAAAAATCACCATGTAATCAGTTAGTTAGCAGCAGAATGCTTATATCCCCAAGATATGGGCAAGATGGAAACTAGGGCAGGATCTAATCTTGTTGGCATACCACCTAAATAAACAATTCTTCTCAAACCAGTATCTTAGCTCCTTATATCAACAAAGGTGAGAAAGGGATGTCACTGAAGGCCTCCAAAGAAGACTCTACATTTGGAAGTGTAGGTGCCTCAATTAGACCATCAGATCATATTTTTCTAGGTCAATAAAAACACAGATTTGTTGACTTTTAACTGAACAGTTCTTTGTGGTTCTGTGCTTGTTAGGTGAAAGAAGAAATGTGCACCAGTATGTTGAATGTCTTAACGAAGTCAAACCTCTTCTCTCTACTTAAATCATCCTGAACTTCAAAACTTTTGTAACTCCTCATTTGAAGGTCCAAGAGATTCCAAGTTTACCTAATTTTTGTCAAAGGAATTGCATGAATGGGACAGAGTAACAACATAACACAGAAAGAGCAGATAAACTTGCTTTTGTATGTCTAAGATACATTAGATAAAAGAACAAAAGTTTGTGCACTTTCTCTTTCTCTTTTATTAGAACTAAAGAAGGATAAGAGGCAAAATGTAGACATCTGAATAAAGATCAAGTCATAATTATCTAATGGTAACAGGGAAGTGCCTTTTAAAACTAAATGCCTTTAAAATGAAAAACAGATCACTCTCAGTAAGTGGAAGAAAAGACTCCATGCCTCTCGTAAACGCTTCTATAACCGGATTAATTTAATTAAAGGCCACAAACAAAACCTAAAACAGGTAGACAAGTTCAGATATCAAATAATTTTGAGATATCTCTATAATATATAGTTCTGGCCTGCACATTACTGGGACTGTTCTGCGCTACTTCATTCTAATTTGTTCTGGGATTTGGCAAATTTAGTTTCTGCACAGGTAAAGCATCAAACCTTTCAGCCTTCTTCAGATAACTTAGAGCATTTCAGTTCAAATGCTTAGATTTTAAAGTTGAAAGAACAATCTCTTCTAATTTAAGAGTATTTTTTCCATGATATATCAAGGAACATTAGATTACAGACTATGAAATACAAGAAATCACAAAGCTGTGTATGAAAATGCTTCAGTTTGAGTGTTGCTTTAATACTGATTTAGAGAGACAGAGGGAAACTGAGAAGGTAACAGCGGCCACCGGTAGTCTGCTGCCCTCTTAGAGTCACCACAATTAGTTTTCTTGCATTTACTGACTTTATGACTTACCCTAGAATATTTGACACCTATACACCTTTACAATATTCATGGTGGTTGGGAGTGGGCTACAATTTGGTGCCTTTTGGTTTGGTTTGGTTCAGTTTAGTTTGTTCTATAGTTACCTTAATAACCGATGTCTCCACTCTGGAGGGAGGGCTCTGCACTTGTGCTGCTGCCGCCATGTTGGCGATGGTGCTGAGGTGGTTCATCTGGCTCATTGCCATCGTGACAGAGGCTGGAGGTAGGCTCACGGGAATCAGCGGGTGGGGCATCATCATAAAAGGAAGTTCCAACCCTGTTGGGAGGAAAAACAGGGAAATAGGTTTATGCATCTTTTCTTAAGCACTGTATTCTTTTTCTCCTGATGGACGATATTCAAGTGACAGGTGACAAGATGGTTCACATTGCAGGAAAAAGCAGCTCTACTTCAGTTCTCTTCTGGGAGATGCAGGGGTGAATCACTAGCAAACATGGAGGGTTTCTAGCCACAAGGAGAAGCTATTAGACCTCTTAGCTTGTTCACATCTGTGTAATGTATGATATCATTGCTAAGCAATGGCTATTTATTATAGTTTTTGATATCTGATGCAAGGTGCCTTAGCATCATTATGCCACTGATGCACAGGTTAGCAGTTATTTTAAGTATCAATTTTATTGCATACATATTTGTTCTTTACTGTCTCCACTTCCCCTACTTAATACTTTAAAGGAAGTATTCCAGTATTCCGCACATCCTTGATTTTTTCATTGCCTATTTATATAAACACAAAAAAAAGAGACAGGAACTAGAAAACTGCTGATGTTAGTGCTGAAAGATGTCAACCCGTACCATTTGGCAGAAGGCGGTTCTGTTGAAGAGGGTTGAGAGGATGGCTAACTGGAACATTATGCTGTCCAGGCAAGTTGGGGTGGTTAACAGAGGCCTGTGATCCTTGGGTGGGGGGAGACTGAAGTTTTTCTTTATCCCAAGAACCATCACTGCTGCCTGTGGGGAATGAATATATATTATTTGGATGAATGAAGACTCCAAATTTTCAATTTCTGAATTTGGAAGCAAGGCCAGCATTCTAACCTTTTTTGCACGTGGCAGTTTATTTTTTATTTTCTTTGTTTAATATGTGGGTTTGGGGAAGGACTTTAAGGTTGGGGTTTTATCCACCCTCTGAAAAAGGTATGTAAGAATAACTTTTTAAAGTTAAGAGGTAGCACACACTTCAAGTATTAGAGTTGTGCTCATTCACATGAAGTCTGTGTTTTGTGTATACTGGACATGCACTTTTCTTATACTTAGAAAATAAGTCTATATACAACACTTTTTAATATGTGAGAGAATATTTTTGCCTGCAAAATGTCTTCCAAAAAGTATGTCCTGTTACGCCAATTAAAATTTAAACTACAGTTATATTGTGTCCTGTATTTATGAATAAACATAATATTTTTTTATTTTATCAATAAAAAGGTAAGGGATTACATTGATTCTTGCAGTCTTCTGGTAGAGGAACAGACTAACAGCAAAGAAGAATGGGGGAAAAACAAGTACTGAGATGAGAAATAATTCATTTATTTGAGAAACACCCTTTTTCATTATTGCACACTTCCTCATAAAACCACAGAATTAAATAAGATACAATTAAAGTACAATACAATACACTCTGTATAAAGGACAATAAAAATGAACATCTCATTATTAAATTTGTATATTTGTAATATTATTAAATTTGTATATTTATATGCAATGAAAAAGTTAAGATGTTCCAACCTGACAAACTGTATTATTCTTGGTGTGTACTTGCTGAGACTGAATGTATGTACGTTTATGCATACACAGTAATCTATACACTCACAGTATGAGTTTATTTACCATACACAATCAATAAACAATGTTTGAATATATTAATAAATATGGATATATGCATGCATTCTCAGCAGTATTAATATACCCATCAGCAATAAATGATTGCTTCCCTTTTTCATGTAGAGCACAATTTCAACCTCCTGACTTTGAAAATGTCTACTATTTTCATGGGAGCATCTCTTGACAGGGACTGTAGGATGACATAAGTCAAGATGTATTTGATCTGTGCTCAGTTTCTATTTAGCATTATGGATTATAGCGAAGTGCATATTTCTGAATGTTCTTCTACCTACATGCTACTCTTTAATGAACAACAGAGACTGAAAAACAACAGGAACAACACCACCTCCTTCTTACTCCAGTAGAAAGGGGATAAGCCTATTAGTCTTGACATATTTTAACATCGCTTTCATTGGATGACAAAAGCACAGAAGTTGGTAGAATTCCAATTTAATTTCTCTAGATCTATTAAAAACCTGATTGTAAAAGCTGTACAACATAGTTTATAATGAAAAATACTCCATTATTGCCATGATTTTCTTTCCCTAGTTACTTCAGGAAGACAGTTAAGGCTCAATATAAATTCTATCTCATTAGCTCAATACTGTCTCAATCCTAGTGTAAATTGTTCAGAAGTAGGTAATGAAAATTCAGTCCAAAGTCTCCTGCAATCAAACAAAGCAATTTTATGAAACAATGAAAAGATTCAATTATATGTGATACTTTTATTATTTTACAAGAAATTTTCATAACCTTTATGCAGTGAACATACTTGAGGTGGTAAATACGTGATTCGAATCTCGTGCCCTCTGACAAGTGAACACATTTTCTTGTATTTTGAGAACTAAGACACTCTCAAAAAGCATGAACACATATTTCAATACATAGTTAAGCAACTATATCTTATCTGGAAAAAGATCTTTTTCCTTTTAATCTCATATTATCTAATTTTCTGCCCTTTACCATTGTGATATGCGCATTTCACTCCCTAACATACAGGCCTACCCCACCCTCCTGTTCTGCTTATCCCTTCTGAAGAGTTTATAGCAATCCATTGCAGCACTCCAGACGTGGATGTCATTCCACCATGTCTTTGTGCTGGCAACTCTGCCACAGTTTTTCTGTGCACCATAGCTTCCAGCTCTTCCTGTTTGGTGGCCATGCTGTGTGTGCTGCTCTAGATGCATTTCGGTTGGCCTATTGATCCCACCACCTTTTTGGGGGAGACAGGTAATTCCTTCTGCAATTTCTAACACATCAATAACCCACTTTTCAGTCTTTGCCACCACATGGCTCTCCATACTCTACCTCTAGTAAGATGGTCGAGCAAAGGACCTAGCTGAAACACTGTCCTTCAAACACTGGCATGCCTTTTCCAGACATCTCTAATGAGCTTGATTTTACCCCTTTTCCCCATTAAATCTAGGTTAAAGCTCTCTCAATGAGCCCTACTAAATACTGTTTCCCCTTTGAGATAGGAGTCACATCTCTTATATATATATGAAGAATACAAATAATACATAAGTATATATCAGTAATTGTAAGAATATTTGTTAGCATTATAAGAGGATGTTTATGTTTTATAGGGCTGCGGAATTCCCAGTAATGAGACATTTTCCCTATTTTTATTAGCAAGATCTTCTAACAGTGCAGTTAATTCCATGTTATATGCTGATGTTCGATATGGAGATGGAGTCAATTCTTCTGTGACCCTTCCTAACCTGGTCACAGAATTTTGCAAGGTCAGTCATAGCTTGCCAATTATGCTCTGCTTGTGTGGCTCGGAAATTAGAGCTTTTCTAAATCAGTACTCTTTTCTGACTCAAAATTACAGTGTCTGCTGTTTTAGCGCGATATTGAACCCAATAATAATTTGGAAGAGAGAAGCCAAGTTTCAGAAAGCCGAAGTGTCAAGGCTAGCTAGCATTTAGTGACAGTGTCCTTAATATTTGTGGTCTGGAGTAATCTGTTAAGATTTGCTTATATGGAAAATGAGTTATAGACAGAATCCAATCCATAACATTAGGAAACCACTTTCAAACTTCCAACTGTTGAGCTCCTGAACACTTTAAGTGAACAGACACAGATACAAATAGTCTTGGCCATTCACCGTGTTTTTCTTATGCTAGTTAAACAGAACACTTTTCCTCTTAGAGGAAACAGTTATTTTCATTATTGTCAAAGCAAAATAAGTGTTATTCCTTAGACACTTTTCACTGTCTGCACAACAAAGTGCAAGCTACCAGTTCTGTCACTTTTTACATTTGATTTTGATTTAATGCATACAGTGGTTTCAAAGAGTATTAAAAATCTGTTGCCTTCTTCCTCTTCACTTGTTGCCCTGCTGGAGGCTTATGTTTTTCCAGTTTCCATCAGTGGTTGTCAAGTCTTTGTAATAGGATTAAAAGCCTGGACACCTGATATCCCTGGGTGCTGCAGTTCACCCTCATAAAAGCTGTTTGCTTTAAATTGAGAGAAAATCAGTTTTTAGTGGCATAATTAATTAAATTATGCAAAGTGTTCCAGATTCAGCATAACACTTTCTGAAGCAGCAATTGGAAGCTCTACATTGCATTCAAACAGCATTTCAATTGACGCTGCACTAGGCTGACCACAGAGTACCATTTTCAATGCTTTCAAGCACAAGGGATCCAATTTTGAAATGCAAATGCTTAATATTGAGTGCTCAAACCCCATACATATGTACTTGAATAGGCAATTTGGTAGCCAACAACATATTTCATATGTGATAGTGCTAATACAGGCACTCAAAAAATTGAAATGAATTTTCAAATGTAAGTACACATGCTTAAAACCCAGGCTCAGATGATCTCACATTTTCTCTTGATGGACAACTAGATGGAACAAGAATGACAATACTTTTTCACAGTTTAAAAGGCATAGTACAGAATCCATTGCTTTCTTCATCAACAATATTTCAGCACATATTTTCCATAATGTGACTTACCTTCTCCCATAATCAGCAGTTACACAAGAAACCTTTATTTGTACACTGAAGTGGGTCTGTAAAAGCCTGATGCCTGGATTATCTGTATTCATTAGTAGCACAATTAGGTAGCTAAGGATGGCAATAATAAATTGAAACAATTTTGGACTAAAAGGTAATGCAGCCAAGAAAAAGAAAATGAAGCAGAAGACTAGTGTACAACCTCAACCCCGCAAACAAATGCTGATCTAAATGTACCAGGTTCATTTTTATAATCATTACTCTTATTTGCAGACTCATTTTCCTTTTTTCATTCTGACCCCATTAGGATTCAGTTTGCTTAAATTTCTGTTGCCATAATGGGAGCTGAACAGTTTAGCTCCTGTGATAGTCAACAGGGATCCAGCCAAAATGTTCTAGAGAGCTGCTGAGCTCACTCTGTGGGAGACAGGCCTGCCTTTGGTCAGCTGAATCTGTATATAGTGCTTCCAAACACTACAGTAACCTCTCTCCCAGACTCAGTTCAATGGCCTAAAAGCACAACTCCTGAGATGGCCAAAAGAATTTGAATCATGTCTTACAGGGTTGGTGAGTACCACACAGCACCTTCAGGAGAACCCAAGGCTGTCTGGATGTGTGGATCAGGCAGGATACTCAAGGGTATCTAAGGCAGTAACATATATCTATGCCTTGACAGCTAAGTCAAACTTTTTTTGATTATAGGTGGTTTTTAGAAATTAAAATTAGGCTATCTGCTAGACCCCTGGGTCTTCCCCTTCCTTTCATGTGGAAAGCTTGATATTTTATGGAATTCTAGAGAACAATTCAAGCACATCTTTAGGCGAGTGAACCCCAGCACCGGCTCAGGGATAGTTTCAGGTACCATTATATACACAAACAGTATCATATAGCAAAAATACAAAAGAGTCTGATTTCCCACTAACAACTCAAACCACTTTTTTTTTTTTTTTTTTTTGCTACTGATCTCCTTTTAGTCTCCTAATCTTTCTGTTATCTTCTGTGTTTGCTGAAACAATTTGTATCTCAGCAACAATTACCAAACAAAGCATCAGTATCAGCTGTGTTGGCTCATTTTTCTGAAGTGGACTATTCACAATCTAGGCTATTTCTGTCCACTGGAAAATATGCATAATCAGCGCGCTAAAAATTGGTAATCTTAGCCTCCTGACAGTGAGGAAACTATTTTGTAAACTGCCCAAATCAAATACTCCTGCTTTAGTCTTTGAATTGTTATAAATTTGTGATTTGACTTCTACATAATTCAGTTTCCCAAAATCAGATGTACAATTTGCCTGCAATATATGAGTGTTGTGAAATTGTATAAAGGACACATGCCTACAGATAAAGGCATTTTGATAAGGTCTGATTTCACTGCTACATCATTAAAAGCAAAAAAAACCACCCAACAAAACCTTTGCCATTTGTAAACAGTATCTGTCTAATATTTTTGATACTTGGATTGTTACCTCTTCTGAGACAAAGTGATCAGGAGAGAAAGTACTATGACAAGGTAAAAGAAGTTTCCCAAGTCTTCTCTGTAATCCTTTGTATTGGGCTTTACAGAAGGATTTTTCTTTTCTTTTTCATCATAAATTTCTGCATTGTTTTGGGGGTTTTTGGTTATAAAATCATGTTTACGCTCTTAAACAGGCCATGAGCAGTGTGGGTTCTTAAATAAAAGTGTTCATAATTTTCTCTAAAATAGTAGGCTGATGGGTCTGGTATTTGCAGTTCTGCTATTATCATGACAGATTATATACATGTGCAGTAGCAAATTTAAGAAAAACACACACACACTCAAAACCCCTATCCTCTGATAAACATTTTCCCACAGAAATATATAAAGAAGAAGTCAACAAAACCTTTGGAATTACATATTGTTTATTCTTTGTTGATAAAAGTAGCAATCACTTAGTAAACCAGTTAGTAGCCTCAATCATGCAGACTGCTTCATTCACTGTTCTAATTTTATTGCATACTTGTTTTGTAGCAATGACAAAGAAATTATAACTGCACTTTGCACCATAAGCCAAATTTTTACCCACTTTACTTTTCCCATATTTATGTTCTGATAATAAAAACTGTAGTAGAAACTGTTAATTCCAGGAAATAAGATTGAATTCTAAATGCTGAATACCAGAGTATAGGTTTAATCATTAATCAGGAAATACTGAATTTATATAAGTTAATAAGTGAAAGAATTTTTTTTACAGTTACAATGAATCTCATAGAATATAGATATTTTATACTAATCCTTCATTATTTCACCCCAAAAGATTAACATAGGAAAAGCTTTTTAAAATTCAATTTAATGAATAATGAAACTGTCCAAGACAACTGAAAGCTCAGCAACTCAGTTACAGGCTGTATGACATTTACCTAAAAATAGATTTTCCATTTGTCTCCTTTTACTAATACCTAACTTGTGCTAACTTCATAGATTAAAAAACAGTTTATTTTTATAGTTATATGATCTTAAAAGACAACAATGTGATTTTAGATATGCAAAAATAAATTTGTGACATCATCAAGAAACAAAAAAATCAGATGTGTTGTATGCACTGTGTTCAGGAAAATAAAAACTGGACACCATTTTCATGTCAAGTACACCTGGTTAAAGAGGTTAACTTCAGAGCAGAAAGCTGGAAATACAGCTAGTCCCTTGAGGCAGAGTTTTTAAAATATAAAGACGAATGAACCATCAGAAGTCAGCCAAAAACCACCAAAAACTACATTTTCCTTATCTCTCAACACAAAGAACATCACAAAGTATTTTGCAGATATCTTGATTACAGTGGTATGTGCTTTTGAACAAAAACTGCACATTCAATAGATAATTAATATATTACTATATGTAGTTATTGCATATAATTGTGGATATGAATATTTTCTGTATGCTTAAGGAACAGGCAAGAGTGAATATGCCTGGCTGAGTAGGCTTTAAGAACATGTTTGGTACATTTTCTGAAACAATTTCCTGTTACTACAGCTTATAAAGAAAGAAGTTATCCTTATTCAATTAGTTGTTCTGTACAATCAGCATAACAGTATAATAGGCTTCCTTTTTAGTACAGTGGAAACTAAAACAGACAGGTCCAGAAACTTGTCCAAGGTGAAGGACACAAGTTTGAGCTTATTAGTGATTTGTGCCTACAAGTAAATGCCTAAGCTTTCCTGAAAATATGAATTTGGATGGGATTTTGTGATTAATATCTACACCGGTCTGATACAGGCAATTCCTCAGTTGGCGTAGACCCTGATTTTTGATGCTTATTACCTCTAGTCTGAGTTTTACAGCCTCTAATTCTGTACAGAAGTTCTCAGAAACAAGAAAATTAAACAAAAGCAATATACCATGTATTTATTCAGTAACTTGTCTTCCTCCTTTCTTTCTCTTTAAAAAAAAAATCTCAAAAGCTTTTGAAAAATAATAACCTAATTACTGCATCTCTAACTCAAGAAGAAAAGTCCTGCAGATTTTCAGGACATCTAAGTACAGCTGACAGCTCTGTATAAACTATAAACTAAAGAAAAACAAATACTAGAAAATCCTCACTCAATACACTGAAGTGCAAAAATTAATTGCATAGACAAAAAGCATAAAATGAGAATGCTAAGCTTCCTAATGTCTTCTAGTAGATAAACTTAATTGTTAGCTAGTCCACACTTTGCCCCACCTGTTTCAGCTGTGTTACAGTATAAAAACATAAGAGAATAAAGATATATTGGGCTCGAAAGCACCAAAATTAAAAGTGAGAAGGCCTCTGTAAAATCATGCTCAATCTATTCCAAAGAAGATGCAACAGGGATGAAAATGCAAAGCAGGGAGGTTGACATATTACAGGGAATCAAGTTTATTGATGACTTTTTTTAAAAATTGCTGAACTAAATAGAAATATTTCCATTTCCAGCACAAATGCTGCACAAACTCTTAACAAGGCTCTAAAAGGCTGCACACAGAATTCCTTCTTGAACATAATTTTTCAGATTTTTCTCACTGATTTTTTTAGTCATTTTCTCAGGAAGAAAGGCTAAATTATCAAAAATCAGTCCCTATTAATCAACAGATTAATATCCAGTCTTAAGCAAAGTTGATCGCAAGGTCTCACAGCAATTACATCCCTATGCTCTCTGGGAAAACAACTGCAAGTTGGCTGCATGAAACCCCACCAGCTGCAGCAAGTTCCAGACACTCTCCAGAGCACATGGCGGTGTTTCCCATTCAGGGAAAAGGAGACTTGCATTTTCCCAGATATTGGCTTGATGAGCAGCACGGGGCTGGACACAGAGGTTTCTGAATCAATGCTGTGTCTCTTCCACACTAGAAAACTGCTGTGGAAAAGCCAGAAGGCTGCCCAAGTTCTGAGGGTCACAGAGCCATTTCCCCCTCCTTGGGGAAGCAGGTGCTAACTCTAAGCTTTGTGAGGAATTGTCTTACTTTTGAGTTGCCTGTACAGCTTTGATTTAGCTCTCTCATGATCATTCTAATACAGTCTCTAATTTTTAGGTCTTATGTATCTCTTACATAAATTTGCAGCATGTAATAGGCTCGAGTCTCAAAGAAATCCAGCGGTAATGATGATGACAATTATTTTTATTATTATTATTAAATATCTTTTTCTAGCTTTTAGGTGCACAACTTCACTACTTCAATGCCATCTGAACACACGTATATGTATCTATGTGCACATCCCTACTTTTATGCCTCTCACACACACACACACACACACACACACAAACACAATGCATAAATACATAAACAGTACAACAAATTGTGAATTACAGTTTTACTAAAAAAATATCTTCTTTTCACATACTTGGATTTTTAAATGGAGCATATGTGCCCACCAGCTCAAAATCTAGTATGTTCAGCCTAGGAAACAAAATCATAAGGTGCTTTCTTTGATCAAGCATAACTTGTACATTACCTTGTGTTCGGTGAGGAGTGAGAATCATTATTACCTCTCAGCTGTTATTCAGCCCTTCAATATGCTACAGTAACTTTGTTGTACACTTAAGCCTTTAGGTTTTTTCCTGTAGTTCCATGTCCCAAGACAGATCAGCATACCCCTTTGTTACTTAAAGGAGGAAATCTTACCTAAGAGTTTATGGATCTGGAGTCTTGTTTCAGAACTGCTGAAACTGTTTCTGCACATGACTTACTGTTTTCTCAGGATGACAATGAAAAAAGTTACAACTAGTATGATGAGTAATAACAATCATAGTAATAATATGTGACAGAGCAGGTGGACACGCCTGCCCCAAAGCGTTTATAGTGTGAAAATACTGAAAGAAACAAGTGCATATTCACAGACAACAGGCTACAAGGAATTTCCTTCAGTGAGAAAGATCTACATATAATTGTGTATCTGTTTTAATTGCTTCTCACAATTGGTGTCGTTTGTGCAAAAAGGTTCATTTGCTCTGTGAGATTTAGTCTACCACCGTTCTCTGTTTATGTACTGACATCCTACTCTACTCAGAATGGCTGCTCGTTTTTCTGACTGGAGCCTTACAAAAATCATCAAAGGTAAAATCTTCACACAGAGGCAGCTAAAAGTATGAAACTGGATTAAGAGGGTACAGCAAATTTCTCAAATATTTCCTTGGACTTTTGTGATTTGGTGGAGGGAGGAGGATGGTACTACTTGCTAATTTATTTTGGTATTTTTGTCTCTTTTTTAAAATGAAAAGAAACCACTATCTTAAAGTTATTTAACACAAAATATTTATTTATTCTTCAAAAGATGTCTGGATCACTGTTACCTATAACCATCTCTTGTGGCAAAAATTTTCACATAATATGGAAGAGATGAAAGAGTCAAGCCAGTGTTTGACAAAAACGTCTATTGTCATTAAATGACAGCAAGTTATGAAAATTTATTCAATATTGGCTTTACTGTTGCGTTTTTTTTTTTTTTCCTATAATAGTTCTAGGATGAGGAAGTTCACCTGAGCTATTATACCAAGATTTAGTACTCTGAACTTTACCAAGCCCATATGAACCTTATTCATTGTAGTCATTCCTGTATCTTACATCCAACTGGTTTGTGAAGAATGCACACAACTTCAAAGTGTACTTTAAACAACATCTTAAACTGTGTCTTAAGCAAAATTCCTAGCAAGGTATTTACAGCCAGAACTCATTTAGTAAAAATCAGAATGTTGCACTTTTTCAATGGTCAGAAAAAGACATAAACACATGTCTTACTACGCTTCCTAGCTCCATCAATCTTTCTTCATGATCAATAATTCATCTGATCAGAGATGAGGGGAGTTACATAACAGGAGAGACAACAGATAGCCAAAAAGTACTTTTTCTTCACCCTGCCTTGACTCAATTAGTGACAATGTTCTCCAGGTCAGAACTGTGGGTATAGTTTTGAGAAAGATAACCTCTGTTCCCACGTCTTGTGCTTTCTGACAAGTTTTGACCAGTGTATTGTTGATGGCTACTATGTAATGTAATAACAAGGGAGGCTAGATGCCTGCTCAGCAACCTGTGTTCAGCCCTCTGCACACCCAGTGGATAAAGATGTTTCTGTGTGTTAAGTCCCTCAGAGTTAAGCCCCACAAACAAGATGATACATTAGCAATTCACATTGATCAGCTCAGTATTGAATGACAGAATCACTGAATGATTTGTGTTGGAAGGAACCTTAAAGATCATGTAGTTACACACCCATGTCATGGTTGGGGTGGTTGTATCAGCTGTTTGTAGGTTATCACTCATCCTAATTTTCCCCAAACAAATACATCTCAGCTGGAGATCTGGATTCCTCTGTGGTGGCAAAGAACCAGAAAGTTGCTTGAAATTTTGCTACTATTGGATCTAGCAATGTGTTTTATGCTGCTTAAAACAAACAAACAAACAAACATGTTACTTTTGGATTAAAAACTATTTAGGCTTAGACCTTGAACGAAAATATTGAACCAGAGCCCAAAGTTTTTCAGATGCTTCTGGAAAAATTATGCAATTTTTTTTTTTCAAATTCCAGGAAGTTTTTTATTCTGAATTAAGATTTTTGTTTCTTTAAAATGCAAGTGAACATTTTTTCAGAAGCTTTGTTTTTCCAAACAATCTCTCTAATGTATAGTTAGTATAGATTTACAAAAATAAAAAGCTGCATTTGCCACTTTTAAATCATCAAGACATGAATGCACAGATAAATTGCTAACAGCTAACAATTATCCCAGAAATCAAATCCTAGAATTCAAATTTGACCTAGAGGCCATAAGAAGTTAGAGTGGTATTCCTAGAAATGGAATTACAAGTAGAAGTACCTGACACTTGGCATACAAATTCAGCATACAGCTTATATGCCCCACAAGATACAGAATACATAATTCCACAATTAAATTCTAAGACAGGAAAACATCTACAAATAATTTTAAAATATTCTTCCCTTTAAAAGATTAAGACTGAAATCCTGTTTCCATTCAAGCCAGTGAGACTTGATAAAGGCCAAAATTTCGTTCTGGTTGCTTTGATGTACCAGTCTGAGCAAAGCTGAGTACAACGACACAAGTCTTAATACAAAGCAATGCCCAGGCACATTAGCTCAAAGGATGTACAAACACTAAAAACTGGCCAAAAAGTTTATTATCTTGTGGCTAATCTTTCAAGGGATAAAATATGTTACTTAAATATGAGATGTATGGTAACGGAATATTTGTCCTGCACAGTGATTCAATAAAACAGAAAATTTAAATATCGAGACTACCCTTGGTTTCCTCAGGGATTTCTGTGCAGTCTTCAGGACTGACACTGCGTTAAAGTATTAGTACAATTTTTCAAGCAGATTAGTCTGAACACAATGCTTTGAAAAATTTAAAAAAGAGAACAGATAGCAAATGTCACTTCTTTAGTAGCTACAAAATGCAAACTCCAAGTGTTTTAACCTAATGAATAAATGAGTTTGTCCTTTATGTATAAAATATAGTTTGTGTTTGTTGCACAAGTTTTTTAATAATAGATGAATTTTAGGTTTGCTTCAACATATTCAATACAGTGTGATTAATTTGGTTTTTCAAAAATGCAAACTAGACATTACTATATTACTCTGCAAAATGCACAGCTTGCAACATTATTGTCTCTGTGGGATCTTAAATTGAATTGTAAAATGTGTCTTATTTCCAGTTTGATTTATGTAAGAAATTTCAGTGGATAATGCCCTTTTTAAAGTTTCAGTGCTTTCTCCAAAGAAAAAAATACATAACTAAAAATCATGACATAGCTTATTATAAATCACAGCAAAGTTTTATCCTTACTTAGTGTTTCACTTAAAAATCATATACTGATGCTACATATTAGATTCAATTCAGTGAATTAACTTTTTTTGAAGCTTCGTATTATGACAGATTATATAACGCATTTTTGTCATATTCTGTGATTTTATTGCGATATTCTAAGCAATTACCAAATCTCTTTTTCTCTAAAAAAGCTTTCCTGTGCCCTGAGAATTAATCTATGATACCATTTAACTTGGCTTTTTGAAGTAAATATCACTAGATAAAAAGCCAGCTGGTTCTGAATAATGGGATACTTGAATGAATGTATTAGTGTTTGAAAATGAGAGTACAAATCTTTTAAAAAGATTAATTTCCATAAGAAAGATAGCTCACAGATCTACAAAAGAATAAATTCAAAACATAATAAACTGGCAGAAAGAGAGGTAGATTAAAGTAAAGGCAGCAGCACCTTGTTATTGCAGCTGTTGTATAGCAGTGATTCTGTATCAATTACAACATTTGGTAGGTATGGGCAGCCTCTTCAAAGGCTTCAGCATAAAGCTTGAACCTGGAATACACAGTACACCCTATGTAATAACTTGAGTGATTAATTTTTTTTCTTAACAGGACATAACTTTTGTTCCTAACAATTGAGTCTCTGGGAAGTGTCACAAAGACGCTTCTGACTTCAATGGGAATAGCTAACATCAGTTTTGTTTTTTTTATTAAAGATTTGGATATGAATTTATCTTTATCATGGAAAGAGCTTGGCTTTTATCACCACACGCAAATGCTGACATCAGCATGTAAGCTGACTTTTGTTGTCCTATGGACTTTATTTTCAATATCCGGTTTCAAAATATGTTTCCTTGAATGGGTCTAGGATTCTGTGCACACAATTGCTTTGGCTAAATATTAATGAAACTAAGTTTGCTGATGCCACTAAATACTGCAGGTTTGCATAAACAAACGCTGAGCCTCAAAGAATTAAATCATACTGGGACAAACTTTAAAATACGTGGGGCGTTTGTTTGTTTTTTGATGATGGGATTAATCTAGTTTCCATCAGACCTACATCAACTTTTTCACTGGTAGGGTGGAAGCCAGTTTGCTCTTGGTAACCTATTCTGGGCAATCTAGTGATTCTGTCCAGAAACAGTACCCTCAAAGGATGCTATAAAGCACTGTATTAGTAAAGTGCAGGGAATTACATCTGCCAAATCCAAAAAACAAACAGCAAGACTTTCTTCTATGGTAACACACATCAAGTGCTAGTACCAATATCATTTAGGCAGCAGGAGTTAAATGTTTCAAAGTAACATTATTTTCTTGTAAAACTGCTGGAGAGGCGGTTTCCCAGCCCAGGGTTTCTGGGCCACACCAGTGCAGCTGCAGGAGAGTAGCAAGTTTCTAAAGAAGGCCAATAGGCACATGAAACACAGTTGCAGAAATTTCTATCTCAGTCAGACTCAGATGGATTTTCAAGTGATCAGAACCAGGTATTCTAGGATCATCCTAATGACAAAATGTAATTCCTTTCTCCAAAGCTTAGAAGTATTAAAACAAAACAAAAAAAAAACACCCAAAAAAACAACCAACAAAAAAATTAAATACTGAAAAATATTTCTGTTTCTATCCTGACTTGTTCTCTGTGGAAGCTGAATCTTTGTTGCTGTTGAAACCTAGAACAATGAATAACGGCCTGAGGGCAGATCTCAGATATTTCTGGTGAAAACTGTAGATAAAAATTTTACAAAATTACAACAGTGATTACTGATGACACAGCCTATACCTAAACTGTACTATGTATAAAAACTTGCATAATTCTTAAATATGCATTTAAAAGATAAATTTCAACATACTTTTTAAATGCATCCTAGCAGAAAAGTTACAAGGAACATTGCAATTTAAATGACATTTTTAACATAAAAGTTGCAAATATACTCAGAACTGGACCGAAATAGCTAATCCTGAACTTCCATTTTGTTCTGGTATTTTTTCAGTTCAATTCAGCATATTTTGGTTTATATCTTGGTTGACATATTTATGGATTTATTAGATATATAGTATACATTTTTCTGTATGTGTATATTTTCTACATCACTATAAAACATTTCTAATTTCAATGCTTTCGAATGACCATATTTCAAAATTTCTTTTGCATTCCCTATTTTTGAATTTTCCCATATTCCTAACGAGAGAAATGAAAGCAAATCCTGAAATGCTGACACTTCACATGGAGTGACTATAATCAGACACTGATGCAGACTACAAAAGACTCACTTATGAATACTATTCAAAATAAGAGCTGCAAAATGGGAGTGAAAGCAGAAGTTTGGTGTAAGATCACATGATCAAAGGTAATAATTAGTTAACAATTAGAGTTAATAGTTAGTCCCTGACAGTTGAGCCCAATCAATTGGCCGTGTTGTACGACAGAACCTGTTACCCTAAACTTCAGCTATGCCAAGAGCACTGCATGGTCAGCAGAGCCCCATAAGGAACGAATTATTAAGCCATGATGATTCACAGATTTTCTTTCAGATGCTCATCCCTCTTGTCAGACATCATTAGAGAAATATTCTACTGAATATGCAAACACACAAGACACTTGTATGCCCTATAAATGTCAACTATAGCATGCTCTCTGTACTATACAGTTACATTGCAAGGCACAGAAACGCCTGCTTCCCTGCCAGAGAATGGCAGACTTCAGTGAAAGAACAACCAAGTCAAGAGACTAGAATTAGATCTGTGCAGCAGCTGCAATGACTCATCTCAAAGATCATACTTTCCTCCATTATTTTAATTTGCTAAGTCAAATAAACTGCCAGACTCCCTTGTACACTTGGAGAACACTGCAGACCTCCACACAGGAATGAGCTTTCAGTGATTAAGTATAATTTGAACTGAGTAAATGAAAGTAAAAACAAATCAGGGAAGTATTTCAAGATTAAGGCAAATGTCTATTGCAATACAACTGAAAGGACTTTAGACATTACAAATAATTCATCTTAGAATGCAGTGACATTTACTAGACTTTGTTAAAACTGGCTGCAAAATGTTTTCAGCAATTTTCTGAAAGCAACTCCAGATTCCTTTTTAATCATACTACTTCAGGAAAGCTGCTTTTAGTTAAAATACAAAAATCATAGTTACAAGGTTTCTGCAAACATAACTGCCATTCCATTAAGGAAATGGCACAGCAAACAGTAAATAGTGGCCCCGAGGGAAATGTAAGTATTGATTTTATTACTATGTTGGTTGGGTTGTATTTGCAATTGTCAACTCTAATTTTAGGCTATGCATTAAGTATCCTTATAATAGCTTAAGGAAAAGAGCAAATATTAATTAGAACATATTGATAATGTTTTTATAAGTCTTAGATTTAGTGCTTACCAAGCATATGTTTTGAAAACACACAAACGTACTTCTTGCTTGCAAATGTAGCTAATAAATGAACAGGCAGAAACTATAATTACATGGATTATATGATACTTTCTTTGCATCAAGGAATCTACTAGATGCAATTACTTTAAAATTAAATTGAAGTGCAAAGATATTTCTTATTGCACATGGCTATGCTAAGGCAAATAAGATTGAAGGCACTGATAAAACATAAAATTATGAATGTAGAGATTGATTATGACTTTCATCCCAGCAACTGTTTTACGATAGTCAGATTCCTATTCACCATTTAGCCTCTAAGCACAGATGCCAGCTACACACAGAAACTGCAGAACAGGTTATATTTGCAGATACTACTAAAGGTAATTCATGTCCTCTTTTTCCTAGTCTTTAATTAATTTAAAACAGTACTTACATAAAACCAAACTTACTATACATTATCATTTGCTCCTGATAATATCTACATGCCCTTAACTTGCAGAAAACTCATGACTCACATTGGTATTGGTATACCACAAAAAGAAAGTAGCACCCAGATTAAAAGTAACCAACAGAAAATAAAGGTTTAAAGTTGCTTCTTCAAAGTTGCACAATCTTCCTATATGAAATGACATATGGTAAGTATGTGGTGATGGTAATTTCAAACAATGCAAGACAATTCACAGGAAAAGGATTTCCTACCCATATGTACTTCGCATTTCAGTTTACAGGGTGACTTGCACAAAAGGTACATTACAAGTGCCAGCTGATGTAGCTGACACTTCAGAAAAATCAATTCCTCATAAATTTCTTTATTTATGAGTAAGAATAAGATGTGTTAAATATCTAAATACATTTAGATATGTTAATATTTTTAATATCTAAAGGTAGCTAAAACCATTTGTGCCACCTACAGCGTTGTCAACCCTTGCAATTGTATCACCAATCTTGATATCATTCATATTTCTTAAAAATATCTGCTACAAATACATGACGATTTTAGCATCTCAGTTTAGATTAAAGAAAAATTCCTATTTCTTGCAGGAGTGTGATGTAATATCCCAAATTAGGCGGACGTCCCTGTGACTGGGCATTACCTGAGCATTACCATCTGAGGGACATCTCCCCAGGCACAACCACACTTTCAACCCTGCCAGGGAACTCAGGCTTTTGGGCTGCAGCTGGACATTTACCCTGGATTTATCTAAACACTCTGCTGACTAAGTTTAACATTGTTGTGAAGCTTTGTTCTAAACCTTAAGAAAGCAGATTACAAGCACATCAGTGTCAAAATATTATTTTTCAGGCAAATGGCTTGCAACAGTTCTCTACCTATCCCAGAATCTATACATACTATACAAATGTGTGACTGCTGTTTGGGGGGATTGACAGATTTCTCCTATTCTTTTGACAGAGGAAATAAAGACCTTACTGAATTTTCTCCTGCCCTGTGTGGAGCATGCATAGGGACAGATTTGCTTCATGGGGTGCAGAAAGGGTATTATCTTTGTGGCTCACTGTGCTTTTCTATCATACCCAGAAGGAGCCAAGCTCACAAGGTATCACTACCATCCCTTTGTTCTCCACCAAAGCAGAGCCTCTTATAGAGCTGGTCTGGGAGCTGGGTAAGAAAAGGCTTTCCATATGTATCCTCTGCAGGTTATACAACTTAATAGCCTCTGCAGAAGCCTGAAGGTGAATAAGCTGGAGTGTGTTATGTTTGGCATGTACCAATGCACACAGATGTATAAAAGTTCAAGGACCACATTTGTTATGCGTGTATTTATACTTTCTTTCCTCCCAGGGGACGCCAAGATCTTAGTCTATTAAAGTCTAAATAACACTTAGGTGGTGCAGAGTGGATTGTTCGTGGTCACCTGATAAAAGCAAACTTCCTTATTCATACTGGTAACTAAAATCTGTGGCTACTGATTTCACTGAGATGTTATGTACATTATACAGCTGTATCTTTGCTACCAGATATTTAAAGTAGACACAAAAATAGACAAATAAAATAATAAACCTAAATTGCAGGGTTTATTTCATAAGTTATATATTTTCTGCCATGGTAGAGAAGGGCTTCAGCAATGTAAATACAAAATGTCTGTAAGAAAAATAAAATGGGAAGTTCTAACTGTGTAAATTGGACTGCAATGAGCCCTGGTTAAGCTATTTTTTACAGTAGATTTTATGCTTCAAGCAAATGCAATTCTCTAAATATAATAATCTTTCAATGCATATATAACAATCACTACCCACAGTGCCAGGACAGGCACAGGAATGTGGCTAAAAATTGTTCTCAATATTATTTCAATATTGTTTTTTAAAAGAAAATGCTTCTGCAAATTATGACATTATATGATTATTTGAAATTCTTACTAAAGAAATCTTGTTTCTGTTGTTATTGACTAACAAGACCACAATGTTGCATCATTTAACAGACCTGAGAAGGCAAGTAACAGAAAAAAAAGACATCCCTTTGAGTACAAACCTCTTTGTGTATTAAGCAAGCAAACCCATGTAACTTCATGTTTAGCAATAGTAACTGTATACTGTTTCTCAAAGAAAAATTCACCGTGCCTGTTTCAATCATGCCGGATGTTATTACCAGTATTTATTCCTCTTAAAAATTTGAATTATAGCAGGAGAGCCTGTAATTTTCTTTTTAATGTCAAAATATGTATATACATAAGAAGAAGAAAGGTAAGCAAATGTCAGTGTTATTTGAACCAAGGGAAAAAGAAAATAAATAAAGAAACCAGCATTTTATTTTACTAAAGTAGTATTAACAAAGTCACTGACAATTTTAAACAGGGTTTATTTTTACATACTCAGAAATAAAAGTTATTACTCACAGAGAAATCTCTGTTGTGGGCATAAGGAGTGCCCCTAAAAGCTTCAAATCTTCCCCTGCACACCCTGACAAAAGTTCAGGGGTGATCTGCTGCTCAGAGGCACATTCTACCTCTGCTAATACAACTTTCTGCCAGTACAAGATAGCGTTGATGAGACTGCTAGTTTTCTCCCAGGGAGACAGGGTTATATAGCTGGAAGCAGCTGAAATTAGAGGGAGTTCTTAATTTTAGTGAGGAGGTTAAAGCATTCCAAAATACACACCGCTCAACTCACAGGAGTTTGGAATGTGTTGCGTAAATAGCTCTAGCTGGTGACATTTTCTAAGGCTAAACAAGCTGCTTGGAAAAATGGTTTGTGCTGAGTCTTAGAATTACTAGTAAATCAAACAACATCAGAAGTTCACTACTTGATTAACACAAGGCCCTACAAGGAAGTTTAAAAATAATACTCCTAATTTTATTTCACCATATGAACTAATTACCCTGAAAGTATTTGAAAATGTAGAAATCAGAAGGGTTTGATACACAAGCCTTCTGAAAGAAACTCCGAGTTTCTCTTCCGTGAATGGTTTATCATACCACAGATGGTAGCCCAGGAGGGGAAATGAGTTCTGCAGACTCACCACCCACCGGTAGGGGAAGGGAGGGAGCAGACACTGAGGCTTGTTTTGACCCTACCCCCCAGAATACCAAACAGAATTGCTTCAAGTCACAATTTCCTTCTTATTCTGCTCTCAGGGCAGCATGCAATTATGTACTGCAACTAGCTCAGGGCAGGCTGGGTCCACAATTAGTCCCTTGACCTTGCTGAGACTAACAGTGTGAGTAAGGTGAGCATGACATATCTCTCTCTCAAAATTCTCAATTATTTTATGCAACTAATGTAACAGTAATTTCCCTGCATCTTAAAGAAATTGCTCGCTATCATAAAAAGAGCCTTGCCTATAAACTCAACTAAAAGGTCAAAATGATAGTTTTAATTCAAAGTTTCCATAGCTTTCTCAGTAAAATGAGTATGAATATAGATTGTCGCTTTATTTCTACTTTCCATTAAAAAGCATAGGATTTTCTTCTACTTTCTGTAATAGGTTTATTAGTTATAGCTCTATTACAACAATATTCAAGGAAGTTCCATTCATATCATAGACAATTATCTGTGATAAAGCTCATGGCAGAAACTGTAGATGGAATAAATGCTGACATGGGTACATTAATGTACATGCCACTCACATCGTGTCAGGTACAGCTACCCCTTAGGTTTGAAGATACAAATGCTCCTTTCAGCACTTTGGCATATCTTAAGTAATTAGAAGCCATCTGCTGAAATCTTCTACATTCAGTCTCAAACAGCCATCTTGAAATGGTTCGGGCTTTATGTCACGCTGGAGGGCATACCTTTCCCTCCATGCTCAGGCTGAAAGAAGCCTCAGACAGTGAGTAAGAATGAGCTCATGCAGAGAAAAAAACAGTGCCAGGAGTCTGATCTAGGCTGTCCAATTAATTGTCAGTGAGTTAAAACAATGCAAACTCATTAAACAAACAAATACAAATCCAAACTTCTAAATTAAAGATGAAATGTGGGTCAGTTTGGGACCCAATTATTAATTAAATGATCCATAATAGCCAATTAAAATAGAATATCAGGAAGAACTGAGGCAGGGAGAGATGGCTCAGTTAACCATAGAGTGAGCAGAATGTTTCTTCTCATCTTGTAGTCAAGATGCGACATACATCTACTGCATACAAGTAATGGGCACAGAAGCTGGTATCCATGGTTGCAGAGGAAGACTTTTCAGGGCAACATTAAAATACCACAGCAAACAGAACTCCATGAAAAGTCACTATTTTTATCTTCCAGTCAGAGAAGCCCTGTGAGTGGGGTTGCAACCCTTCTGTAACACCTGCCTTACAAACACAGTAGAAAAAAAAAGATTACTCCTTACATCTAAAAGGTCACTTAATGAGACAGACATAAAGAATAAAACATGCCACAGAATATGCTTTGAATGATTAATCATACTGAGTTCTAAACCCATTATGAACACGTGATCACAGCTCAGTGCTATTTGCTGTAAGGTGTATATAATATGATACAGTGAGGGAGTTACCATGGAATAGTAGCATGCAATAAATAATAAATGGAGAAAATACCCAATCATAAAGTTGAAGAACATTTCTGAGAGCACAATATTAATGGAGATCAAAAAGGCAACTAACCCATGTGTAATACATGAGTAGTGAGAAGTAACCTCCAGAACTTCCACGTAAATCAGTTAGTTATATAGCACACTGGGTCAAGGTTTAGTGAAGCAACTTCTCAAAACCATAAAAATCACTTATTGGAACAGCTGACTCCACAGCATGTACAATGAGAAGATGCTTTTTAGTATATCCTGAGTAATTAAAGATGTTGCTTTGGCCAGTGACTGTGGTTGGCTTATCAAGAGCAGTCACAGTAATATAATTTAGACAGCTCTCACAAGACAGGTGTCATAGTGCGGCCCTAAAAAAGCGGATTATAAAGGTCCTGAATCTACTTCATTTCAAAGGGCAAAGTTAGTCATGAAAGTCTCATAAATCTAGATCCTTTCCTACATCATCTCTGCTGTGCTGAGGACAACACTAAAGAGTGGAGTCAACGCACAGAAATGCTTCAGAACCTGATCTCCCACACAGCTTTGATTAAGAATGTAAGCATATATATATATATATATATATATATATATACTGCAAATATCAACATACAGGCTATTTAGCAGAATCAAAAAGGAAAACACTCAAGACTATGCCAGCAATTTTTTTAGTTAAAATGAAGCAAATTTATCAGTTAGGGAATACGAAAGAGTACAATACAGTATAAATACTCTATCAGAAATCCACAGGAAACTTTTGGATATGGGTTTGAGGATACACTGCTCAGAAATATAGAATATTATAAAAAATAATTTGGGGGATTTTGCAAATGGCTATTGCGTGAAATTAACTTTTTACAACAAAGTTTATGATTGCAAAGAACTCTACCAAGTTTTCAAAATTTAACACAGTTATCTAAACATCTTTAGTCTATGCAGCTTTGCACTAATATCCTTGAGTATAAATCCTGCAAGCACAATAATCTTCACCTGTTCAATACAAGCTTCTTAACTACACAGAACCCTACAACAACTGCACTTTTCCTTTTTCAAATCACTGCAGTCACATCCCAAGAGTGCTCATGGTATAATTATTTTTGGCTGACGAACCAGCAAAACTCACCTATCTGTTAATCAATTAGTATGTCAGATTGAAGCTGTATTATACTATTTTGTAAAGCCAGTAATATATCTATCTTTCCTTGACAGAACAATTAATCACGTGTTAAAGGTGGTTCCTCCACAGAGGGCAAATTTCTGCTTGTGACCATGGAAGTATCCAGCTGAGCCCTGGCTGACTTTCCTCCAGCTCATCCCATCTCTACATGGGATGGAATCTCACATCTACATGCTTACATAAATACCTTGTCCCCATTAATAGAAGCCTAGAAGAATCATTTACAAAGTGAGAAATCTAAAGACACTCAGAAGGTGAACAGAGAAGACAGAGGTTTTAAACCTTTTCCATAACCTCCCTTATGCACCATAGCCAACAACAGGAGCCACTGGGCTGAAGCTTACTAGCTGGAGAATACAAAAGCCAGAAAACCTCAGGAGGCATTCCTTCAAAGGCAAACGGGGTCCACTGTTAGGCAGTATTATTCAAAGACACGAAAAAAAAAGCACAAATATACGCTCAGTGCCTCTAGAACTTGGTCAGTAGCTTCAACCACAAAAAAGGAAAAGCTAAAGATCTACTAAAATTGCCTCCACTATGAAGTTCTGTAATTAAAAGTGAAATCAAATAGAGAAACGAGGAGCAGATGTTGGTTTTATTTCTGTATGTTGACTTTATTAAGGAAACATTTCCCCATTCTCCTCCCCCAAGACATACTTTTCTTTCATTTATGTGCTATGATTCCTATTATTTTCTTTTCCCACTAAACAACCATAACCTTCATCAGTACAATGAAGCCATTTTTGTCTAAATTCTTGTTGCACTTGGGATTTTTCTTTATGTGTTTTGTAATTGTTGTAGTTGATTTATAACTTTTATGTCTCTGATGTAAAATGGAAGGAGAATACAATCTTTTTTACTCTACTCTGATTAACACCTGTAAGAACACAAGAGATATACAAAAATAATCCTTTTTTTTAATAAAATAACTCCTTCTCTAATTACTTTGTTTTAGAAAGCTACTGAAGACCTCCCCTGATAGGAATTAAACCAGCGCCCAGTTGGTGGTTTATTGTCTCTTGAACAAAATGATTTATTGTTTGTAGTCTGAAAGCAAAAAAGGAGGAAAATTACATTTTCTTGTACCAGTAGCCCTATTACTTGTTCTATACTATTCTTTGAAGATTACAATAACCAATATTATAATGGTACCAGAAATAGTTAACTCTAACAAAGCTGCTTACACAAAAGCAGTGACAACTGAGATCACTGTACCTCATGATGATTCAACCTTAGATGCTAAATCTTGTGGTTTTTACCTCAGTATGACCTGCTATAACATTCAAATTTCAATTTATCTCCTACCCTAGAGTCTGGTCATAAATGATTTTTTTAATTATTTTTTAAGGTTTCAAAGAAAGAAAGTTTAATTAAGTAGGAACAAGCAAAAAATTGTCATGAAGAGGAAGCCAGAAATCCTTTACATGAGTCTAAACTGTGAATTGCAAACTAATTTTAAGATGATTTATTTTCTGTATCAATGAGAATTTAATGGGTTTTTTTTACACATTGATTAAAAGGTCTGAGCTTTTACTGCTTGTGGAAGAAGTGTCGTAAATGGGCAAGAGAGATTTGTACCAAGGTGCATACCTAAAGCTAAATGTACAAGATGTATGTATAGGCACATACACAGCAGATGAAAAGTTGGAAATCCGAAATGCCTTTGTCAGAAAAGAGGTCATTTATGAGAGTGAAGGTGTTGTGAGTGCAGGAAGTTGTTTATCTTCCAAACTTCCAACTACAGCTTTTTGCCCACATTTTTCAACAATTCCATGGAATTTGGATTCAGTATTAGCAGAACATACATGCACCCCATGAAGTTCCAGAACATTTTTGGCTGTAGTTGGCTAACTATTCAACAATGGGATTTATTTTGATTTGGATGAGGCCATTAGAAAACTACTGATACTCCACGAGAAAAGAGACAAAGAAGGAAAACACATCCCATTCTAAACAGAGATGTTTGTTGGTACAAACTCAGGGTGACATGCATCATGGAGAGTACATGGCCAGACATGGGTATTTCTGGAAAATTCCTTTAGGCCAGGTTATAACCACCATGATTTATCTTCCTTCTCTTCAAAAGCCGATTCTATTTATACAAAGCTCAGAAAAATTACTAAAATAACTTTAAAACAGGTAAGACATCACAAAATCATACCATTAAATATTGATTAGTAGTTGCACCAATCACATTATTATTTCTGGATGTTACAGAAAGGAGAATCTTTTAAAGGATCATTAATATAAATGCAAATCAAGGCAAGGAAGAAATTCGGAAACATTTCCACTGTCTTATTAGCAACACTATTTGCTCCCTGAGACAAGGGAGCTGTGTTGCACATGGCACTGCAAGCTCTGGAGGTCTATTCTGTCGCCTGTTGTCATTTCAGGTGGCCTGATGTGGTGTCTGATGTGTCCCCACAGGGCTCACAAATATGGTAGAGCACCTACTGCATACGATCTCTGCCATTCAGGAGTGGAAGCTGGAGGCCAAGTGGGATGCTCAAAGGCATTCCAAGTGGTACAAGGTACCTGCACTGAATAAAGTTGCTGATGTCATTCTTGCTGGAAGCAGTTTCCTAACAGAGAATTGTCAGAGAGTAGGAAACTGTAGCAAGCTGCATAGTGCTCCCCCAAAAAAGCCTGAGTGGAACAATTCTCTCTTGTAATCTTCAGATAATCTTCATTGCATTGTCCAGAAAAGTGTGATTTATACACTGCAATCTTCAGCTAACAACAAAAAAAAGTCATACCCTATTCTATTAGGGCTTGCTCATTTAAGTTTACCCAGAATTTAGGATTTTTAAATGCATATAACCTAGAATAAAGTTTCTATTTTTAAACATCTTTCCTTTTAGCAAAACTACGTGGAATTAAACAAGAAAATTACACACTTCAGATGTGAGAAATTGAAGTATACTCAAGTATAATTTTAACAATGTTATGTCCTATAATGAGTTGACCTTCTATTCTCCTTAACCCTTTTTTCCATCAAAGCCACCTACACCCACTTTCCCTTCTGTTTCTCTAATCTGCAATTATTTATGTTTTCTTCATGCTGCTCTATCCACCATGGGAGCAAAATTGTATTTGGTGAAATATAGAGCTAATTATGCCATGAACCCAGCAACAAAAAGACAGAGCAGATGTTACTTCAGACGTGCTAACAGTTCCTACGCTTAAAGCACACATAGTAAAGGACTGAACACAGTATTTGGAAAAAAAAAAAAAAAAGCCATGATGGGCTTAAATATGTGGAAAGAAATTAGCACAAAACTCAAACAGAATGACATTCTTAATAGGCTCTAAAGCATTTATTCAGTGGTTGTATTCAGCCACGATTATGCATTAATTCAATGCATATGTGAGGCTATACATGGGGTCAAATATTGCATATAAGGCAATTATGCTCAACTTCTGATCTCAGTACTCAGTTTCTTTCAGGATCCCTTCTGCCTGTCCATCAACAATCTGTCCACATCTTTATCTACCTGAACAAACACTTCCCAAAATACAGAAAATACATATGAGAATAACTGCAAAGAAAAAAAAAAATCCTTCCTAGTGTTTTTTTGGTTTTCCTCACTGTAAGTAAGGAAGACCTGGAAGACAGACCTTGAAAATGAATGAATAAAGGAATAAAGACAGTTTGCAGTTTGGTTTTTACTATAAAAAGTTTCTCAGGATTATAGTGAAGGCTCTCAGCAGTCTACAGGGTAGCCTCTGGAAGTAGGGGGCCACCAGAGCATTCTTTCCCCCTCCCATATTAATAAACTTCCACAAGACTATTCTTTCTCTTTCTCTACCGCAAGCAAATTACTTCAAAACTAAAAATAAGTCTACATAAAACTAAACAGAATATTGCAATATTTCCCTATCCAAGTTGGAAGTGATTAAGGGCAACATGAAGGGTAAATCTTCATGTCAGGCAAAGTTCCTGTAATTCCAGTTATTTTGTATATGTTAATGCACTTTACATTTGACATGTACCCTCTCACCTCAGTGGAGTCTAGTGACTCTTCTGTATAGCTAAACTGCTCTATAATAAAAGTAAAATAAACTTCATTCAGTAAATACCCGATAGTTCATAGTAAGATACAAAGAGAGCACATCACCAGCCAAGCTTCAATAGAAAAATTGTGACCACACAGAATTCAGCCAAGTCAAATTTGAATGAGCAGAAGCATTAAATACATGATCACAATAAATCATTCTCACAGATGTGCAGTACCAAATCTGAAAGGGCACTTCCCACTTCACTAAAATACACATTATCACCATACAATTAGCTCAACTCCACAAATGGAAAAAAAAAAAAAAAAATTGCAATCTTAAATTCATCTTCGAAGGGATACATGTCTGCATAAAATGTATTTCTCCAGTGATAAAATCTAGGGAAATAACTCTAGTAAAAAGATATCCATAACAGAGAATCTCAAATAACTGCTTAAAAACACACATAACGAGACTAATCACAGTACTTAGAAAGCAACATGTCTTTAACAGCAATCATCACAGTATGAAATCAACTTGAGCTTATTACATTTGGCTGAATAATCTAAAATTGTAGAATTAAAAATAATTATTGATAAAAGATAAGACATAAAACCTCCCTAGCTGTTTGAATCTAAGCATATCAGGGGATGGAATGAATGTTGAATTTATGTTGTGGAAAATTGGTCCCAAGTTGGTTTTACACTTCATCAGAAAGCACTTTTGTCTTGTATGCAAACAGTTAATGAAGCATACCAAAACTGCAACTTTTTTGCTAGCTCTGCTGTGGTAAGACTCACAGCATATTCCATAGCTTGCAGAATATTTAAGAAACATTATAGATTTTTTCATTTATTGTTCTTTGGTTATAACACAGAATCTTACAATTTTAAATAAGATTTCTTCTTGCATTTTCAAGAATTATTTTATACAGCTTGCAGTTGAAGAAATAGTATAGCCTTTCATATCTAAAGCATTCTTTTTTCTTCCTTTACAGAGCATTTTCAAGAAAAAATGACATCACCTAAGTAACTGGGACTTTAATAAATTCTAAGAATGTATGGATTCTTCAAAAGCTCTCATGCTAGATGTGTAAGTGGTTCTAAGATTTTACAGTTGCACCTATCACTATTTTATTTTTGTTATATTTTAGTTCAGCTATTCTCATAGTTGAAAACAAGAAACCTACTATTTCAAGTGGATAATAGTTATACTGTCATGTCTTTTCTAGAGAAAATGGGCAGGACAGCCTCTTTTATACCAAAACTGAAACAAACATATAGAACAGGGAAGATTTTACAACATTCTGAACACTTGCCTTTAAAAGGCTTTCCTTTCACATCGTAGTTTCACAACTTTTGCATCAAGAATTTGTCTGTAGAATTATATCTGAGTATGGCAACCAGCTCAATTATCTCAACCATACACACTTACGATTACGATTAACTTTGGGAATTTTGTGGGCTTACACAGCTGAACAAATGATTGGTGAGCTCCAGTCAATCACCACATCAAAAAAAAAGTCCCAACTGCAAAGACAAACGGCATCAATGCTCTGCAGGAGGGGACAAAGCTGCCTAAAAAATGGTGTAATGCAGGGACTGAATGCATTTACTTATTCAAGAATCACAAAGGCTGTTTTATCTGTGGAATCCAGTCCTTTATGAATTGTCCTGCAAAGAAGCTCCCATCAGTAGACCAACACAATAAACACTACTAATATAGATTATATTGAATACTCAAACTTCAGCAAATTGGTGTACACTGTGTTCTGCCATACATCCTCATTAAATAAGCCCATCAATTAAGGGCAGAAAGCACAACTTTGAGCAGCCCTTGCTAAAAAGGAAAAATTAAAATCATCTGCCATTAACAGCCTACAGGAAGAAGAACCCACCAAGCTGCACATCAACTGCACAGCCTGGAGTATGTTTCAACAATTACTATCATCAAGCCCACCCAAATTATAATAAAATAGGAGTTTGGGGCACTCCACCAGTTACAGTTATGACTGCAGAAGTTCATAACAATTAAATTAGTAACTGTCAGATGACATTGCAATGCCTGTTCTTATGCTTTGAGTGCCACCAAAATAGATTTCATATAAATAGATTAAATACAGCGTAGACCTAAACCATCCTGCATAGCAGTTTCTTAAGATTCCTTATGTTTATAACATACAATAGCTGGCATACAGCCTCTTCTAAAACAAAGTTTTTATTTTTTTATCATGCCATAATAAGCGGAGAAACAAAAAAGATTTTGCTAACATGCTTCTGTTATTTACTACACACTTGCACAACTCCACTTTGAGCAAGCCTTTTACTCTCATAAGAGACTTTCCAAAGGTGGCCAGCCCAGAAGGATCTGCAGGGCCTCATCCAAATAAATGTGTCTTACAGCAAGCCATTTCTGGCCAAGGCAATTTACTCATATTCAGATAGTGAACTTGTTGGAGCTCATTAGCTAAGAAAGCTGGGCTTGAATAACCTTTTAATATAAATCTTTCAAGAAAGCCCAGTTGCAGCAAGAAGTGGAAGTGGATATTTAGAAGACACCACTCCCTCCCTCCCTCCCTCCTTCTGAGTCTACAGCAAGGAACTGCTCCAGCATGGTGTGAAGGGACATCATGCGGCTGGTGGTGCTGTCTTTCAGATGAGATATAAAACTGAGTTCTGACAATGTACAGTCATTAAATATCCCATGGCACTTTTCACAGGAGTACATGTGTTAACCCATATGTCCTGGCTATGTTCCAAATGCATAATTGCATTCTGCCTACCTAAATTCCCTATGCAGTTTCAGTGGCATGCGGAACTATTTATTCTCTTTCTCTCTTCTTTCCATCATTGCTCTTTGGCATTTATCCTCAGGTCCAAGAAATGACACGGGCACAGTTATACCACAATACCTAACTTTTAGTCAGCAGACATAAAAGAATCAAAAGCAAATCATATATACAAAACAATGCATAGGAAGAAAGGTGTTCCTCAGAATTCAAAGAAAAGGAAGAAAATAAGAAAGAATTGTGGAGCCACCTAAGCTAGACAGGGCAGAAATACCAACAACAAGAAAAGTTCAGAACCGTTATGATTCTCAGTCTAGGTCTTAAGTACCCAACAGTTTTGAAAAGTACTTCCATTTCCCTGGGCTGTCCCAAACCTCTACAGACTTGTAAAGGGACTGGCAAGATTTTAAAATTGTACTTGGGGACTTAGATACTTAAATTACCCTTAAATTCAACATCAGCTGCACTCCTGATGACAGCCATCTACTCTGTTAAGTTAAAAACAAAGAGGCATCTCAAGGTATAGTTCCATATTTTACATTTTAAATAGACTGTAGGATAAAAAACATTGATCAAACACAGAAAGAAGCCCTCCACACAGGAAAATAACATGCTTTCACAGGAAATGGGCAAAAGAGGTTTGAGTCACTCATACTGACCATATTTCCTTAGAGATGCTTTATCGACTTGACCACGAGTTCTGAGCTCACAGCACCCAACTTGGTGGAACTTACAGTGGCTTCTTGCTTTGTGCCCAGTGCCATACATCAAGCAAGGTATTGTGCTGAATTCTGCCCTACAGATCACAGGTCTAAAAACAGTCTATGCAGATATATTTGATCTCCTACAATACATTTATTGACCATTTATCTTTCTTTTTTTTTTTTTTAATTTTTTTCTGATATCTAAAGAGTAAATAATACAGATACCAACTAAATCAGCCCTGCCTAATTCTTTTCCTGACACTGGACACACAACTCAGCTATGAAACGTTTGTATTTAAATTCACTTAACTGAAATATTCAATGTAAGTTACCAACTGCCTCATGCCCTGTATAGTCAGTGGGGAGTCAACTGTACACAGCACTTCACATATACATCATCCCACATTGGGGATATCTATCTCTTTTTGAACTGTGTGTAACTGGATTCCAAACTTTAGTACTTTATGAAGTTAGGTAAGTTAAACAGGAATGATAAAAGGCATTTTTTTCTCCTTTTTTTTTTTTTGTGTGTGAAAATCACCATTATATTTCTATCATAAAAGCAGTACAAGGAATTATGTAGAAGGACAACTGAAGTAAGATTCTGTTTTTTTGGTGAAATTCTCTATACACTCATCCATAGTCTAATTCTTACTATTAACTCTAAATGGTTTTCAGTTGCATAACACAGTGAATCAAACATTTTCTTGTAGCCAAAATTAATGATTAAAATACTATCAGATGGCAGTCAAATGAGAGGGATGTTCACTTGAAGTTCAGCTTTACTCACATCTCTGAACTAAACTGCTGCCAGCTTTCTTCACTGTTAAAGTCACTGTATCTTGAGGTTTTTTCGAAGATATACATTCAGGTCTTAGATTATATTGATAAGCTCTCAAAAATAACCAAAACAACCTCCATATACTTTGTGAGCATGACTGCATGAAATCAAGGCAGGTCTGATGGATGTTTAAATAATGTAAATGACATTTTGTAATATATGTCCCTGATTCTCCTTTCACTTATGCTGCTGTAAATCTAGGGGG
>VXBQ01003140.1:430429-440429 GCA_013400175.1 Phainopepla nitens
AGCCCTCAGTGGATTTTCATAAACTTACTCTGCTCAAAAGCTGATACATCTGAGAAAGAATCAAATATTCTTCATTTAAATATTGATTGTGCACTTAGAAAATTAAAATAGTTGTGATGCATATACTGAAAATAAACATAATTTTTAATATATATCAACTTTTGTAAGCTTATAGGCTTAGAGAGAATTCCAAGTAACTAGCTTGTCTGAAATGAAAACAGGAATATTCCTAACAAAAGTGTTTTGTATTGAGGGGATTAGAGGGCAGCAGTTTAGCTCAGAAGCCTTTGGAATATCCTACATAAAAACAGGTCATTTTTAATATTATAAAAACCCCAAACTTTAATACAGAACAACAGATTGTGCTAAACTCACAATCCCCTTTCTTCTTCTCCCTCTGACACGCAAACACCTGACACACAAAGGGAGTCACATTCAGAAGGAGATTATGATGCAATGATCTCGTTGTGAATGTTGCATTATGGTTTCAGCATCGCTGTAAGAGCTCCCCTGGCACTTGTGCTTACAGCAATTTGAATTTCTCTGGCAGCTAGGTATGATTTGTGACAGATTTCAGCTTTGCTCTTCATTGAAGGAGTACAGTGGCAAGTGCTTGAGGTATTTACCATGGAGACTGGAAAGAAGAAAACATGAAGAGGAATATTTGAGGTAGTACATTTTTAGTTGTTTGCGTTTATTTGTTTGTGGGGTTTTTATCTTTTTTTTTTAAATAATTTTTTTGTTGGTTTTTTTTTTTAGTATTTAAGTTGTCCAAATCAGTTTTTTTCAATGGCATCATTTTATGCTTCTTAGGAAAAGTTGTCTCACTATGCTCTTCTATTTGAAGGACTATTCCACTTGCCTGATAGTGAAACCATTTAATTTTGATGACTATTATGAATTATCACTAGCCAAATGCTCCATTTAGGGTACAAAGAATCACTTGATTATACTGCAGTTTGTGGCACAAGTGGAAAAAAGTTTGCTTACACATTTCACACATGAATTACACATGTAAACTTGTTTACACAGTTTGGAAAATCTTAAGATGACAAAGCACCTTTATCTTTTTATACTGGAAAATACCTTAAACTCTTATGAGAAACCCAAGGTAAGTAGACAAGTTACATGTTTGGCACAGGATTCGTCCAAAAGTTTGCTGAGCCAAAACCTCTGCATCGAGGGCAAACTAACAACTTCACAAAGCTCACCTACAAAGACTGTTCTCAGTGTCTCTTCTGCCATAAAAGCAGCAGCAAGCAGCAGGACCAGCAAGCAGAGGCATGCAAAGTTTCTCTAAAACTTTCTTGTCTGCAGACAAAATCTTATCCTGATTCCTTCCTCATTCCCATATGTAAGTAGTGGAAGTAGTCCCCAGGGAACACAGAGAGCTCCATAGCAAAGGTTGCACTCTGAGCATAAAGCACTCAGGGTACAATGACAAAATGTTGGCCGGCTTTGGCAAGAAATGATGAACGAGAAATGTAAAAGAGAATATTGCACAGCTTATAAAAGCAAACCTGCATATAGTAAAGGATTGAGGTTGACCGGGTTTAGGCTAATAAAGTTTGTATCTCATCCAACAGAATGGATCCAAATTTCCATTTACATATAAAAATAGCCTATTGATTAAAGCATATTTCTTCCCCTTTGGCCCTGTTTTTCAATTATTTTATTTGAGACAATAAGTTTGGTAAGTTCTTTTGTTAACACAGTTCCTGTTATTTTAAAAGCAACAGATTTTATGGCCCATGGTTATCATCTGAGATATGTGTACATGAAAGAATGCATAGGAGGTGGCAGGTGCACCCTTGGGAGGATAAGAATGTCCACACGGGACCAAGTCTTCTGCAAGCAGCAGTTTCTGTATGAATGGGTGAGAAATGCTATTTTGCATTTGCAGGTGTTCTGTAGTCAAAAAGTACAACATAAGACATGACTTAAGGATTAACCCTCTAATCTGCCACTCATCCTCAACTCAGGGTTCCAAGTATGAGAACCCAGTCTTCAAAAAAATTTAAAAAAATTATTAAATTAAGAGATTAATTTAATTAAAGTATGTATATAAAAAGATATGAAGTATGTTTGTGTAGCTATGTGATCTTTTTAATTTACTTACTTAATTTTAAATGTTACATGCATAATCTTTAGAACCCAACGAAACAATACAGATTTTATTTATTTGATTTAGAAAGTATTGCAGTACATCTGGAATATCATGGGTTTGTTATTATCTGCTAACTAAAAAAGTGGAATTACAATACAAATTACATGAAATTTCAAACAGAAAACCACAACATGTTGTAGTGATTTATCATAATGCATCATTAAAAAATCCATACTTTAACTAACTACATTTTTAATAAACAATTATAAAAAGAAAGTTCTAGACTAGCATACTTCAGCATCTTTGAGTACTAAATGGAGTTAAATGGAACACATGGATTTATTTTTCCTAACAACTGATCATTTTTTAATATGACTGGATCTCCAAAGAAAATAAATGTCACAGAGAGAAGCTGTTGAACAACTGTTCACTGTGGAGGCAGTTTGAAGAAAATTGATTATACAAAGTAGTAGAAATAAAATGTAGAAAATATATAATCAGTGCCTTTTTCTAAATTAAGATCACCAGTCTATTTAGAGAGATGGAAGTTGAAAAAAATCATTAATATATGAGAATACGTGACAGTAAGCTTGGCACAACTGTTAGTCCTTCTCACTATACAAGAATGTGAAAATATTCCATGAAACTGATATACAACATATCAGCACATATCACTTTCTGGAAGAGACAGAATTACTTGTTTTTAAAATATTTATAATCATACAGATGGAAATAATTGAGAACAGCAGTTTGTTTAAACCAGAACTTATCACTTAGTATCACAGTGGGGAAAAGCTCTCACTACATTAAATATAAGAAACAACTATATGAGATTAAAAATTTTTCATTTCAGATAATAAATCCTTGCTGACTGATGAAGACTAGTCAGAAACTATTCATGCACAGAAGAAGATTATTCTGTATCTGCCCACTGTCAGTTTCTTGAATTTTCCTTTGGTGGGTGCTGTGATTGATAGGACACCCTGACAAATTCACCACAAGTCCACTGCAAAGTGGAAATACTATGTCATGATATACTTGAGAGACTGTCATGACTGAGGAATGCTTTCAACTATTTATAGTGACATCACAAAAATGCCATTATTATAAGGATACATCTTCTTAACATTTTGCTTACAACACTTGAAATATTTTGATTCTATTGCTACTGTGCAATAAGAAAAATATTCTCTACTTAAAAGGGTGTTTTTTATATATATAAAGTGATATATATTTTTTATTTAAGTAAAAGCATGGATTAATATGCACATTAATGTATATTTTTACACTCATATTCATATATAAAGCCTAAACATCAGTATATTAATAGATATATTAGACTGTTTGCCTATACAAAAGATTAATGACCAGAAAATGATGCATTCTTGCAGAGGTCATCAAAAACTTGAAACAAATCATTAATTATGTTTGCGAGATAGAAAAATCCCAACAAAATAGGAAGTATATCTGTATACACAGAACTAATTAAGTCAGAGTATTTAAATGCAGTAATTGTACTCTCACTCTCTTCTGTCTTTTTTAAGCATTGAAGAGAAAGAGCTGTTGACTTATTCATTTGAGTTAGCAAGAAATTTCTCAACTTCCTTGGGTGCTTAAGTGCAAGAATATTTTAGACCCCATCTTTGCATATTACTTTATCTTTCAGTGGTAATTAACAGAGTCTTAATCTGGCTAATGTTAATGACCACTGTTCTTTCTTTAAATCCCAGTTAAACCAAGCTTATTAAGGGCCAATTAAAGGAAGTCTTATGTGATCTGAATAACACTAAGACCAATTTTTAACAGCTATAACTATTTTGGATGATGATTGTGGAAAAGTAACGCAAACCCTTCTCATTATGGCCTTTGTTTTAATATAAACTGTCAATGACTATGGGGAAGGACAGAGAATCTTAGTAAATGTCAGATACAGATTAATTTTGTAAAATGCAGGTGTTCTAAAAAAATTAGCTATATACTAGTCTTTCCACTCCTGCCCATATATAAGGTAATATATAACTAATTTCCACTTAATTTTTCATAATGTTACAGCACAAAAGTGGAACACCACTTTGCAACAACCTTCCAAGTGGTAACAACGTGATCTAAAAATGACCATGGACAAAATGAAGAAAAACTTGCTCATCACTTGATCAGGAAATGAAACATTTCTACCTAAATATGAAATAATTAATAGATAAAAGTTTCCACTCCAGAGTTTTCAAAAGCTTTTTGGTTCCACTTTTGTCTAAGGTGATCCTTCTACAGACACATTGTTACAAATTACCTCCTGCTATTTCTTACATATCTAAGATTTCACTCATTGTTTAACTTCACCATTACTTCCCTTTTATCTGGAAAGCAGCAGCAACACAATCTGACTATTGATCTAGCTAGTAAACAAAATATTACTTTCACCACTACTACCTGAAGTCCTAGAACCAAAGAGCTAATGTCCACTGCAGCAAGTCATCATCACACAGGTCCTTTGCATACTCTGCAGCACACAACAAAACAAACTCCATGGTGACAACTCTTAAATTCTGCAGCAGCAGCCACAAAATCCATGGCAACATTAATATATTATTGACTGTAAAATACTCTTCATCCCTACTTTCCCACTCCCATACAAACACATTCAGCTATGACTCATAGCAGAGAAAATCACTGATGAAAAATTGATGGTTATTTTTAACAATAAATCCTGAATTATTTTTCTCTGTTCTCCCTAGATAATTTGGCAAAACAGTCCTTGGCCTCCAAGAGAGTTCGACACAAATCATCTTTTTATCCTGATACCAGCACAGAAGACTTGCATCTTGATTCTCCAGCTTTCCACTCTTTGTCAGGTTATCAAGCTCACCTGCATCTCTTAAAGTTACCCATCTATCATAAGCTGGATATCAGTTTTAACTTTTTGTGCTCTTCTTCCTGGCTCCACAAGACAATACAGCTGTATTTCACCTGTGAACATAATTAGAAAAACAAAACAAAATCCCTTTCAAAACTGAAAGTAGAATTTTGCAGAATGTGGCTACAGGAGTGCCAGCCTTGGCTCTACACCGACTATCTGAAAAACCGACATCTGTCAGCACCGCTACTGCAATAGGAAAGCATTCCATTTCCCCTAAATAGTTATCAAGGCATGATGAAGAGAGACAGAGGGGAAACATGACACTGTAAAAATTGTTTCATGTGAGCCACAAACAGCAAAACAGGAAGAAAGTGGTGACATTGTTGAGGATATTACACTACTGAAACAGGGGTCGGCATGTCATAGCCAAAAATTCAGTTCTAGGTGAGGTCCCACATAGAGTCCTGGCAGCGAAAAAATTCAGAAAATGCAAATAAAGCAAGTTTAATTTCATTCCTCGTTATATCTGTTTATTTGGCAAATCAGCTTTTCCATACAAAGAGAAAAAAAAGACAACCCAGGGACTTGGCCTGTCATGGGTACATCTCCATGTAAACCTCACAGCAAAAAGCAGTAAGACAGAGGAGCTGGCCAGTCACAAAACAAAAGAAGCATTCTCAACAGTGTTTTTAAGTAACTTGCTTTAAACTATTATGATCTTCCTTTTGCTCATTCTTTCTCCCTCAGTTCTCCCCCCTCACCACTTCCCACCACTGCCGATCATTGGATGGCACTTCTGGATTTTAATAAAGAGCTGCTTTCGTGTATATTCTTTCAGTCCAGGTTTCAACTGTACACAGAGTTCAATCCTGCATCACAAAGCATGAGACTCCAGTACAAGCCTGACTGCTGTACTGGTACAGGAGCAGTTCTGTCTGTGCCCAGGGATACCTCTGATATATACGAGTATTAAGGATGCCATGTGCAAGCAAGTTTTAGTGGCCCCTAGATTTTGTATATAGCTATTTATATAATCATTATAGGCTATTTAAATACTATTTTGGAAAATGCATGGACTGCAAAACATTATTCTTTGCCATGTCTGTGACATCTGTTTAGCACTGGTGTAACAACAGCCACACTTAAGATGACTCCTGCAGGACCACTTACCTGTATTCTGTAAGATGATCCTCAGCATCTACTCAGTATCAGAAGTAAGGCAGGTCCTTACCCAGTCCCACCTGACTACAGTCTGTGCGTGGCCAGCATGCTCTCATCAAGGTTTACTAATTAAGTAAATCAGTAACAGTATCCATATGACACAATACTTCACCTAAAAGTGATTATGTTTGTGAGACCACTATACAAAAAGCTCAATTCTGTCACTGGCATCTATACTCCGTAAGCCACATTTGTGGATAAATAAAGTAGCTGCATTCTCTTTCATGTCAATAAATTACTGCTAAATCTGATTTGCATTAAACAACAGTTGAAAATCCTGTATATTTGCACGAGTCTAGATGCAGCACATCTCTGGAAACAAAATGAATGGAGATTCTTAAGCCAGAGTGAAGCAGATAAGCATTACATGGACTCCAAAAGGAAAGATACTGGTTTCTCAATCACTAGAAAAAATGTTGGACCTTATGCAATAGAAGTGTTTAAGAGAAAAGAACTAAACAATGCAAGGGAGAAGAGATTTAATACAACTATCCTGGACATGAGGCTTGTGAAATTGCCTTAAGGAGATGTCTAATGAAGACTTTTGGTGAGTTTTATAGAATAGACAGAAGATACATTATCCATAGTAACACTTGCTTTCACTTCTCAGGGTGGGAAAGTAGATCAAGAGCTTCAGACTATAGGTGGAAAATAGATGGATTTTTCTTTCAAAAGCTCTCTCCCTTGTATTGTTCACAACTTTTCACTTGTTAATTTAAACTTCTGGATAGTTCTTTTCCTATCCAAATCTTTTATCTGCTTTTATTTGCTTCATCAGTCTCCCTCCAAGTAACTGGGGCACAGGAACTAGAGATGTCAGGTTGGTTTTTGTTTTCCTAAGGATGCCTCAGGACTGACTGAACAATTACTATTGGAGTCATGAAGGATTTTTTCCCTTTGGAGTCTAATGGATTTTAAAGCATCTTGGAGTTTTAGTTCAATCGACAGGAAAATCTGGAAGTAATTCAAAGCCCTAGCTATTCCTTCTTGACTTTGGAGGACTGCTAGTAAAGCATATGATAATAAATGAAACACAGAATTTGCTGGCAAACTTTTGTAACTGGAAAAGGCAGATCTCCCTTCGGTAATTGTTGCCTTGCTGTGGGAAGAAGCAAGGATAGAGGCATAATCAAAGACATTGTAAAGAAGAACTGAGGCCTAGGACTGAGTCCTACACACTTCATTCCATCCTTTAGGGGACTTGTGTAGCTGGGGAGTCCAGAAAGATTTTTATTGTTCCAGAATCTTGCCAGTGTTGTCAGTAACACTGCAGCCTGCTGCTTAAATCCATTCCTATGTCTGTCTTCATTCTCTTGAGCATCCTAATCAAGTGTCCATTTAAATAGACCAGTGGCATTTTAAGTTGCCATCCACTCACACTAAGATGAAATCTTTCACTGTGGAGTAAAAGTTAGCTGTATAGATAAAATATTCATATGCAAGCAACAGTACCAGCTCAATTCCTATCTGTGATTCATTTCAAACTTGGTATATTTCATAGCAGAAGATGAATTACAGTGCTCCACAGAGGTGATCAGATACAGAGAAGGGGGGAAACAAAGCACATAATAAACAAATACTTAATATGCAACTTTTAAGACCTGATTTTTTGTCATCTAATTCTAAATACTACCTTTAGAAAAGGAGACATGCTAGAAAATGAATATCACAGGTAATCTATAGACCGCTTTTGGCTAATTTAAAGCTCCAATGCGTATTTGTTTCCTGTATAAATTTTTTTCTTATTATTCTCAATAAGATACTCTCAGCACGATAAAAAGAAGGACATTACCAGCAGCGTTTTCAATCATGGGGGCTATATATTCAAGAGCAATCAATAAAAACCACACAGGGCCTGACAAACAACTAGTCAAAGGAATCATTTTTCTCAGATACTTAGCAGTATCCTTTTAAAGTAATTGCTTTTGGTCAATGTTACTCGTTATCATTTGGTCTGCTCTTTTTCCAAAACAGAATGGATGTCATTTCCATTAATATTTCAGCTGTCTTTGTAGGTTTTCAAAGTGCACACTCCACAAAAAAAAAAGGAGGATTTTTGTTTCAACTTCAGCCAACTAAGAAAGAATTCTAAAGTGTTATAAAATAGACAGTGTCATATCATTGGAGCTAAAAGGTAATTTTGAAGAAAATTATTATGAAATATAAGATGCTGTCTGCCCTCCTTCTCACTCCATTCAGAACTGTAAAGTCCCCAAACAGAAACGACAGACTTTGGCCCAATCACTCTATGCTAGTAAACAGCATTAGCAGATAAATACAATCAAAATGCTGCCTAAAATAAGGAAATGAACACAAATTCATTATTATAGCTTGTTTTAGGAAATTTAATGAAAATTTCACTACTGAAATCCTTGTGTTGCCTAACCCTGCTTGTGACAGCAGGGAAGTTGCTGTCTTGTGCCAACTGATCATTTAAAGATGTCCATAAGATACTGAAAATACCCAGCATAATCTGTAAGTGTACAGCTGGGATTCCAAATTAGATTAAGAAAGGCAAAGAACATATCTTTTCAGTTGTAGTAAGGCCTCAGAAACTGTCTAGTTATGCTTTGTACTAAATGTTCTGGCACACTGCCAAGGCACTTCCAAACATTTCTGAGTTCACTTTTCCATAGAACTCTTTTAAAAATCAATTAGTAGTGAAAAGTCTTTCAAATGCAAGTGTTTTAAAATGTCAAGCTTGTATTGCCTTTTTTTTTTTTTCAAATCTTTCTCTTTCCCTTGTTGTGCAGCAATGATGGTATTTTGAAACCTTTACATTAGATTAATCACATTCTCTAATTAAGCCTATAAAGAGAATAATATGTGCAGGTAGTTTAAAATGCATGTAACAAAAGATTCCATTCTTTAGGAAAAAAAAAAAAAAGAACAAAAAAAAAAAAAAAAAGGTTGAGAGAGATGCTGTAATTTTCTTAAACAAGGATGCCCAGGACATTTGTATTGATTTCAGGGTGATAAATGTTTTCATCATTACCAGGCAACTGTAGAAGAAATGAATACGCTATTTAGAAATTCCTGAATTAGGACATTTTAAAAGCATACTGCATAAGTGTTTTGGAAGTTCAATTAAGAGTGTTGGAAAATAGCAAACAAATTAACTAGAGGCTCTTTAAATATTCATCAAAATGCAGAAGGATATCATCAGAAGGGCTTTCTGATTATCAGAAAAAGTTTATCTTTAAGGATTGTAACTTCTCAATGGACTTCATACCACAATGCAGCATACACTTTCTTCTTCCTGTTGTACATTTTGGATGATATCCCAGCTACATAATAAAAGAGTTAAAGAGATGTTTTGTCCCTATGTCACGTAAGCTGTTTGCTCTATTTCATTCAGCTAAGTGCCCAAAGGTTTACACAGATAGCAATTGATTGAAATCAGTTCTTTATGTGTAACACATTTATATTAATTGGTTTGTCCTTTCAAGTTGTGTTTATCTCTTCATTTCCATCACAGTTTCAAAGGTCACTCAGTTCCATTTATAAATCCAACATGACAGAGATTAGTAAAAGAAAAAAAGGAACAACTAAATGAATGCATCATCACACAATCACACATCTCACAATTCATTTATCATATTAATAAATAATGCTGTCAAATGCTTACTGCTAAGTTTGTTTGCTACCATAAAAATATTTCTGTCAAGATAACTTAATCATATCTGTTTATGTATTGAGCCAAAAATGAGTTACAGAATATTGAGGACATTAAGCATATTAAACATTTGTCCCCTTGATCCAAGACTCCAACCTGAAAGTTTTGTGCTTGTTAGGGTTTTTTTAAATCCCTCCATAAC
>VXBQ01003140.1:445429-446812 GCA_013400175.1 Phainopepla nitens
GCACTTGTAAGGTGCAATTTATCTGATCTACTTTTGCCATCTACTTTAGGACGAGATGGATCACCCCTACAACTGCCTATTGCTGTCTGTTGAGTCTGAGGTGACTCAGATGCATATGTCTACATTTGTTTCAATGAACTTCACAGTGAAGATTCAGTCTAGATGAGGGAACTGTTATAGCACAACTGACCTTCCAACATGAAATGCTGAATCTTTGCTAATAATTCCCCTAATTTATTAACTGATGCTCAGATAATAACAACCAGTTCATTGCCTTGTTTAGCAAATCTAACTATCACAATTAAAGGCTAGGGAAGCAGATATGGAGAAATTATATTCTTGGCTGATAAACATTACATTTTAGCTATAAGACGCAAGATGTTTTTCCCATGACAAGCAAAATTCCAGGAAAAAACCTTAGTGACCTGATTATAACTAAATGATCTGTTTCTGGTGTTCTGTGTGTTCCCAAAGCACAGTTTTATGAAAGCATTCCTTTAGCTTGAAATACGACGTGATCAACATAGCACATTTGTCCTTAAGGCTGTATGATTATGCTTTTGCAAGCACCTAGACAGCACTTTTCACCCACAGATCTCAAACAAATTTGCAAAAGTAGATATTCATCACTGACAAGCATTTGTCTTATGTCCCACGATGTCAAAGTTGCACGCACAGTCTTGTCATTAAAAGATGTGCTATGTATCATACAATAAACACTGACATTCCACAAAGAATACTTCTGAAGTTAATGTTTATCCTATTTTCATTTTTGCAAGTGAATACTTTTAGAAAGGGAATACATCCACCTAGGAACATACACATTCAGTTTATGCTAAGAGAAAAATACATATTAATAATAATATAAAAGTTAAAAAAAATCAGTGTTTAATTTGTTAAACAATAAAAAAAATTCTTACGAACTAGTGATACTGTCATTGAACTGGAGAGAGTTTGAGAACAAGCTTGCTCTGGCTTTTTCACCCTATGATTTGGAATCTGCTCACAGTACTGCCAGCTTAACCAAAAAGGATTAACTCTCATATCCAACTGAGAACACAGATAATTCTCAGTAATTGGTAAAAAATGAAGATGAATGGGGCTGAGAGATAAGGAGCAATTAGCTCATCAGCAGTTACAGCTGTGCACTCAATCCGGATCCATCTCTTGAGTCTCGGCCCCTTTTAAAGAACCCAGGCAGAATAAGCACAGGACACCCCCCTCCCAAAAAATTGCCATACCTGCCCATCATTCCTCTGTCTTCCATTTTATTTCCATGCTATACAAAGACACCTGTCATAGCATTCTGTGTAAATTACTACCTCTCCCAGGACCTGCATCTACAGCCAATCTTCTTTTACATTAAAAAAAAAAAAAAAAAAA